>CM054059.1:182243997-182369992 GCA_028641055.1 Alopecurus myosuroides | reverse complement strand
GCATCTTCATAGCTTGTAACGCAAGTCCACGTAGCTGCTTCTGCATTATATTTTTACCTATAGTGCTCCACAGATTGTACAATTCTACCGACTTATTGGTCAAACCATGTCAACTGTGCAGCTGTGTGCAAGTCCTGTAGAACGACTAGCTTCCTCAGCTACTCTCACGTTAACATATTGTACTGTCACCACTCACCAGCACAGCAGCATATGGTGCTACCAGCATATTTTAATTCTCTCTCAAAGGGAGAGAAAAATTGCAAGACCCATGTGTGTGTGTTTGACTTTTAAGGTGAAACAGAGCAATGTTCCCCATGTATTTGGTAGTACAAGCAAAACAATATGCTACTACCGTAATTCGTACGGGTGTCAGTTAGTATCCATGCTGTCTTGAGCGCTTCGTGAACACGTACGGAGTACTAAGTGCAGGATTAGTTAATGCAGCAATCCAGGGATGAATCCTCTGGGTTTAGCAAGACGACAGCATGAGCCAGGACAAGGTAATGGCTAATGAATGTCTCTCTTGTCGGCCCTGCACATTCTCGATCGCATACTTTTGTTGCTAGGAGTATATCAAGGCGTTGCAGGTCGTTGTGTTTAACAAGTGTTGCCACACAGTTTGGTCTAGTCTTCTACTAGTGCATACTGTTCTGGAAGGAAGCAACTGTTCCACAATTTTGTGTGCTGGAAGGAAGCAACTGTTCCACAATTTTATTACTACTTGCACTTTGCAGCTAATTTTTTTTAAATAATACACTTTTTTACAGAAAGTAAAAAAATAATACGCACTTTTAATCATTTGCAAAAATAATGGGCAGTCGTGGCCTGCGAACACGATTACCGTCTAGTCGTCTTGCGCGAACACGAGTGGGCCGCCGCAGCCACGCGGCGCGCGCTCATTGGCCCGGCTACGTGGACGGCGGTTGTCGCGGTGCGCAGCAGCCAGTCGTTGTCGCAGGGCACGACAGGCCGGCCAGTCGCTGCGGCAGGACACGACTGGTGGCAGTCGTTGTCGCAGGGCACGACAAGCACCTGGGAATAAAACCAGCGTGCCCCGGCTCCTTCTTCTCCCTCTCTTCTTCTCTTCCTTTCTTCCTTGTTTCTTGTTCCTGTAAACCAGCTATGCCTCGAATTTTTGCAGCACATTGCACCAACTGAAACCAGATTGTCCACCATAGTTGGATTGTAGAGGGCTATAGAAGGCTAGGGAACACTCGATCCCGTGATGAGCTAGCTCGTGGTGGTTGTTTTGGTGGAGATGGTGATTGTTTTGGTGGAGGTGGTGCTTGTGGTGGTGGAGATGGCAGCAATGGTGGTATAGATGCTGTACGAGGTGCTGTCCGCGAGCTGCGTTGCCGTGGTGTTGCTGCGCTCATCGACCGAACAACGACGACTTGAATTATCACGCTGGAACGGTATGATTTCGGTGCGCTTATCTCTTATTTTGTACATGTTTACGTGTTGTTGTTAGATGATAGTGTAGGAGCAACAAGTGAAAAAAAGAAGATTCCTAACCGGCTAGAAAATCACGGAAATGTTACTTCTCTCTTTTGTACCTATGTATTCAGAAACTACATATAGCTTAAAGCCATCTCTTTTTCTGTATTATTGTGTTAAATGACTTCTAAACATCATGAGCAGTAATCACCGGGACTCGCTACCGCTATCTTCTTCTTCTGATGATGATGAATGACTTGCGCTAATACTTGAATTGTCCGGGGTTCGAAACAATATTTGATCCGTCTCGAGCGGCAAACCCCGCTTTCTAACTAGTCGTTTTGAGATGGCACGGAGAGAGCAGCGCGCACGATGGCATGCTTTCTCTCGAAACTTTTGTGAGCAACGCGTTAGGTTTTTCCATATTTGGCTGAGCGCTCGTCTCGTCGGGCGCCGCCTTGACACGTCCTTGTTGTATTTCTTCCTAATATGCTCCCCTGACTCGGCCTTGTTCCGGTGCAGCCGGTTCAACCTCTCGGCGCACTCCTTGAGCTCGGCCGCCGTGTACCCAGTTGCGCGTTCGTGTTCGTGGCCCCACGGGTTATCGTCGGACGGCCTCGCCGTCCTCCGCGCGACGAGTATGGCCGCCGCCGCCACGACGGACGGCCGGAACCGGAGGACGTCGTAGTCCAACAGGCTCAGCTCTGCCAAGTTGCGAGTGCACATGCAACAAACCAAAATTGCTTCACCTTCCGTGCTCACATGTTCTTGCTGCTTGCGGTCAACTCGGTCTCGATGCAATTTCATTTGTGTCTCCATATTATCTGAAAGAGTCTGTCCTGAATACATGGACAGGTGAGCTGATGGGGTTTCGTTCAATGGGTAATTTTAACACCGTTAGCTCCGCTCAGAGACAGTACATTCCAGACCCCGCTAAAATGCGTACAAGTAGAGGTAGACGACAGTGTCAGCGCATCCGCAATGATATGGATGAATCTGAAGCCGGAGGCCCAACTAGGCAATGCATTCTATGCAATCAGTTTGGCCACAGGGACCCTAATTGTCCAACTTATGTCATCGCCGGCGGGCGTGGTCGTGCTAGAGGCACTCGTGGTGGAAGAGGGAGAGCACGTCGTGGTCGTGCTATTCCGGATTTAAATTTGTAATATGTGTGGAAGTATGTTTTAAATTTGTAATATGTGTGAAACTATGTTTTAAATTTGTAATAATTATGGACATATTTTGATTACACTCGTACATTATGTGCAAAATATTGTAATTAGTGCAGGATGTCGTTGTTGCGTCGAGAGATCGACGTAACCCACCGGGGACGGTTACAGCGGGAAAAAGCCCTCCCCACACTTATCACCCGCACTCCTAGAGAGTACTGGAGGATTCACCCTGCCTGGGTTGAGCGGTATGTATTATATAAACTGCATTGTACACAAAACTACTAACCGGTCACGTGCATTCAATAATTGTACTTTCGCTGTTGTAGGTTGAAATGGAGTGGTCTTCTACCTTTCGCGCGACTGGTAGAGCATAGAGATGGCGGTACACGCGTGATGATCGACCACTCTCTACTCTCTTGCCTAGTGGACCGATGGAGACCCGAGACACATACCTTTCACTTCCGCTGGGGGGAGATGGCTCCCACTCTACAGGATGTGTCTTATTTGCTCGGGCTTCCTTTGGCAGGTCAGCCCATAGGACCATTGGAGAAACCGGAAAATTGGCAGGACGTGATGGCACTACGGTTTCACAATGCCTTTCCTGGTCTTGATGTTCTGAAATGGAACAAACATGGACCGAAACTTGCATGGTTAAAACTTTTCCAGGTTCGTAAAAATGCCTCACATATTTCTTATGAGTTATAACTTGTCACTAACACTTCTTTATTAATACAGATCGAGAACTTTGGGGATTTGGATGCCACACAGCTCAGCCTTTGCCTAGAGGCCTACCTATTGTGGCTTCTGTCTAGGGTGATGTTCACCGAGAACCATGTAGACACGGTTGGCGCGCAGTTTATCCCTCTTGCAATGAACATTGCCTATGCTGAAGAGCGGGATGAGGTTCGGCAGTGGAGTTGGGGCTCGGCAGTGCTAGCAGCTACGTACCGTGCTTTGTGCAAGGGTTGCTGCCTCTCAGAGAAGACTTCAGCTTTGCTAGGGTGCCCTATTTTCCTACAGTTGTGGTCGTGGGAGAGGTTCTCTATAGGACGGCCAGTCCTACGGTTGGAGGAGCCTTTCGGCGTTGACGAGATGTTTGACGCGGATTACATCGACATGCCAAATTTCTCTATGATCTGGACCTCTCGGAAGGTATGTATTTTGTCGTTTATTCGGGCATGTCGTCGCAAACATTATGTGTACTAATATTTATTATTTCACAGAGATCCTATGCACATGAGCAGACAAAGTGTGCGTACACAGCTCTAAACGAGCAGTTCGATGTGTATACTTCGGTTATCTGGGAGCCGTATAGTAATGAAGCCATGTTTGCTAGATACCCCGGAGGCATGTCTCACTTGTGCGAGAGGGACCGGGACTACTGGATGACAAAGGCGAAGATCATCTTTGATGTTTGCGTCGAGGAGATGTCCCAACAGAGGGTTATGCGCCAGTTTGGACTTCTACAGTTGGAGACTCCTCCCCCTCATGATAGCCCCGTGCCAAACATTATCCACGAGTACGTATATTCTATCTATTCTTTTGTACTGTTTCACATATTTCCAGCACGATGAATACCTTATATGTCTAACCATTACGCATTATTTCACACATTGTAGCAACACAAGGAAGGGAGTTAGCTGGACGGAAGCTCAGTGGCTACAACGGCTTGGCATTTATGTGAACGAGTGGCACACCGCCTTGACACGACGCTGGGACGAGACCACTCCTTTTGATGCATCTATATTCCAGCGCTATTTGAACAGGTACATGGCATCAACACGGATACGTATCATGCATCACCCTCATCCGGACCAGATACCGGCCCCTACTGCATTTGATACATATCCAAGGCATGATACTTCCGGATCCAGGCAGTACGCGGTAATATATATTCTCGTTACTTAATGCACGGACTCCCTATTTACCTATTTATGCATCTAAGTTATTTCATACTATCTGTGATAAATAGGCGCAACTAACAGATGAGCTTCGGACCGAGTGTGCTCATTATGCACGCTCGCTTTCTTCTGCACCTCTCATGATCAACCGTACCCAGCACCAGAACTGGGTTACGCGCTTCGAAGGGAGGCTAAAAGGTATCTGGGAGGCTATCACGTGCACGCGGGGTTCAGACATTGTTCAACACCACCATGTACCGCGCCCTTCGCCTCAGTTCAACCAATCGCAGCGCCGCTCCATGGACCAGCCAGAACCACCGCCGCAACGTCATCAGCCGCGTCCTCGTGTACCACCACAGCAGATGTTTAGGCCACCGGGTCTAGGTGAGGCTGGAGGTTCATCTTGGCAGCAGCAGCAGCAGCACACGGATAATACACAACAAGGTACGTACGCATACCTTTAACTTCCATTTTCTTACCTAAAAATTGAGGCGTACGTACATATTTAATAAGTACTCCTCTCCACCTATGCAGGACTATTTGGGCAGACTGGATCCGGATCCGGGTGGCAGACTGATAGCGGGTCCTTTGATTTTAGGATGACTCAGGACGCGTGGCTACAAAGTAACTATCAGCAGACCCAGATTCCCATTATACAGACGCCTCCATCACAGGGTCCTACGATGCAGACGCCTCCACCATTCACCACACAGCCTACACAGGATGCAGATGATGAACAGGATGGAAGCTTCACAGTGCCTCGTGCAACTAGGGCACCCCACAGGTATGAGTGGTCGACTCCCGTACAACGCCCCCCACGTGAAGGTCGACGACGCAGGAGGGAGTGATATCTTCCATTAGTGCATACTTATCTACATATGTATGAGACATATTTATCTACCAATGTATGAGATATATTTATGGACTTATGTATGAGATATATTTATCTACCTATGTATGTGTCTCTACTAACGTGTGACATATTTAACGCAATAAGATAAAACTGAAATACATTGCCAACGTTTCTTTCCTGCCAACGTCTCCCCCCATTTGTTTCCCGCCATCGTCCCCCGCCAATTTTTCCCGGCCACTGTCTCCCGCCATTTCTTTCCCACCAACGTCTCCCGCCAATTTTTTGCCGCCACCGTCTCCCGCCATTTTTCTCCCGCCACGGTCTCCCGCCATTTTTCTCCCGCCAGTCGTCTACCGGCACCGTCTCCCGCCTATATAAACCCCGACAATCTTTCATATGGATGTGTGTATGTTGTCTACTTAACTTAGAGTAATGGCTGATAGTGGTAGTCCTGGTCTCGATCGAGAAAGCTCATGGTATATTCTATATCATGCGGCACAAGGGTCTTGCAAGAATACGAGGGGGGGGTAGAATTCCAGTTAGTTTTCATGAACTAATGACTGAGTCGGCCCACACTATTGCTCTGGGGGGGAAATTAGCCAGATATAACCTCCCGCCTAGATCCACCGATGAAATAAGGAGTGAACTATTGAGGTGGCATCACAAGTGGTGCAGAATAGTTGAGCTAAAGAAAATCGAGTCGGGGCTTCGGGGTATGTCAATCTTCAATACTAGCGATAAGATACGTTTTTCCGACGAGGCCTATGCAGTTCACGTTCAGGTAATCGATTTACCAGTTTACATCATGTTCAAACCGATTTGCATAGTTCTCATTTCTTTTTTCGCTTTTATTCTCAATGTGCAGCACTATCCTGCAGACGCAGAGTTTCTGAACAAACAGATCCCGCACTATGGCTGGATGAGCATACTCTTTGGACCATGTCCACGAGGGTTTCCAGAAGACAACCGGCACGCTCATTGGATCCTGAGCACAATAGCAAAGGGGAAGACTGGTGCCGCATCTGAGGGGAAGAGTCGCGCCGCATCGAAGGGGAAGAGTGCTGACACATCGAAGGGGAAGAGTCGCGCCGCATCTAAGGGGAAGACTGCTGACACATCGAAGGGGAAGAGTGACGGCGCATCGAAGACAGTTGATGATGACAACAGTGACGACGACTACACGCCGAGAAGTGTAGCTAGATATAAGGCTATGTGTGAGCGTGCTGCTTCATCAAAAGCCGTAGCTGATGAAAACAGTGATGACGACTTCATGCCTCCATCACGAACACGTGGGAGAGCAAAGTGAAGCCGCCGTGTAAAATTAGTTTTCCTTTTACGTATTTTACTCTTTCAAATTTAAATTCAGTACTGCTTTCCATACCTATTTGTAAAATTATTATCCTTCTCGCAATATAATTAACCGGGTTAACAAAGGTAGGAAAAAAAAATATTTCGTACCTGTCGTGGTAGGGGAACCCGACTGGAGCCTAAACACGATTAGCCTGCAATCGCGAGGCGCCAATCCGACTGGTCTCCTGTCGTTGTCTGCTGACACGACTAGGACCTGTCGCGGTCGCCCACGACGACAGGGTCCCTATCGCGTTGCGCGACGACGACTGGCTAATATTTCTGAAATTTCTAGATTTTGCGTATTATTTTTTTACTTTCTGTAAAAAAGTGTATTATTTAAAAAAAATTAGCCACTTTGCATGCACAGTAGATCTCTCTTTTTTCTCCAAAACTACTGGGCTGGTGGTCGTGTAGTTGGCCTCCCTGCATGTGAGATTTTCTCGTCCAGGGTCCCAGGTTACAGCGAGGCCCCGGCAGCCAAGGGCAAAACAGAGCTAGAATGGCCCGCCCTCTGATGATCCCCTTTTGCCGGCGCTGGGCCACTGGCAAAGCCGCCACTAACGCTGATGTGAACACTGTGGTTGTTTGCTGCCTACAGTAATAACGTCACTGTTGGTTCTCAACAACAACAAAAATAACGTCACTGTTGCGGCGGCGTCACGCAGGCGATGCATGCAGCCCCAGTGAAGCGAACCGGAGAAGAGAGAGAGAGACGCAGATGAAAGGATGAAAACTTCTATGTCGCGCGCTGCCTTTGATAGGTGTTGCTTCGGTGTTGGCAGGGTTCCACGCCCTTGTCATCAGGCACGGGTGTCGTTCCTTCTGTTGACGGGCACAAAGTCTTTGGTCTGATGCACACTCCTTGCGTGCCTTAGGATCGATCTTACTTCTATTTTTAAAAGGCCACCTTGATTGCTCGAACTAGTAAAAACACATGACTACAGTGTCATGCCTGGTCGAATCCCACGTTATCTAATTTCTAGGAAGTTTATATATATGATTGCACACATAAAAACAACTATAAAGAAGATAGCCTTTAGAAGGTCACAACTAAACTTGACCAACGGGGAAGGATCCCTCCCTTTGTTATACGCCTGGTAGGTGTGGGTGATACCCGATTTATTCGAGCACATGCAGCTGGAACTCAATTTTTCTCGAGGACAGGCCGGCTCCGCACCCGCAACACTAATCGCCGCGCTTGGTTCTCTTAGAATGTTGCAACTTACGAGAAAGAATTCCTGCTCAACATGCTGCTCCCAATGTTGCCTTCTCAACATTACGTCGAAGCGTGCTGAGTATTTGAATATGGGAACGATTTTATTTGAGTTGAATTCATTCCTATATGATAATCTAAAAAAAAATGGTACTCATCTAATTCTTCTATAAAAGTAAGCCGAGAGATTCTTCCTCTCCAGTCTTGAAAAAATACAAGCAAGTGTAGATTGATAGAAACAAATAACTAGATAAAATAGAACACAAATATTTATACTCATGCAAGCGACTGATGTTGTACACTGCACCCTCGTGAAGGGTGCCCAAGTATAATAAGGTACAGAGCATGCTATACAGATTTAAATAATATTATTTTGTTTAGTTGGAAGAGAGAGGATAAAAGAGAGAATGGTAGCGGGGTCTCGTGCAAGAGCCAGCTGCAGCACGTACTCCTAACCACTGTGTGAGAGTGAAAGATGGGACATGTAGTGATAAAGTAGCACATTCTTATAGCTAATTGTTATACATGTTGGCTATAGATGACATGACACTGTCATATAACCAACTGCTGACTATACTATTAACCTTACTCTAACACTAGTGGAAATAACACCTTTGGTCCGGGGCTAAAAAAGGCATTAATCCTGGTTGCATTAAAATCCGGGACAAATGCTATGCATTGGTCCCGGTTTGTGCGTCCGGTGCAGCAGAATTCGTCTAAGGGCATTGGTCCCGGTTCGTTAGGCGGCTTTTGTCCCGGTTTGTGGCATGAACCGGGACCAATGCCTCGCCACACGCCACGTGGCACGCGCAAGGGCATTGGTCACGGTTCATTCCACAAACCGGGACGAATGGCCCCCTTCCCCTATATATACTGCCTTCCAGCCCCCCTTCCCTCTTTTTTTTTTGCTTGGAGGAGTGAGAGAGTTGGGTGCTAGTGTGTTTTTTTTACTATGTACACGAGGTGTTCGACGAAATACCCGAGCCACACATTAGCTCACAGAAAATGGTATCTTCGACTAAGGTTAGCAAACTTATCTTTTTCATCTGTAATTGATACATAAAAAAGTTATACTTCTTCGACCTAGGGCATCTGTAATTGAAGATGTTATTGTAATGTTTTTTTGATAAACTTAATTATACGATGCAGATGGATGCATGTAACACCTGGGGTGTTACCTGTTTGTTTTCTTTTTGCTTGCATCATCTGCATCCCATAAGCATTGCATCATGTTTTCCCAAACCACTCAAAACTTCAAAACAATTTAAACTCCCAACTTCAAAATTTCAAAACTAAACCACTCAATTGTTTTTTTTCACTGGTTGAATTTGTTTAGTCAAATTGCTTGGTAATACAAATCTCCCTGTTATTAAAACCCTAATGACTAATTCAAAAAATTCAAATCAATCTTATTTCTCATATTCCAATATGGGTTTAAATATTAAAAAATTTGGCAAACAAATTAAATCAAATAATGTTGGTATGTTTGCTTGATATGTGTTAAATAAAACTTTGTTTATTTCTACAATTCCCAAAATCAAACCTTATTTTAAATCCAACTACTATTTCCAATTTTGAAATAAAAACCAACCTTGCTTTCCATTATTGTTTTGCAACTTAATAGTAATTGTTTATCAAATTAAAACCCCAAACCTTTTCTTTTCCTCTCTCTCTCTTTTCATTACAAAAAAAAGGAGATAAAAGAAAAAGCAAAACCCCAAAGGAGGCAGGCCTTCCCTTTCTTTTCTTTCCAGCCCAACTTCTTTCCACTCAAGCCCATTTACCTTTTGGCCCACCCCCTCTATCTTTTCTGTCTTTCTTCCTCATGTCGCTGTCATCCTGTACGAACAAAGAACAGCCGTGTGATCGATCCCCACCCCATGGATGCTTGCCGTACCCTTGCTCCTCTCCCTTATAACCACCACCAACCCTAACCTAGCTAGTCCCATCCACCATCGCCGCCATCCCCCCTCCTTTCTGCTCGAGCCTTTCTCTGTTCTGCTGAACCATCAACAGAACCTGACACCGAACCACCACCGTAGCTCCACCTGCCACCCCTCACCGCCGGTGCCCGGCCACCTCGAGGACCAGCCGGTAGCGGGAATGGAACCGCGGCGGTGCGGCGCACCTCCCCGTCCCCTCGCCGTGTGCTGGAACCCGACGAGGAGCCCGCGCCGTCGCCGGATGTCTCTCCTCGCCGCTGTCTGTCGACGGCTTCGACAGCGGCTGCTCCCCGACCAGAACCACGGTGAGCCCACCGTCCCTGACCCCTCCTCCTCTCTACACCCGCGCACGAAGACAGCTGCTCACCGCACGCATCCACGGCTCGGAATCGAGTAGCTTCCCCGCAGTAATCCGTCTATGATCGTTCGCAGTTCGCAGATGCAGTCTCGCGAGCGTCAGTTTCGCGCGAGCAGCAAGTCCGGGTCCTTCACCTGAAAGCCACCGCAACTGCAACTCTGAACATAAGTTCAGTTACAGCGCAGTGGCAAAGGGATCCCGCGCGCCCTCCAGCGACCACGGTTCGATCCCTGGGGTCGGCATCCTTTTCTCGTTTTTCCTCCGCGAGGTCCACGGCCCCACCCGTCAGCGGGCCTGTTTGCCACGCTGGCCACGGGCCCTACCTGGCAGCGTGTGTGTAGATCCCCTTCTCGGTAACAAAAAGTTAATTCGAATCTGTTAATATTTTCCAATTCCTTTTAAGTGGGCAGAATAAATATCTAAATTGCAAATTCAATAACTTTTGTTTTATGAATCCAACAAATACAAACTTTATATGTTTTCTGTTCCAAATTTCCTAAACTTTCCAAATATCCAACTTGTGTTCTGTTTTGAACTTTCAAATTGCAATTCAAATTCAAATTTAAATCTTTCAATTGTATTTTGCTAAATTCAATAACTATTTCATCCTTAATCCAATAAATGCAAATAAAATATGTTTTCAATACCATTTCACCTAACCTATTCAAATATAATTTTTGTTTCCTGGTTTGAATAATTTAAATTGCCTAAACAATTTAAATCTTGTTTAATTCAATTAAAAATTGTTTAATATTGTTTAATTCATAATTAAATAATCCAAAGTCCAATTTCAAAATGTGAAACATGTAATCCAACTAAAATTTGATGTTCTTTTCAAATATCAACTTTGTTATTTGATTTGAACATTTTAAATGGTTGAAAACAACAAATACTTGTGTGTTCCCTTTAAGGCACCCAAAATTCCCTAAGTTAATAATAAAATTCTAAATTGCTACACCCTATCTTAAATTGATTCTAATGTTGTTATTTTGCTGTTTTCCTCATCCATGCATCATGCTAATCCACTTTCACCTATTGGTTAGTTGGAAAACAATTGTTTCAACCATAATTCATGGGCTTTCATATGCAACTCAAAATTGCATATGTGTCCATTTAAATTGTGTTATCTTGTCAACTAGATTACCTTGATGCATCTTTAAACCTGTCATGCATCCATATCTTGATCATGCTGGATCTTTTGCCGTAGTAGTAATTGTTGCATCCGGTGTTTGTTCGAGGTTCGTTGCTTCTTCCCGGATAGGACGTTGAGATGATGTGAGCAACGACAAGTTCTGCTACCTTGCGGGATCTCAGGCAAGTATACTCACTTGCTGCCATATGGCTGCCTTTCATCACTTGTTACCGATTCTTTCCGTTGATTCTTTTCTGCTAGCCTTAGTGGTAGTTGTTTCTGTTACGAACCCATCACATGAATCCCTTAACCTTGATATTGCCTCACCTCCATACCTACAGCCTTTGTTTGTGCCTGTTCTTATCTAGCATGCTTAGGGTTGTTTTGCTCGAGTCTGTTACCCGTTACTTTCTGTTACTACTCTATTATGTTCTGGGGGCTCGATGTTCAATCAATCAATCAATCAATCAATCAATCATGCTACTGTTATTGTTAAATAATAATTTGATGATAAGGCACCGGCGGGAGGCCCAGGGTGGTTTTGAGGCCCGCTAGTGTCGACCCCCTAATTAGGAAAAGGGTCTTGTCTACTGATCCATGATGAGCGCACTACCCGCATTTGGGGAGTATGGGCTCCCCCTCAGTTTGACTCGATTCGCATCTCGTCCAAATCGCCGTACTAGTTCGGGCTTTCCATTTGCTGCATGCATGATCTTGCGAGCCCTTGGATCCCGGGTGGAACTTTCGTAGTCGGCATTTAGGGCGGCGTGGTCTTCCAGTGCTATGAGGGTCCCCTTTTCTTCGTGGGGCTCGATTAGCCGCGCACGCACAGCACGCGGTGCTTTGGGCTTGATGCGAAGAAGGGTTGGATTGTGTTGAGTGCCCCGCTTGGTGGGAGGCATTTCATCTGGCGGGATATTCATGAGTGTGGTTACTATGGTGCACCCCTGCAGGGTAAATCTTCTCGAGAAGCCGTGTTTTCCGCGGTTATGGATTACTTGGTGAAAGTACTGGCTTACAAGTACTCAGGACAACTTCAACATAATGATCAATCATGTTTCACCCAATGATTAATAACTTGACTAGTAATAGGTTATTCACACAATAACTTGACTCATCTTTAATACAACGGTGTGAGTTATCCTCGGATTGCTTCTTCGGATAAGGGGCGAGATCCAGGATGGGTTTGTTTGGATTTACTTTCAGTTGGTTACTATCACTCGATCTTATCTACTTTCTGATAGTTGGAAGTAATAGACTCTCTGTAGTTGGTTAGTGCAGCCTGTTGTCGCTTATTTGCAATAACCCCCTTCCTCTCCGTTGATCCTAAAGTATTTGTATCTTGTGATGATTGGCTACGCCGGTAACTTGTGAGTATGGGCTTTCTCCCCCTTGCCAGTACTTAACCGTACTGACCCACGAATCTCTTTCGTGGCTGCAAATTCCAAATTGCAGTCAACAGGTTTGAAGTCTGACGACGTTAGCTTGGGAATCCCTCCGGCTTGGCCTGGGCAGGGATTGGACGCCTTCGGTTATCTTCAGGACTCTTAGTCCAATTTGGATCTTGTCCGTAGACGGACGTTTGTTTCTTCCGCTGTTATTTGGATCTTTGTAATGTACCCTGGATCGTTTGAGTCATCTTGTATCTATCTGTTTCTGTTGTAATTGCGGATTATTCGTGAACTATTGTAATGTTATCATAAATGGCAACCTGGAATCGGTTATTATGCGGATTTGGCGGGAATGCTGAAATCTGCATAGTGCCCGATCTCGGGGCGTCACAAAATGGTATCAGAGCCTAGGTTCCGATTCCCGAGATTGTTTCGATACGAATGGTTATCGAAGCAACGGGTCCGCAAAGCCTGTAGGTTAACCTCGCTAACGGTCGTTGTTTCTAGAGTGTCAAAAACTATTTCTGCTAAACTATTTTGGAAAAACATCTCAATAGGATTCTTGTTTTCTCCTTACCCCTATTCTATTTCCCCTCCCATCTTATTTGTTTTGGAGTCTTCCCCTTGTCTATCTTTCAAAGTTTTAGGATCCTACGTGGGTGGACGTTTTCTGAGCCTTTAACCTAATAGGTTCGATCATCGGAAGATTCCTGGTGGAAGAATATCGTCATCACTCCCAGCAAGAATCCCTTGTTAGTGGTGTCGAGAATCCCTTGTTAGTGGTGTCGAGGAGATCAACTGGAAGCACGAAGAATCGATAGTCGAACCTCTTTCCCCTCCCGGGTTAGCAGGTGGATTGCGAGGGCGCAATCCCTTGTTAGTGGTGTCGTCTGTAACACCTGGGGTGTTACCTGTTTGTTTTCTTTTTGCTTGCATCATCTGCATCCCATAAGCATTGCATCATGTTTTCCCAAACCACTCAAAACTTCAAAACAATTTAAACTCCCAACTTCAAAATTTCAAAACTAAACCACTCAATTGTTTTTTTTCACTGGTTGAATTTGTTTAGTCAAATTGCTTGGTAATACAAATCTCCCTGTTATTAAAACCCTAATGACTAATTCAAAAAATTCAAATCAATCTTATTTCTCATATTCCAATATGGGTTTAAATATTAAAAAATTTGGCAAACAAATTAAATCAAATAATGTTGGTATGTTTGCTTGATATGTGTTAAATAAAACTTTGTTTATTTCTACAATTCCCAAAATCAAACCTTATTTTAAATCCAACTACTATTTCCAATTTTGAAATAAAAACCAACCTTGCTTTCCATTATTGTTTTGCAACTTAATAGTAATTGTTTATCAAATTAAAACCCCAAACCTTTTCTTTTCCTCTCTCTCTCTTTTCATTACAAAAAAAAAGGAGATAAAAGAAAAAGCAAAACCCCAAAGGAGGCAGGCCTTCCCTTTCTTTTCTTTCCAGCCCAACTTCTTTCCACTCAAGCCCATTTACCTTTTGGCCCACCCCCTCTATCTTTTCTGTCTTTCTTCCTCATGTCGCTGTCATCCTGTACGAACAAAGAACAGCCGTGTGATCGATCCCCACCCCATGGATGCTTGCCGTACCCTTGCTCCTCTCCCTTATAACCACCACCAACCCTAACCTAGCTAGTCCCATCCACCATCGCCGCCATCCCCCCTCCTTTCTGCTCGAGCCTTTCTCTGTTCTGCTGAACCATCAACAGAACCTGACACCGAACCACCACCATAGCTCCACCTGCCACCCCTCACCGCCGGTGCCCGGCCACCTCGAGGACCAGCCGGTAGCGGGAATGGAACCGCGGCGGTGCGGCGCACCTCCCCGTCCCCTCGCCGTGTGCTGGAACCCGACGAGGAGCCCGCGCCGTCGCCGGATGTCTCTCCTCGCCGCTGTCTGTCGACGGCTTCGACAGCGGCTGCTCCCCGACCAGAACCACGGTGAGCCCACCGTCCCTGACCCCTCCTCCTCTCTACACCCGCGCACGAAGACAGCTGCTCACCGCACGCATCCACGGCTCGGAATCGAGTAGCTTCCCCGCAGTAATCCGTCTATGATCGTTCGCAGTTCGCTGATGCAGTCTCGCGAGCGTCAGTTTCGCGCGAGCAGCAAGTCCGGGTCCTTCACCTGAAAGCCACCGCAACTGCAACTCTGAACATAAGTTCAGTTACAGCGCAGTGGCAAAGGGATCCCGCGCGCCCTCCAGCGACCACGGTTCGATCCCTGGGGTCGGCATCCTTTTCTCGTTTTTCCTCCGCGAGGTCCACGGCCCCACCCGTCAGCGGGCCTGTTTGCCACGCTGGCCACGGGCCCTACCTGGCAGCGTGTGTGTAGATCCCCTTCTCGGTAACAAAAAGTTAATTCGAATCTGTTAATATTTTCCAATTCCTTTTAAGTGGGCAGAATAAATATCTAAATTGCAAATTCAATAACTTTTGTTTTATGAATCCAACAAATACAAACTTTATATGTTTTCTGTTCCAAATTTCCTAAACTTTCCAAATATCCAACTTGTGTTCTGTTTTGAACTTTCAAATTGCAATTCAAATTCAAATTTAAATCTTTCAATTGTATTTTGCTAAATTCAATAACTATTTCATCCTTAATCCAATAAATGCAAATAAAATATGTTTTCAATACCATTTCACCTAACCTATTCAAATATAATTTTTGTTTCCTGGTTTGAATAATTTAAATTGCCTAAACAATTTAAATCTTGTTTAATTCAATTAAAAATTGTTTAATATTGTTTAATTCATAATTAAATAATCCAAAGTCCAATTTCAAAATGTGAAACATGTAATCCAACTAAAATTTGATGTTCTTTTCAAATATCAACTTTGTTATTTGATTTGAACATTTTAAATGGTTGAAAACAAGAAATACTTGTGTGTTCCCTTTAAGGCACCCAAAATTCCCTAAGTTAATAATAAAATTCTAAATTGCTACACCCTATCTTAAATTGATTCTAATGTTGTTATTTTGCTGTTTTCCTCATCCATGCATCATGCTAATCCACTTTCACCTATTGGTTAGTTGGAAAACAATTGTTTCAACCATAATTCATGGGCTTTCATATGCAACTCAAAATTGCATATGTGTCCATTTAAATTGTGTTATCTTGTCAACTAGATTACCTTGATGCATCTTTAAACCTGTCATGCATCCATATCTTGATCATGCTGGATCTTTTGCCGTAGTAGTAATTGTTGCATCCGGTGTTTGTTCGAGGTTCGTTGCTTCTTCCCGGATAGGACGTTGAGATGATGTGAGCAACGACAAGTTCTGCTACCTTGCGGGATCTCAGGCAAGTATACTCACTTGCTGCCATATGGCTGCCTTTCATCACTTGTTACCGATTCTTTCCGTTGATTCTTTTCTGCTAGCCTTAGTGGTAGTTGTTTCTGTTACGAACCCATCCCATGAATCCCTTAACCTTGATATTGCCTCACCTCCATACCTACAGCCTTTGTTTGTGCCTGTTCTTATCTAGCATGCTTAGGGTTGTTTTGCTCGAGTCTGTTACCCGTTACTTTCTGTTACTACTCTATTATGTTCTGGGGGCTCGATGTTCAATCAATCAATCAATCAATCATGCTACTGTTATTGTTAAATAATAATTTGATGATAAGGCACCGGCGGGAGGCCCAGGGTGGTTTTGAGGCCCGCTAGTGTCGACCCCCTAATTAGGAAAAGGGTCTTGTCTACTGATCCATGATGAGCGCACTACCCGCATTTGGGGAGTATGGGCTCCCCCTCAGTTTGACTCGATTCGCATCTCGTACAAATCGCCGTACTAGTTCGGGCTTTCCATTTGCTGCATGCATGATCTTGCGAGCCCTTGGATCCCGGGTGGAACTTTCGTAGTCGGCATTTAGGGCGGCGTGGTCTTCCAGTGCTATGAGGGTCCCCTTTTCTTCGTGGGGCTCGATTAGCCGCGCACGCACAGCACGCGGTGCTTTGGGCTTGATGCGAAGAAGGGTTGGATTGTGTTGAGTGCCCCGCTTGGTGGGAGGCATTCCATCTGGCGGGATATTCATGAGTGTGGTTACTATGGTGCACCCCTGCAGGGTAAATCTTCTCGAGAAGCCGTGTTTTCCGCGGTTATGGATTACTTGGTGAAAGTACTGGCTTACAAGTACTCAGGACAACTTCAACATAATGATCAATCATGTTTCACCCAATGATTAATAACTTGACTAGTAATAGGTTATTCACACAATAACTTGACTCATCTTTAATACAACGGTGTGAGTTATCCTCGGATTGCTTCTTCGGATAAGGGGCGAGATCCAGGATGGGTTTGTTTGGATTTACTTTCAGTTGGTTACTATCACTCGATCTTATCTACTTTCTGATAGTTGGAAGTAATAGACTCTCTGTAGTTGGTTAGTGCAGCCTGTTGTCGCTTATTTGCAATAACCCCCTTCCTCTCCGTTGATCCTAAAGTATTTGTATCTTGTGATGATTGGCTACGCCGGTAACTTGTGAGTATGGGCTTTCTCCCCCTTGCCAGTACTTAACCGTACTGACCCACGAATCTCTTTCGTGGCTGCAAATTCCAAATTGCAGTCAACAGGTTTGAAGTCTGACGACGTTAGCTTGGGAATCCCTCCGGCTTGGCCTGGGCAGGGATTGGACGCCTTCGGTTATCTTCAGGACTCTTAGTCCAATTTGGATCTTGTCCGTAGACGGACGTTTGTTTCTTCCGCTGTTATTTGGATCTTTGTAATGTATCAGTTGTAACCCTGGATCGTTTGAGTCATCTTGTATCTATCTGTTTCTGTTGTAATTGCGGATTATTCGTGAACTATTGTAATGTTATCATAAATGGCAACCTGGAATCGGTTATTATGCGGATTTGGCGGGAATGCTGAAATCTGCATAGTGCCCGATCTCGGGGCGTCACAATGCACGACAGCGATGGTTGTACGGTGACCGACCCACTTCCGGGTATATGGCAGGCCTGAATGCATTTCTCGTTGTAGCTCAGATGAACAAAGATAATGGCTTTATGTGTTGCCCATGTGTTGATTGTCGGAACGTCAGGGAGCACTCTTCCTCGAGAGTTCTTCACGGCCACCTACTTCGGAGAGGTTTCATGCCCAGCTATAATTGCTGGACCAAGCATGGAGAAAGAGGGGTTGTGATGGAAGACAATGAAGAAGAAGAAGATCCTTTGTTCCCTGAATACGGTGATACTACAATGGAAGACAATGCAGAAGAAGGAGGTGATCAAGAACGGGCATTAGAAGAGCCCGATGATGATCTTGGCCGAGTTATTGCTGATGCAAGGGAAGACTGTGAAAGTGAATTGGAGAGGTTGAAGCTGGACAACATGTTACAGGATCATAAAAAGTTGTTGTACCCAAATTGCGAAGATGGCAGCACAAATCTCGGTACCACACTGGAGTTGCTAAAATGGAAGGCACAGAACGGTGTGACTGACAAGGCATTTGAGAGTTTACTTCAACTAATGAATCCGAAGCTTCCAAAGGATAACGAATTTCCTGAGAGTACGTACGAAGCAAAGAAAGCTCTCTGCCCTCTAGGATTAGATGTGCAAAAGATACATGCATGCATTAATGACTGCATCCTCTACCGCGGTGAGAAGTACGAGAATTTGGATGAATGTCCGGTATGCACTGCACTGCGGTATAAGATCAGACTAGATGACCCTGGTGATGTTGACGGCGAGCCCCCCCCCCCCCCCGCGAGAGGGTTCCTGCAAAGGTGATGTGGTATACTCCTATAATACCACGGTTGAAACGTCTGTTCAGAAACAAAGAGCATGCTAGGTTGTTGCGATGGCACAAAGAAGACCGTAAGAAAGACGGAAAATTGAGACACCCCGTTGATGGATCGCATTGGAGAAAGATCGAGAGAGACTTCCCGGACTTTACAAGAGAGGCAAGAAACTTATGGTTTGGTCTAAGTACAGATGGCTTTAATTTTTTTGGGGAGCAGAGCTCAAGTCATAGCACCTGGCCCGTGACTCTATGTATGTGCAACCTTCCTCCTTGGTTGTGCATGAAGCGCAAGTTCATTATGATGCCAGTTCTCATCCAATGCCCGAGGCAACCTGGCAACGACATTGATGTGTATCTAAGACCATTAGTGGAAGAACTCTTACAATTGTGGGGCAAACCAGGTGTACGTGTGTGGGATGAGAACGAACAAAATCCATTTGACCTACGGGCGTTGCTTTTCGTAACCATCAATGATTGGCCTGCTCTTAGTAACATTTCTGGACATACAAACAAGGGATACAATGCATGCACACACTGTTTAGATAAGACTGACAATGTTTATTTGGATAAATGTAAAAAGGTTGTATACCTGGAGCATCGTAGATTTCTTCCAATCAAGCATCCCGTAAGAAAGAAAGGAGGGAAGCATTTCAGAGGTGAGGCAGATACCCGGAAGAAGCCTGACCTCCGTAGTGGTAATTATTTATTCAATATGGTCAAGTACCTAAAAGTAATATTTGGGAAGGGTGATGGCAGCCAACCTGTTCCGAACGGGCCTGATAAGCGCGCACCCATGTGGAAGAAGAAATCTATATTTTGGGAGCTACCCTATTGGAAAGTTCTAGAGGTCCGCTCTTCAATCGACGTGATGCACGTGACAAAGAATCTCTGCATCAACCTTCCATGCTTCCTGGGCGTGTATGGGAAGTCAAAAGATACGCCAGAAGCACGGGAGGACCAGCAACGTAAGAAAGACCCAAGCAACAAGCAAACGGATACAGGGCGCCATTATTTAAGCAGCTACGCTCTTACCATAGAAGAGAAGGAAATATTTTTTGAAGTCCTTTACGGTATCAAGGTTCCGTCTGACTTCTCGTCGAATATAAAGGGGATAATAAACATGACAGAGAAAAAATTCCAAAAACTGAAGTCTCATGACTGCCACGTGATTATGACGTAGTTGCTTCCGATTGCATTGAGGGGCTTCTACCGGAAAATGTTCGAGTACCCATTGTGAAGCTATGTGCATTCCTCAACGCAGTATCTCATAAGGTAATCGATGCAGAAATTCTGGCAAGATTACAGAGGGATGTGGTCCAGTGTCTGTTTGTTTTGAGTTGGTGTTACCACCATCCTTCTTCAACATCATGACTCATCTCCTGGTTCACCTATGTGAAGATATTCATATTCTCGGTCCGGTATTTCTACACAATATGTTCCCCTTTGAGAGGTTCATGGGAGTCTTGAAGAAATATGTTCATAACCGTGCTAGGCCAGAAGGAAGCATCTCGAAGGGCTATGGAACAGAGGAGGTCATTGGGTTCTGTGTTGACTTTATTCCCGACCTTAAGACGATTGGTGTTCCTGAATCGCAGCATGAGGGGATACTGAGGGGAAAAGGAATGCTGGGAAAGAAAACAATGATACCCAGGGACGGGAATTCTTTCACTAAAGCACACTACACAGTTCTACAAAATTCCATCTTCGTGGCTCCGTATCTCGAGGAATACAAGAATATTGTACGCTCCACAAACCCGATTATGACGTAGTTGCTTCCGATTGCATTGAGGGGATTCTACCGGAAAATGTTCGAGTACCCATTGTGAAGCTATGTGCATTCCTCAACGCAGTATCTCAGAAGGTAATCGATGCAGAAATTCTGGCAAGATTACAGAGGGATGTGGTCCAGTGTCTGTTTGTTTTGAGTTGGTGTTACCACCATCCTTCTTCAACATCATGACTCATCTCCTGGTTCACCTATGTGAAGATATTCATATTCTCGGTCCGGTATTTCTACACAATATGTTCCCCTTTGAGAGGTTCATGGGAGTCTTGAAGAAATATGTTCATAACCGTGCTAGGCCAGAAGGAAGCATCTCGAAGGGCTATGGAACAGAGGAGGTCATTGGGTTCTGTGTTGACTTTATTCCCGACCTTAAGACGATTGGTGTTCCTGAATCGCAGCATGAGGGGATACTGAGGGGAAAAGGAATGCTGGGAAAGAAAATAATGATACCCAGGGACGGGAATTCTTTCACTAAAGCACACTACACAGTTCTACAAAATTCCATCTTCGTGGCTCCGTATCTGGAGGAATACAAGAATATTGTACGCTCCACAAACCCGGGGAAGGATGACTCATGAATTAAACGCAAACACATGGATACTTTCGGAAGTTGGTTGCAAACACATCTTATAAATGACACCACTGTTGAAGATCAGTTGTACATGTTGGTCGGGTCCATCTTTGACTATTGGGAGTTTTCAAGGGTACGAGATAAATGGGAATACATTTTACACGATCGCCCAGGATAAGAAGAGCACCAACCAAAACAGTGGTTTCCACTTTGATACAACAAACGAGAATGGAAAAAATGACACATACTATGGTTACATAGAGGAGATATGGGAACTTGACTATGGATCTTCTTTTAAGGTCCCTTTGTTCAAGTGCAAATGGGTCAACCTGAATGGAGAAGGGGTAAAGGTAGACCCGCTTTACGGAATGACAACAGTGGATCTCAACAATATTGGTTACAATGACGAACCATTCATCCTAGCCAATGATGTGGCTCAGGTCTTCTATGTGAAGGACATGTCCTCCAGACCGAAAAAAAGAAAAAATAAGCAAACAAATACATCATACGATGAGCCGAAGCGTCACATAGTTCTTCCAGGGAAAAGAAACATCGTGGGAATCAAGGACAAGACAGACATGTCAGAAGATTATAACAAGTTTGTTGAAATTCCACCCTTCATAGTGAAAGCTGACCCAACCATCCCGTTAAATAATGAAGATGCTCCATGGTTACGGCCGAAGCGATCATAAGCAATGGACATAGGGTTCATGGACCATCTCTACACGAAGAAAATTCAGAAGACTAGATAGGGATGTTGTTGGTGATGTGTAATAATAAACGTGGAATACATGACATAGTTGTGTTGAAAAAGTGTTCACATAAACTTGCTATCTCCTTCTAACATTCTAGGGTTTCAGTTGAAACGACGGGTGCTATCTCCTTTTTGTAGATCTTCTGTATTTGCTATCGCACAAGCGCTCGCGTCCATATTGCACACAAACATGCATCTTGGATAGATAAAAAAGGCAGTACATAATGGCAAGAGTGGATCTAAACCTAAATGGAGAGCATAGATCTACATAATGGCAAGACTGGATCTGATCTGCTAGTCATACTCCTGCCTAGGCCTATAGTACTCCGAATCGTAGTCGTCGTAGTCGCCGCCGTCGTTGTCACTATCGTCGGACGGTGCTCTGGACTCCCTCGGAGGATCAGGATGCCAGGACTGGGCGTGAGGGTAGCGCAGGCGGGGATTATTGCCGGCCCTGATGTAGTTCATGACGCTCTGAAGAGTCCGTTCGCGGCCCCACCACAGCTGACGACGGGTCTCGTTGAAGTTCGAAGGAGGCGAGCCGTTCTCCTCGTACCTGGCGAGCGCACTCTCACGCCGATTAATGAAGAAGGCGTCCCAAGTAGGGCGGTAGTCAGGATTCCAACTGGGATTCCTCCGCTGCTCCGTCGTGACCTCTTGGTAGTAGTGGTTCGTGATGGCCGCCCGACGCGCCACACCTTGAGGAAGAGGAGGGACCGGCACTCCTCCGGCGCTCAGCATCCAACCGGCGGGAACGCTGTAGCCGGGCGGGCAGGGGTAGTTCGAGGCGCAAAGTGGCTCAGCCTGGAGGAAGGTTAGAGTGGGTACGGTAGAAGCCATGAGAGAGTGGTGAGTTTATATGTGTTTATGCCAATGGTGGCAATGCATACATATATATGGTGAGAAGAAACATACCCTTTAGTCCCGGCCTGTTTTACCAACCGAGACGAAATGTTCGGGTTTCGTAGAGAAACGGATCGTCCCTTTAGTATCGGCCTATTTTACCAACCAGGACTAAATGGTTAGGGTTTCATTGGGACCAGTCAGAAAGAATCACACAGATCGTGTGTTTCTTTCAATCGCTTGTGAGTCGTTGGATCAGGGGTGTGTTTCTTTCGAGCTGTTGTGAGCCGTTCGATCAGGGGTACGGTGTGTTTCTTTCGAGCGGTTGTGAGCCATTGGATCAGGGGTGTTTCTTAACCGTTGGATCAAAACCCTAGCACAACACTTCGTGAGCCAGAGGACCCTATATATAGCCCACCTTCATACATCAGTCAGTTCATCGACCAAATACAAATCATCCGGATTCGCTAGCATACGTCCTACCGTGCACTTGGTATGCATATATGCACTCAGTAGCCACGGTGGGGTTGTATGCTGGCGATACTGAATGTTTTGTTCTACATCCCCCTTTAAGGTTTGACAAAAGGTTCGATACATAATTCACTTCATCGACCGAATACAAATCATCCGGATTCGCCATCATACGTCCGACCGTTCTTATCTCTACCTAATCTTTACCTAATAATAAAGAGAGGAAGGTTTCTTCCGGTCCAACGGACAATTTATATTTTAACCCTCGAGAAAAATAGGCAATCAACCCGCGATCCTTCTTTTATTTCGTACCGGTTCGCTATGAGGTGATTATTCCGGCTGTTCGTGGTCTAAATCGAGTGTTCGAGTCAAAATCTAAACCGTACAGGAGCCACGCAATGGATCCCGATAGGATTACAATAGAAAAAACAAACCTACTCTTAAAGCTTGATTTCTCCGAGAGATTTAGCTACAGAGATATTTCGCAGCGAACATCGCGGACGCCGCAACTCACGCCGTTCCGATCTCCGCTCCCCAGTCCTGCTTCGTCCAGGAGGATGCAAATCCAGTGGCGCCGTCGGCTTTTTTTGCTGATATTCTCGACGGTGTGACAAGAGCTTCGAGATGATCGGCGGCTCGTACCTGCCCTTGCAGTGGTTGTGGTCTCCCCTCCATCCCCGCAGCGCATGCGTCGGAGGCGCGCCCTCCTCCACAACGCGCGGTCTGGCTCTCAACGGCGAGGACATCCGGCGCAGCCCCAGCCAAGGCTCTCCACGTGTCTAGGCGTCGACTAAGAGAAATAGTCCCTGTGCCGCTCGCAGCTCGCCGCCACCCGCCGAGAGAAACAGCCGCAGAGGACGTGGATGACTCCGGGACGTCGTCGGCAGCTGCCCACTCTGCTTCGTGTCTGGGAGTATGCCGCGCACCGTGGCGGCAGGCCACAGCGCCAGAACGTGCATTTTCACCGTCGCGCCTAATAATTGAGCACTAGCGCCGCGGCTCTTAGTGTCTCCTCATACGTTCTTACCAGCGACCCGAGAAGATTAAGAGCTGTGTAGTCCGTATGTCTCATCCCTGGAGTTCAGATGATGAGAAAAGTTCAGACACAGTACTTCATCCATCTCCCTCCTCTGAACTTCATCAGTGCCGACTTCAAACTTGCCCAGCTTGCGGGTTCCACTCCCATCTGATGGAAGACGGCCTGAGGGAACTTCTTGATCCGGCTCCATTACCAGCGGTGGCGTAGTGTGAGGTGGTTAGTGGATCAGTGCAGAGCCGCGGCTCCCCGTCGCTACCATGGGCAGTTCACTCATCCCCTGCACGGCTGCAGGTTGTTCACAGTTGATCGTAGTGCAGTTGACAATTAGTGTTCAGGCATTCACACCGGAGTCCCATTCTACGCGCGACTAAAAAATCACCGGAGAACTGCTGCAGGTGCTCGCTCCCGTGAGCGGTGGAGAATCACATCTCACACAGATGATTAATTCTAAATTTCTAAGGGAGCAGATGTAGAGTAAGAAAAAAGGTGCCGGGACTTGTTGAGAATTGAGATGGTCGTCACGCTGCTTGACGACTTGACGTTCAGGATAGCACACTAACAAATGATTTCTTGTCGGCTCAATCTTATGTTATACTTATGATTAACATGCTTATATTCTCGACGACATAGTTTCATAATTCAAGCTTTAGCTTGGTTATTCCTGTGATTAGTTTGTTGTCCAAAAACAAGTATTATAGGGCAGCCACCCAATGAAAACTTGCTAAATTATTATCACTATATTTCTTATCCTAATGCTAGATTTGCAACAATAGTAACTTGTTTTTTTATTGAGTACTACTTTTGCAGCGTTTGGGTTGCCGATTGTACCACCACCACGTGCACTGCCGGCGCCCCAACCGACATTACACCGCTGACTTAGATTTCAGGACTCGTATCAGGCCACTTCATCTAATTATAAGCATTTTTGTTGTATAGATAAGTACATTACATTATTTGACATGCAGCTAATGCGGACGCCTTATGCTCATGGACATGTCTTTTGGCTTTACTTCAACCCCTGGTCCAGCACCTTTATCACCACGAGCATCAAACGTTGGTTCAGATCAATAGAAGCCCTATCACATTGGACGTTCTTCCTATCCTATGATATGTGATTTGATCTATGACACATCGGAAAACGATAATAGATGAACAATTTATACTACCGTAGAAGGTATTTGCTCGTTCACCTTTCTGGATTATTGATTTGTTTTTGTGTAAATTTAAGAGACCAATTTATTATTTGTGTATGTATGTCTAATTTTATTCGGCCGTGGCAAAGCACGGGCAATTTTATACTAGTAATAATAAAGAGAGGAAGGATTCTGGCCAAAATTTTCGTCCGTCCAGACAAAGTAGGCCCGGAATTGCACATATTAACGAAAATGCCACCGCCGAGTGGAAATAGCACTTCCTTTCTCGTACCGGTCGGAAGGATTCTTCTCGAAAGGAAAAGGCAGAGCACGACGGGGTCTTCCAATCCCCATCCGTCACCACCATTGATCTCCGACAAGCGGTGCTGTCTCGCTCATCCGACGAGAGGAACGGAACCGACCGCCGACGATCCCCCTGCCTTCAAGGTCCATCCCGTCCCGCCGCCGCGCCCCGTGCCTGACGTCTTCCAGATCGCCGCGCCGGAGCCGGCCGCTGCCTCCGCCAAACCTACAAGTGCCACACCGCCGCTCCACAGAGAAGGCGTTCCCTGCGGCGGACGGCTGCGAAGATGAGTTTAGGAGGACGAGCAGACCTGCCGAAGTCCTCACGTTAGCATGGTTGAGCAGAGCTGCCGACCTCCTCATGTTATCATTGTTGCTTGACCCGGTAGACTGCTAGCTTGGCCCAGCTGCCGGCCGGCAGTGGTCATGTTTACCGTCTCCACAATCTTTAAGAGTTATCGATCTCTCATCTTGGATATGGCTTGAGCTTGACTCCTTGATCTGAATTTTCTGACAGTACGTGTTTGATAGAATTTCCCCTACACCCAATCATGGCATCAACAATGTCATATGGCATTCGGTCTTGCAATCAGGTCCACTGCATTTTACATTCAGCTATATGCATTTCAGATTTCACATCATAATTAATCATGTCAGGTAGCTATAAGAAGTCAAACAGTTTGCTAGCTGGACTGAACATGTGAATCTGGAGAAGAACATAACTACGGTAGTCTGCATTTTTTGTCCAATTCAAAACCAAGGTAAGTAATGTTATGTAGATTGATGGAGACATGAGGCTGAAAATGTTGAACTGGAAATACTAGATTCATTGACAAAAAGAAAGCATAGCGAGTAGTAATTTTATCTGCAATTGAGTTGTTCCTGATGTACACTATGTTCTTTCTACCTCTGCCAGAAATCAATACTGTACACAAGAGGTGTGTGACAAGGAGCTTCGGAATTTGTTTTGAAAAATTCTTCTGCCCATTGATTTCCCTTGCTTCCATATCTTCTTATCTACCAATTTGAATAACCAGTTCTAAGTATATTTTTGAGGAATACTATCTCTGAAGATAAGTGAAAAGATCATTTAGGATGTGAATTTTCTTGTGAGCAATTAAAGTAGGACTCTACATTGTTTAACTTATCTGCATGCCAGCTTGACTAGGCCACTAAAATCGGTCCAATGGTCAACACATGATGAGTTCCTAGCTCAGAGCTGAAATTTTGAAGCAACGACTTGAGAAGCTTAGCTGTAAGATATAGTTTATATTTCACATCTCAAATTTGACCTCAGTTATAAGTGGTGACCGCAAAAATAGGAGGATTCCCGCACATGCGAGTTGAAGTGGGAATGTTTTGCTTCTGTAATTCAATGACTCCAACTTGCACTTAATTAACGGTAGCTTGTAGGTACTCATACTTACCTGATGTTGCATATCTCTATTCCAAGAGAAGTACCTATTTTCACATTTTCAGTGCAAATCCATGTATTTGCACAAAATGATATACAAAATAAAACATGTACCTAAAAAGACAACGATTATTACGCTAATTAAGAAGTGCAATAGTGCAAGGACGGGAAAGGGATAGGACACCATGTTAAAATAAAGGATCGCGCACATGAATTTTTGTATTCCCGTTGGAACGCACGGGCATGTTTGCTAGTGATATGCATATATGCACCCAAGAGCCACAATCGGGGAGTATGATGGCGATACCGATTGTTTTGTTCTACAGCCCCCCTCGAAGGTTTGTCAAAAGGTTTGATACTACGTATATATCTGTCTGCCTTGTATGCGACGAAACTATGTATATGCATGGATCAACTGGTCTGATGTGCACTTATTATAAATTTAATGTACCTTGTTCTGTATTTGAAATTTGTGGAGTTATTATTTGAAATAAAACAATAGAGAACATAAAGGAAACTATAGAAAACATAAAGGAAACAATGGAAAACATAAAGGAAAACAATAGAAAACATAAAGGAAACAGTAGAAAACATAAAGGAAACAATAGAAAACAAAATAAAACAAGAGAACATAAAAAGGAAACAAGAGAAACAAAATAAAACAATAAAAAACATAAAGGAAACAATAGAAAATAAAATAAAACAAGAGAACACAAAAAGGAAACAAGAGACAACAAAATAAAACAATAGAAAATATAAAGGAAACAATACAAAACAACATAAAACAAGAGAAAACAAAAAAGGTAACAATAGAAAACAAAATAAAACAAGAGAACACAAAAAGGAAACAAAAGAAAACAAAATAAAACAAGAGAACACAAAAAGGAAACAAGAGAAAACAAAATAAAACAATAGAAAACATAAAGGAAACAATAGAAAACAAAATAAAACAAGAGAACACAAAAAGGAAACAAGAGAAAACAAAATAAAACAATAGAAAACATAAAGGAAACAATAGAAAATAAAATAAAACAAGAGAACACAAAAAGGAAACAAGAGAAAAAAAAATAAAAAAAATAGAAAATATAAAAGAAACAATACAAAACAAAATAAAACAAGAGAAAACAAAAAAGGTAACAATAGAAAACAAAATAAAACAAGAGATCCCAAAAAGGAAACAATGGAAAACAAAATAAAACAAGAGAAAACAAAAAAGGTAACAAGAGAAAACAAAAAGGAAATAATGGAAAACAAAATATGTAAGTCGTCCAAATGAGTTTTAAAACAAAATATGGAAACCGCCTTATCAGTCACCCAATTGAGTTTTAAAACATCAGAAGTGAGTTGAATTTATCTTTCTGATAATTTTTATATATTACTTGCGATTTTCAGAATTTATTGAATTATTTGATATTTTCTCCGTTTCTTAGATTAATTAATTCAAAATGCAAATAATTCAAAATTTTAAACTTCACCAAATATGTTCGAAATGAATATATTCAGTTATTTATAATTATCTGATTGTTATTTAATGTTTTATAGGAGTTTTGGGAAAACAGAATATAGAAAAAAAATTCAAACATAAAAATAATTAAAAATAGGGCATTAGTCCCGGCTTTTGCAAACAACCGGGACGGATGCCCCCCAACGCTCGCGCTCCACGTGCCCCATCTGCCCGTTGCGAAAAAAAAGGGTGAGGCATCCATCCCGGTTGGTATAAACACGCATCGCCATCACGTGTACTTATCTCGTTACAAGCACAAAATGTGAAGGTCCAACTTCACATCAAGGCCCGATGACCATCTTGTTCCTATTAAGAGGTACTACAGGCGGTGGTGATCCGGGGAAAGTAACGAATGCAAGGGTTTTTGAATTTCTTTAGAATTAAATAATGTCACATATGTAATATGGTTCGTGAGATCCTGATGAAGTTGAACCCTTTGGTGCACATTCGTAATGGTGACATTCCTCAGAAATCCCTTCCGGGGTTATGAAGAATGTCCCCATTTTGTATGTGCACAAAAGGGTCTAATTTTTTCCGGATCTCACTATTACATATATGATTTTGTTTAGTTTCAGAGAACTCCAGAAACCCTCCCCCCCCCCCCCGCATCGCCATCACGTGTACTTACCTCGTAACAAGCACAAAATGTGAATGTCCAACTTCACATCAAGCCCGATGACCATCTTGTTCCTGTTAAGAGGTACTACAGGCGGTGGTGATCCGGGGAAAGGATGAATATGAGGGTTTCGGTTGGAACTAAGGAACGTCGCATATTGTTAGTGAGATCAGAACTGAGTTGCACCGTTTGGTACATATACGTAATGGGGATATTTTTCATAGCCCTGGACGGGGCTATGGAGAATATCCCCATTATTTATATGCACGAAATGGTCCAACTTTGTTTGGATCTCACAAACACTTACGTATGTGATTTTGTTTAGTTTCAACGAAGTTCAGAAACCCTTGTCTTCATCCTTCTCTGGATCACCATCACGTATACTACATCGTAACAAGCACAAGATATGAGAAGGGCCAATTTGATCCTTTGTGTTTAACTTTCATCTTATTTATGTCATATTTATCCATTTACTATTTTTTACTAAGTTACAAACACTAAGGTATTTTACTTAATTACGGAATATTTACTTAGTCCAGCTCTATTTTTAGTTTATGTCTCTGTTGGACCCGACGGGCGATGTCCGGGACTGGGCCCCGCCGGGCTGGCACTGGGAGGTCCTTACTACCGGGACACGCGGCTTGGTGAGAAATACGGGTGATGTGGTCGACCCGGATATTCTTTGGTTGCCATCGCGTGGGCCACGGTCGGTGCGGAGAGAGCCGGCCCCTGAGGAGGTGGTACATCAGCGTATCAGGGAGGAGGATGAGCATGTCCGTTGCTACATGTACTTGCTCGATAGGGAGTATAGCAGCGGTTGGTCGATTATTCGGAGGGTTCCTTACCACGTGAGCTATGACCCTGTGAGGGTTCCTTACCTATGGATGCGTAGCACCCGCGACTCAGCACCCCGCGGCTTAGGACCCGGTCGGAGTTAATTAGTTTGAGAGATGTCATGAATATGTATAAGTGATATTATTTGATCATGATGTATTCGGGTTAAATAAAATGAACCCGAGCTATGTAACTCTTGATGTGTATTGATACGTTTAAATATTTCATCAATGTTGCTTTTATAATTGAAATGAGGATCTAGAACATATAGTTACTCTTTTTTCTAACTTGTTTAGCTATAAGTACCATTAGCTATTATCTATAAGCAATTTTGATGAAATGGATCTGGAACATATAATTACTCTTTTGTCTAACTTAGGGAATTATACTTAGTGTAGCATCAAATTTTTACTTAGGGAATTGTGTGTATTTTCATAAAATTATGGAGCCAAGAGACGAGCGGAAAACTTGCTCGCGGGTTTAATCCGCGGGCCCGAGGGAGAGACCGATGTAAGCCAGTGGATGAACAACTCCGGTGAGGGAGATCCGGAGCTCACCCAGGGAGACATCTCTGCTGAGGGAGAAGCCGACGGCTCCGGTGGAGCCGTACAAATTACAAACACCGGCTCTGAGGTGCATATAGATATGTTAATTAATGAAGCATCTGTTGTCTATATACATGTATTAACAGTCTATATATTTTTAGCCATCTGGTTCAAGCATGTCAACCGGAAAAAAGACTAAACGAGGCGCAACAAAGAAGTTGAAAGATACAAAAAGATATAGGATCGAAACGATCGCAGCAGACGGTGCACCCGAGCTTCCCGCTGATGTTGCCCAAAAATTTGTGAAGAAATGCGGGGTGCTAGTTAGGGATGACATCCCGATCACTGTTCAAAAAAAAGCCGCGGAGACAAGGAATTTCATTTGTCAACAAAAAAGCCAAAGATCATCTTTTCAAAAAGATCATGTGTAATTTCACCTTACCCTTGCCGGAGGTGGACGAGAATGAGGCGGATGAGAATGAGGAGGTAGATGGTGAAGCCGATGTTAATAAAAAGAAACTTGAGTTAGTGGAAAGGGTCAAGGCGTGGACTCTGAAAAAGATGGTCCAAAAATTCAAAAACTGGAAGAAAAGATTGAACCTTGACTTTATTAAGAAGGGCAAGACTCCGGATTTCACTGAAGGGTATATGAAAATAAAACCCTTATGGGCAGAGTTTGTGAAGTACAAGCTGCCAGAGAATGCAAAGGAAAGGTCAAAAACAAATCAGAAAAACACCGCCAAAAAGGTATATCACCATATTATGGGGCAAGCTGGCTACAAGGGTTCCCTGCCCAAGTGGGAGAAATGGGAGAACGACCTGCTTGATAAGGGGATCACTCCCGAGCCATTCATGTGGGTCGAGCGGACAAAGTCATGGTTCTACGGGCATGGAGGCATGTTGGACGCTGAAGGAAAAGAAATCTATAACCTAAGGCATAAAGAGAATCCTCTACCCATAGAAGATATTAGAAGCGCAATAAAGGATGTTAAAGAGGGGAGATTTGCGCCAGATAGAGAGAACGACGAGCTCACACGCGCCCTCTGGAATAAGGAACACGTAGGGCGTACACGATGCACAAAAGGTAATCCTCCGTAGAGTATTGGGTTTGACGACAGCAAAAAGAAATATCCTGATAGAAGCCGCCAACGGAAAAAGGACGCGGAGGCAGCTGAAGCAGCGAGTCAGGCAAACTGGAGGCGTCAACTTGAAGAACAGATGAAGCGGTAGCAGGAGGTAGCAATGAAGCAGCAGGAGCAAATTAACACACTTAGCCAGCAGCTAGTGTCTACCGGCGTACCACACCTGGTAGAAGGTGAAGTCGATGCTACCGACGTCGCACATTCTCATCATCGGAAAAGCAGTGTTGCATCCACGCAGCTCGAGGGTGATGATGCACCGCCGATGATGCACCCGGTGGATGATATCACGGAGATGACAACTTGTGAGCTCACGTGAAGGTCGTCAATATAACCATCAAGGCGGCGGTCGGCTATGTCTTACCAATTGGCAAATCACCAACTCACCATAGTCTTCCGGTTCCACGGGGCTACGCTGTTATTGGGGTCTATGAAGTTGTCAACGGATTCGAGCGGGTGAAGCTTGAATTCCTGAAGGTGAAGACGGAGAGGTGACTTAACTCGGAGAAGCCAAGAAGTTGACCGTTCTACGGATAAAGGAATGCATTGTGCTTCCAAATCAGACGGCAAGGCCATCTACTCCTCACCATTCTCCAGTGCAACAGTCTCCGTCGGGCATGACGTCTCCAGCGCGGTCACCTACGTCGTGCATGCCGTCTCCAGCGCGGTCGCCTACGTCGCCGCGTCAGCCTTCTCCGCCCACTAAGTTTCTGCCGAAACGTAAAAGATCACCCCTCCCGAAGGTACCAAAGGAGTTACCCAAGTTATCTTACGACTATACTCCTGAGCAAACCAAGAAAATCGCAAGGGACGAATACGAGGCGTGGAAATCGAAGCCGAAGGATCCGACAAAGGCAGATTTCCCCGACACCGAAGAAGATGTAGAACGAGCTTGGAAAATGGTGAAGACTCTTCATCAACCCGAGCCGAGTCTGTCATCTGACTATGACCGCTCTATTCTGAAGTCACACCAGGAAATGGTGTGGTCGACAAAGAGTAGTAGCGCAAGCGCGAAAAGCGGGAAATCAGTTGCCCAACTCGGAGAGCAGAAAAAAATCCATCTCCCCGCTCAAAGTGATTTCCAATACCCAGGTGGGGCCGAGCACTAATGATGACGAGCAAATTGATCCGGAGTTTATAGAACTGTACGGACAAAGGGCAGCTGTTGCGGGTTTGTCCATTGCTGAGTATATGCAAACAATAGACTACTTCCCCGCTGCTGAATGTGCGTACAAATACCAGCACGGGAATCCTCTCGTCAAACCCGAGGAGGTAAAGGATCTACCAACCAAAATGCGAAGAGTGCATAATTGGTATATGGAAACCGCTCAGAAATCTCAGGACTGGATAGTGCTCGGAGTTAGAGACGAGCACTACGGGTATGGAGATGGACCGGTTCTGATTCAATTTTTCGAATTGTTTCAGTTATTCCAGCAGCAGGCCCTCGACAAATCTATTGTTAGTGCCTATTGTCTGTAAGTACTTATTTCTCTAATTAAGTCTTTAGCTAGCTCTCCTTGTTCATTGTATATTCATATATATAGTACACTCATTATATTATAATTGCAGAATGAAGATTCTCGAATGCAAAAGAGGACAAATCTATGATATTGGGTTCATTGACCCATATTTTGTTAATCATAAGACTCTTGAGCTATTTGCCAAGGATATAGAAGATAACCTTCTGAGGGCAATAAGGTTTCAACAACATCGGCGGGAAATACTATTTCCTTACAACTTCGAGTGAGTATTACTGTGTTGGACACATTCTGTTTTTCTTAATACTCGATATTCAGTGTATAATTGATGATTTCTGCGTGCGCAGTTTCCACTATATTCTGCTAATCTTCGAATTTGACAAAGGAAAAGTACCGGTAATGAACCCAAAACGTAAACCCCTAGTTATGTGGGCGGACATGCAGGAAATGATCCAGATGTAATTTCAATCTTTATTAATTTCAATCTTTATATATGGCACTATATATATCGACTACTTTGTTTCATTTTCGGATATTAAGTAATTACTAACTCTTTTTATTATTTTTCTTTCCCGGGCAGCGTTTGGAAGAGGTTCACAAAAGAGTCTCCTGATGAATGGAAATCAGAGCTTACATTTGATATTGTGCAAGTACTCCCCCCATCACAGTTTAGAGGGCGCAATTTCAATATCATGCATTTTCATTTTCGGAGGTGTTTTAGGCGTGTTTGCATTAATTGGATGTTAATTAGGTACAATAAACGAAAATCAGGCCCGCAGTCTCCTCCCAGACTTTTCCTTGCGCAGGTGTGTACGGGGCTTGGGATTCCTGCATGCAGGGTGCGAACATGAATTCCACCAATGCATGCACACCATTACTAGTCGGGGGATTAATTACCGGGTTAATTGCTTAGAATTAGGTGACATAATGCATCATGCGCGAATTTTTTTTACAACCAATCAACGATAACCTAGTAACTAGAGAATCCTCATGCACGCCGTGCAAACTGTGATGGAGGGAGTAAGTACTACTATCTAGATCCGCGCATCTCCTTGATTCTAGTGTCGATACCATTACCATGGCTAGTTGATTATTATTTTGATTGAAACCATGTTCTCGTAAAGTGCTCGCAACAAGGAGACGGAAATCACTTGTGTGATACTACGTCAGCGAGTTCATTCGTCAGATGACCTGTCCCAAGGGCAGAGATTTCAACAAACTTCATGTACGCCAGTCGTCAATTTTTCTTATTACCATCTATTTTAGTTACTTACTTTCATTAATATATATTGACCACACTTCTTTATATTAGATCGAACGGCTCCGGGACGGTCTTCTACCAAGGGACCGCATACGAGCAATTCAGGAGGAAATTGCGGGCTTCTTAGATGCAGAGGTCCTAAATGTAAATGGAGAGTACTATAGCGCCGCTTGGTAATGAATTTGATTTTGTAATTCATTCCATCGGTCATGTAATATGCTCGATATACTTTGATTCTGTAATATAAGTGTTCCTTCTTTTTCTATATATATGCATTACTTAGTCACTCGTGGGATCCGGAGGTCCGGGGAGGGGCCACCGAGGCTCCTCTCTTCTCGTGGGATCCAGGAGGTGTCTGGGGAGGGGCCACCGAGGCTCCTCTCTTCTTGTGGGATCCAGGATGTCCGTGGAAGGGCCACCGGGCTCCTCTCTTCTCCTGTGATCCGGGGAGGGGCCATCGGGGCTCCTCTCTTCTCATGGGATCCGGGAGGTCCGGGGAGGGTCCACCGGGAGGTCTGGGAATCGCAAAACATAAAAAGGAAAATAATAAACACAAAAAATAAAAACTCTGCCGCGGCAGAGAAAAAGGCAAAAGTGCTGTCGCGGCAGAAGGGGCATTCATCCTGGTTCGTTGTAAGAACCGAGACGAATAGTCCCTGCCAGAATGGCGCCTCCCCTGCCACGTGGGCCACCCTAACCATCCCGGGTGCTGGTACAGCCGGGACGAATGGCTATGTGCCATTTGTCCCGGCTGGCCCATCCCGGTTGCACAACCGGGACAAATGGGGCTTACCAACCGGGATGGTTGGCCCTATTTCCACTAGTGTAAGGCTAGCAACGGAATAAGTCCTTGATTTGAATTTATTACTGCCTCGTCAATTAATTCCCCGTATTCTCTCCCCCTAATATCAAAAAAAGTAGATTTTGGGATTGGACGTAACACATCGGACCAGCGGGATTAACATATGCTACTATATATTATATAGATATGCATGATACTAGTTTATAATACTTACCACCATGACCGGTCTAATTGCTTTCTGCACGCTGTTTTCAAAAGGTTTGAATAGATTTTTTTTGTGTGGAAATCTAGCACATAAGATTATTTGGAAAAAAAATGAGGCTCATCAACTTGTGAAGTGTATCAAGTGTGCATCGGTATGGCAATCTTTGAAAAAAATGAGGTCCGTCAACATGTGAAATTTTCTAGCATCGAACAGATGGGTAGCAAGTGTATGCGCGCGTAGCAAAATTTCAGTATCTATAGATAAGTCGCATAACGACCGCCTTGCATTTAGATTTGTACTTCAAATATTATAGCGCCATAAAAAATTACGGATTAGTTAAGAAGAAAACACGACATCTCTAGTGTCGTTGGGTGGTCGTTGTCTTCTCCGCCCCTTCTATACGAAAATTCTTACTTCACCCTTGTTTCCAGTAAACATCATATCATCATATTGTGATAAAGGATGGCCCAGAATGTAGGGGAGGAGGGGGTGTTTCCCCCATGTCAAATAGTAAGATGTAAAAACATGAATGTGCAAGTTTCAGTTGATCAAAATAGTTGGATCTATAAATATCGTCAAAATTCACTTCAAGTGGTTTCAAGCACAAATTAGTTCAATGTTATTAAGTTGGACTAAACTCTCCTTCCAAATTCCAAGGTAATAAGAATTCATGGACACTGAGTTGAATTGATTTCTCACACTTAGAACATTCTCTATCTAAACAAACAAAAATGGTATGAAAACAAGTATGGTAAAATGCCAACATCAGATTGATCTTATTATAAAAATTTCCACATATTTATTCTGACAAAGGAAAAGCAAGAATCGATACAGACAGGGTTTCCAAAGCAACAAATCTACGGGAAAAACTGAAACAATTACCTCGGTCGGGGGATGCTCCGAGTCGAAGGCTTCAAAGGGGGAAGCTGAATAAGCTTCGCCTTTCTTCAAGATGGTGATAGCGACGATCTTCTTCTCAAACTCAATATTCGAGAGAATATCGTCGCATGTTCGACTCAGGTCATTGACGCTCGAGTACTCCCACAAGGTGGTGGGCATGTTCTGCACTGGCTGCACCCTCCGGCGCAAGAAGACGCTCGACAGGTGGATTCCGTTCAACAGAGCCACCTGGTCCTTTCGTCGAAGCCGTGCAACATGCTCGAGTAGTGGCGCGGTCGCCTTGGCTTCTTCAGGTGACAACTTGTGCACCCAAGATTTCCTTCGCTTCAGAATCACGAATGGCTAGAACTTGGGGACTTCGCTCGTGTCAGTGTTGTGGACCTAGAACCATTTTCCGTGCCACCCTTGAGCTGACTCAACGAAGTTCATCTCGAAATAGGGGAACTCGTGGATCATATGGATGCCGAAACCTCTAGTCGCCAATGGCTCCCCTACTCTCTCGCCCATAGTTGCCTTCTCCCGGTGAAGCTTCACCGAGAAGATACTCTTCCACAACCCCCAGGGGCGAATGCCCAAGAAGCATTCGCACAGAACAATGAAGCACGAGATGTGCTGCACTGCATTGGGGGTATGCCGTACACACACAGCAATCCCCGGAGAAAGGGATAGAGGGGAAATGACAAAATGCGAGAAGGTAAAGCGCTCGTTGACGCCCTGGCGAGGCACCTCCGCTCCCTTCCCCGACATCCACACGCGCCCAGAATCCTCCGAGGAAAGCAGACCCTCCCTCTGCATTTCGCCGATACTTTTCTTCGTCACGTTCAACGGGCTCCACTAAGGCCCGACAATCGGGTCGGGTTTGACCGGGTCAAGTTATCCTAGACCCATGCCCGTTTAGCAAAGCACGCTGCCCACGACCCAGGCCGCCCACGACCCAACCCATGGGCCTGAAAACGTACCCATGCCCAACCTTACGGGTCACCCGACCTAATCGGGCACACCCATCGAGTCACAACCAAACTTTTTAATTCTTTCGTTGGCTTTCTGCTTCTGCACCAGCCAAAATTCACTTGTTTAATAATGTTAAAACAAATATTCTGGTGGTACTTATTTCACCACGTATTTTAGTCATACATATACTACAGAGAGCCGTAGTCTGGTTTGTCGTTCCTACCAAGATAATGTTTTCTTTTATAGGGACCAGCCCCGCTATGTTTTCACTCCCTTGGTACTAACCTCAAGCTAGCTCTAGGAGGATTGGAAAAATGGGCTGGACACTTCTCTTTTGCAAACAGAAAGCCCACAAAGCTTGCATGTATCGACGGTGTGTCAGCCAGTCACTACTTTTTTTTTCTCGTTTTTGCTATTTTACTGTATTGTCTTTCCGCCCGTGAATTGTTTCCATTCAAAAAATGTTGTATGCTTTTGCATAAAGAGACTACAAACCGTGTAGAATATATATGTATATAGTAATTATTTATTTATATTAACCGGGCGACCCATCGGGTAACCCATGGACACAAACTTACACCCATACGCTGCCCACGACTAATCGGGTCGCCAATGGGCAAGACCCACGGGTGAAAATAGCGACCTATACCCTGCCCATTCGGGTCGGGTGCCCATGGGCGGACGTACCCACTCGCTCGTCTTCCCCGTTGGAGCCGCTAAAGAACCACCGGCCACATCCTTTCTAGATGCAGCAGCGGCAGAGCGCTTGTTCTTTCCTCCCGCCATTGGAGCTCGCTGTTGCAGAGAAAGGTGGGCGCACTAGATGAAGGAGACGATGAATAGAGCTGGGGGAAAGTAAGTTTCCCCTAAGGCCCGAAATTTATACTTTAGCAGGCCAAACGTAAGCTGTAGATATACAAAGAAGGGGCATACATGGCGCGCATCCTAGCCGCCACGCGCCAAGAAGAAACGAAGAGACAGGGGCAGTTACCCCGCACGATATCTAAAGCAAGATCCTGCGTAATTACTGTGCATGCAGCGGAAAAACTGGCGCACGACGGCCCGACTCTGGTAAAAAAGATGACAAGGTGGGGCCTACACGTCCTGTCCCACTACGTCACGTCTCATCGAGAGCCAACGAGTGCACAATGACGTCATCGCACACCTCAGAACACGGAATTTTCTTTCGACTCGGAAGGAAAATTTCCACCTCACTCGGGGTCATAAAATGGAACAATGACATTCGCCATTAATCGGGACGAAAGGCAGGACTCGCTGCGATACAAAGATGAACAATGGCACTCACCATTAATTGGAACAAAAGGCAGCACTTGCTGCGCAGCTAGGAGGAAATCGCGGATGCGCGGCTCCCACAAACGCCATAAATCGCTATTACAATAAACACATCACTCGATAAATCCCGGGTCGTCCGGCCGTCTAGGCACATCCAGATGTCGTACTCTTCGAGTACGAGGGTAAGACCCAAGGATCTGTCATGTGGGTCTAGAATCGCACTCGAGATGCGTCCTCCAGTAAACTTTCCGTGTCAGCAACACGAAGACAAATCCTAGCGGACGCGCCGGGTACCCCCTTTAAGGTTAAGTTCGACTCGATAAGTCCTCCACGGCCTAGTCGCAATGATCACCTAGCCGGATTCGAGTTAGAGGTCTCGAGTCTGTGTAGGCCAGAACTGTTTTTGCCCAAGAGCAATTAATTGGCCCTGATCTGTCGGGTGAGCCAAGCAACTGAGCCATGTCCTTCTGCGAAAAAAGCCAACGCACGGCGCATTCATCACTCGATACTCGAGTATTATCCGTACAGGGTCTTTCTTGGTTGCAAGATCCAGGAACAAGTCTTTGAGTGTTTACTCGACTATTCAGTCGAACAAACACTTGGGGTCTACTGATGTGGGGATGACTCCCGGGCCTATCGGATGAGTCTACCTGGTCCAAGGACCAGAACTGAAGCCCAGCATGAGAGGCTACCTCACGGTTCTAGAAGGCCCAGTTATGGCCCACCCGCAAGACTTGCGAGACAAGATGGAAGATTTCCACCGACTAGAACTAGGGTTTGTAACCTCCCCCTGCGTACGGGTTTGAGACATAGCCACCTAGATAAGGGCTGGGAGAACCACCTAGGGGGCATCCAATCGGGATCTTACACCATAGAAGCCGCACCTCGAGATCCAATCTCTCGACCTGCGCATCTACCATTATAATCGATCATCATAACATAAAGACAAACAAGCACGAGTAAGGGTACATCCGAACCTGGGTAAAATCGTGCCCCTGTTAGCCGTCGAGTCTACCAGTGCCTACATCGTTCCTCTACTCGAAACCCTACCGGCTCACCCGAGGGATTTGTTGATATGAGTCATCGACAACAATATTTTGGACTGGGTGAAACGAAGTTTTAACACATTAAGAAAAAAAATGGCGATAATGAAAGAACCATAATTTTCCGCGACAGAAAAAAATTAGTACCCATGGAACAAATCGAGGAACAAAGCTATAAACAAAGCTATGAACAAAAATCAGAACGGAACAAAAAAAAATCTTGGAACAAAAATCTCCACAGAGATAGGAATAAACCTCGGAAAAAAAGCTCCGCAGAGATAGGAACACTAACTCTATAGAGAGATGAACAAAGTTTCACGGGCATAGTAACAAAAGTTCAGAACAAAGGTAGAATTAAAGTTAGGAATAAAAAGATAAACAGAGATAGGAACTAAAGATTGGAAGAAAATCTGGGAACAAAGTTAGGAACAAAAGTTCCATAGAGATAGGAACAAAAACTCTATAAAGAGTAACAAATTTTCATGGACATGGGAATAAAAACTCGGAAAAAATGTTGGAACAAAATCAAGGAACAAAGTTGGGAACAAAAACTCCATAGAGATATGAAAAAAAAAACTCTATAGAGAGAGTAACAAAGTTTCGTTGACATAGGAAAAAACTAGAAAAAAAAAGGCTGTAACAAAATCTGGGAACAAAGTTAGGAACAAAATATGGGAAAAAAGTTAGGAACAAAAATATCCATAGAGATAGGAACAAAAGCTTTTATAGAGAGAGTAACAAATTTTCATGGATATAGAAACAAAAACTAGGAAAAAAAGGTTGGAACAAAATTTGGGAACAAATTTAGGAACAAAAACTCCGTAAAAATAGGAACAAAAACTCTATAGAGAGAGTAACACAGTTTCATGAACATAGGAACAAAAACTCTGAAGAGGTATGTTTTTTTCCTAGGGTGAAGAGGTGATATGTCTCCTTTTCCTTTGACATAGGAACGAGAAGCTGCTCGAGGGCAACCTGTCGATGAAACTGTATTTTTTTTAGGGTGAAGAGATGATCTGTCTTCTTTTCGTTTGGTAGCAACCTATCGATGAACCTGTGTTTTTTTAGGTTGAAGAGGTGATATGTCTTATTTTCCTTTGGTGGCCGCTTCGGTGGTGTCAGAGGAGAGGAACATGCGCTAGCTTTTGCATAAGATTATCCTATCTTTTCAGTTAGGTAAGATCGGTGTTTACGTGCTCTGTAACTGGATATTTATTCTAAAATTGAAACAAGATATCACCATGCCTATTAAGTTTGTTGATTAGTTCGCTCGTCGTTACTTTGTTCCCGTACAGATGCTTTCCTTCGTCCCTGTACGGTGTACACACATGGGCGTAGGCACACACTTACACTTTGTTCACTATGTTCTTTTCTTATTTCTAATTTTTTTTCTTGCTACATTTTTATGCATTTTTCTTTCCTTCTTTTTTATTTCTTTGCTGTTTCATTTTTTTGAATTTTTTTTACATGTAAATTTAGTTTATTATGCTTCATTTAAGTCATGCTCCTGTAAAAAAAAAACTTAATAGGCCGAGCCCATGAAAACAATCCTTAAGCAAAACGGCGGGCTCCCATTGCTCGGGTGATGGCGAGGGAATTCCCTTATCGCCATATGAGCTTGGATGAACTGAAAAGCTCGAGGCCAGATAAATGGCATGGGACGAACCTCTGATAGCAACTTTTCTTTTACCTCCTGACCGCAATTCTTGATAACTAGTTGAATGCTCGTGCGTTTCCACGGGTTTTTAATTATTTCTTTCCGGTGCATGTAAACATAAAACACACGTAAATATTCTAACATTTCAATGATGAAATCATCCAACTTAGAGCTTCTCTAGCAGTATCTGTATCTGCCTGACCTGATATGTGTCGTGTTTCTAGGCTTTTGGAGGCCGAAACATCATGGCGCTGAACATAGACAACAAAATGAAGTGAATATTTGAAAATTCGAAGCACGCCGGAACATTTAGATGAACATGGTGTACATGTGGTATTGTAATCTCATTAAGCATTTGTTGCGGGAACATCTCAAAGTACATGATCAAGACTAAACGCGGCTCACCCTAGCTAAATGCGTCATTGCCGACCTAACCCTAGCTAAATGCGGATCACCAGAGACATAGTTGCGGCGGCGACATGACAACGGAGCTCTCACTATGCGTCGGAGCTGCGGTCGACGAAACCTCGTCCTGCTCGACCTTGACGTGCTTCCAATCAAGGAGCTTGGCATTGAGGGCCTCCTGCGGCGCCTCCCTATGCGGCGTGCACATCCTCGCGTCGGAGGAGCTGCCCTCACCACGGCAGTGTGCCGCATGTTTGCGGTCGAACTCCTCTACCACGCCGTAGAGATGGCACGCGGAGGCTCGAGATCAGCGTTGGTGTACTTCCGAATCGCGCGCTTCCGGGCTCCGACGGAGGCGACGAGCTTCTTGCGCTCTTCGTCGGAGTTGCTGCCATCGCGGCTCAAGGTAGATATGCCCTTAGGGAAATAGGATATTTTGAATATTTCTCTGCTAGAGATGCTCTTAGGGAAATAGGATGTTTGGGTTATTTCTCCTCCTCCCTCTCTTCATCTATATCGGTTGCCCATGTAGCTTAGCAACTATATAGATGGATTATTGTTTATAGATAATTCATCCTACCTGGTGCATCACTCACATAGGTTTGAAGTGTCACGCACACACCCACCTTACACTACAGGAATCGCCCGATATGCCGACGGCCAGCAGCCGTCGACACAGGCTATAACCCCGTCGGCACAGGCTGTCGTCGGCACCTTGCCGTTGGCATATGCCCGCGTCGGCATAGGTCAAATGACCGTCGGCACAGGCTATGCCGACGGCAAAGCCGTCGGCATACCACGCTCTATGGCGACGGCAAAGCCGCCAGCACAATATTTCCAAAACAATTGAAAAAAAAATTCAAGAAAAAAATCGAATTTTTTTTACTTTTTTTTGAATTTTTTTTTGAACTTTTATGATATTCTATTTCAGAATTTTTCACTTAGCCACATATTTAATCTCTAATCTCTAATTACACAATTAATCTAGTCAACATACTTAACTTAGTCAAACTTCCCGTTCGGTCACCCATCCTGAAATTCCTCCAGACCAAGCACACTTAACCTTTGAGTTCCTTCCAAATTAGATTCCATATGAGATGTTAGAAGTTACTGATATTACTATCATATCAATCATATTAACCTGTGGGGAATGATGTTAAACTTTTCTATTGTTTAAATTTAAAACAATATTTGAACAAATAACAATGATTATATAATTATCTTTATTGACTAAATAACAATATAATGTTAGAAATTACTTTATTTTGTGAATCAATTATTTAATATACAATAATTTCTATCTTTAAATCCGTAAATCGAAATTTGACAAATAAAATGTCTAAATCGATTAGAAAAATTAGAGAAATTCAAGTATGACATCCATATCATAAAAACATCGATAGTTTTAAATAATTTAAACTCTTTTGATGAATAGCCATGGTGGCCATTTTGACAGTTTATGCCGATTCAGCTGGAAACAGGCCAAATGACGGGTGTAATGGCCAAATCCATGGCATAGTTTGTTTAAATGTGCCCATATTCCACACAAACATGCATATTGTAAGCACGGACAATGTTCCCGAAGAAAGTTTTCCTTTTCATTGAATAAAAAAACCATTTTCTATTTTTCGAGTGTGAAAAATGGCTTTTTTGTGAAGCATCAACCACAAATATGTTGCAAAACCTGGGATCTGCATTTTTTGAAAATACTAGGCCATGTTATATGCACAAATAACCAATTATTTTCCTCTGAAAAGGTTTTCATCCACCTCTTTTGAAAAACTCAAGTTTCTGCCGATTCAGCTAGAAACGGGTCAAATTTGAACTACAGGTGCCTCGTAGTTTGCTCATGATTTTTGGAAAAAATCATTTTTAGGTACACAACTACCTATTTCATTAGAGATACACCAAGAGTTTCTCACTATTCAAGCCCTAGCTACGAACGGTCATGCCCGCCGTCTTGACTTTTTCATGAAACCGACTTAGAAAATTCCAGAAAATTTAAAAAACCCCAAAATGATGCAATACCTTCGCGTGGTGTCATTATATATGTCCTAGTATCCACCAAAAATAATAAACTTGGAATACGACAGTTGTGTTGAAAATATGTAAACATAAATGAGCTATCTCCTACGAACATTCTAGGGTTTTGGGCCAAATGACGGGTGTAATGGCCAAATCCATGGCATAGTTTGTTTAAATATGCCCATATTCCACAAAAACATGCATATTGGAAGCACGGACAATGTTCCTGAAAAAAGTTTTCCTTTTCATTGAATAAAAAAACAATTTTCCATTTTCCGAGTGTGAAAAATGGCTTTTTGTGAAGCATCAACCACAAATATGTTGCAAAACCTGGGAGCTGCATTTTTTGAAAATACTAGACCATGTTATATGCACAAATAACCAATTATTTTCCTATGAAAAAGTTTTCATCCACCTCTTTTGAAAAACACAAGTTTCTACCGATTCAGCTTGAAACGGGTCAAATTTGAACTACAGGTGCCTCGTAGTTTGCTCATGATTTTTCGAAAAACTCATTTTTAGGTACACAACTACCTATTTCATCAGAGATACACCAAGAGTTTCTCACTATTCAAGCCCTAGCTACGAACGGTCATGCCTGCCGTCTTGACTTTTTCATGAAACCGACTTAGAAAATTCCAAAAAATTTAAAAACCCCCAAAATGATGCAATACCTTCGCGTGGTGTCATCATATATGTCCTAGTATCCACCAAAAATAATAAACTTGGAATACGACAGTTGTGTTGAAAATATGTTCACATAAATGAGCTATCTCCTACGAACATTCTAGGGTTTCGGGCCAAATGACGGGTGTAATGGCCAAATCCATGGCATAGTTTGTTTAAGTATGCCCATATTCCACACAAACATGCATATTGGAAGCACGGACAATGTTCCCGAAGAAAGTTTTCCTTTTCATTGAATAAAAAAACCATTTTCCATTTTTCGAGTGTGAAAAATGGCTTTTTTTGTGAAGCATCAACCACAAATATGTTGCAAAACCTGGGAGCTACATTTTTTGAAAATACTATACCATGTTATATGCACAAATAACCAATTATTTTCCTCTGAAAAGGTTTTCATCCACCTCTTTTGAAAAACACAAGTTTCTGCCGATTCAGGTGGAAACGGGTCAAATTTGAACTACATGTGCCTCGTAGTTTGCTCATGATTTTTGGAAAAATCATTTTTAGGTACACAACTACCTATTTCGTCAGAGATACACCAAGAGTTTCTCACTATTCAAGCCCTAGCTACGAACGGTCATGCCCGCCGTCTTGACTTTTTCATGAAACCGACTTAGAAAATTCCAGAAAATTTAAAAACCCCCAAAATGATGCAAGACCTTCGCGTGGTGTCATTATATATGTCCTAGTATCCACCAAAAATAATAAACTTGGAATACGACAGTTGTGTTGAAAATATGTTCACATAAATGAGCTATCTCCTACGAACATTCTAGGGTTTCGGGCCAAATGACAGGTGTAATGGCCAAATCCATGGCATAGTTTGTTTAAATGTGCCCATATTCCATACAAACATGCATATTGGAAGCACGGACAAAATTCCCGAAGAAAATTTTCCTTTTCATTGAATAAAAAAACCATGTTCCATTCTCCGAGTGTGAAAAATGGCTTTTTTTGTGAAGCATCAACCACAAATATGTTGCAAAACCTGGGAGCTGCATTTTTTGAAAATACTAGACCATGTTATATGCACAAATAACCAATTACTTTCCTCTGAAAAGGTTTTCATCCACCTCTTTTGAAAAACACAAGTTTCTGCCGATTAAGTTGGAAACGGCTCAAATTTGAACTACAGGTGCCTCGTAGTTTGCTCATGATTTTTCGAAAAACTCATTTTTAGGTACACAACTACCTATTTCATCAGAGACACACCAAGAGTTTCTCAATATTCAAGCCCTAGCTACGAACGGTCATGCCCGCCGTCTTGACTTTTTCATGAAACCGACTTAGAAAATTCCAGAAAATTTAAAAAACCCCAAAATGATGCAAGACCTTCGCGTGGTGTCATTATATATGTCCTAGTATCCACCAAAAATAATAAACTTGGAATACGACAGTTGTGTTGAAAATATGTTCACGTAAATGAGCTATCTTCTACGAACATTCTAGGGTTTCGGGCCAAATGACGGGTGTAATGGCCAAATCCATGGCATAGTTTGTTTAATTATGCCCATATTCCACACAAACATGCATATTGGAAGCACGGACAATGTTCCCGAAGAAAGTTTTCCTTTTCATTGAATAAAAAAACCATTTTCCATTCTCCGAGTGTGAAAAATGGCTTTTTTTGTGAAGCATCAACCACAAATATGATGCAAAACCTGGGAGCTGCATTTTTTTGGAAATACTAGACCATGTTATATGCACAAATAACCAATTATTTCCCCCTGAAAAGGTTTTCATCCACCTCTTTTGAAAAACACAAGTTTATGCTGATTAAGCTGGAAACCGGTCAAATTTGAACTACAGGTGCCTCCTAGTTTCCAAAAATCATTTTTAGATACACAAATACCCATTTCTCATGATTTTTAGGTCCAGCTAGATTTTGGTTGGATACAGACGAAACTGTTAACTCATTATTGTTAGTTGCGTTCTTTCTCATGATTTTTTTTCTAATTATTTAGCTTTAACAATATGCATGATAATTTAGATATGTTTCTCATTTTCGAAACGAGCTAAAGAACGTCAAAATCCGAGTTGGAATGCAAAAGTTATGATCAAAACGGTGATTAAGTCAAAAAAAAAGAAATTTGAGCTTTCCTCACTGGGTCTATGCCGACGGCCCCGATAAATTGCCGTCGGCATATCGGGCGATTCCTGTAGTGTTAATTAGGGCATGGATTGAAAACTACAGGGAAAGAAGTTCCCGATAATATATACACTACCAAATAATACATGTTTTTAGCGCAAAAGCGACTGCCTCTCAAAACAAGAAGAAGAAAAAGTAGAGCGAGCACCACAACGTGCAAAATTGAATGTTCCAAGTAATGACGGAACATTAGGTTCAGAAACGGTAAGAAATCTCAATGAATGGTTGATGTCTGAAATAGTCATATTATCTCCAGTTTACTTTCTTATTTAAATACCTTCGATGTTGAGATTGTAAAACATTTTTACAAGTAAGTATGACGCGAATCTAGGAAATTGGATACGTTTGTCCTCGAAATAGAATAAATCCTATGATTTCTCTACTACAGCTGAACGGACTTTAGTAGACCGTCCGTTGTGGACGGACTTGAGTAGTCATCGGACGTGGTCACATTGGCGATAATAGATCCACCGACCATAGCTCACAGCTGAACTTGCCCATGTGTGAATTGCCTCCCCACTAAAATAGGTTCGTGACTATATACGCTGGCATGCATCCCGTGAACATCAACGATCAACTTCTTAATGATCGGCAATCGTCAACTCCTTGTTCTTAGGCTGGTGCCAATGGGGGCTATAGGAGGGGGCGGTAGCGGCGCTACCGCCCGGTGGCAGGCGAGAGGGGGCGGTAGGAGGAGGCGATAGGTGCCGACGGGCGGTGGCGGTACCGCCCGGGCTATAGCCCGTGTCGCCCGGGCTATAGCCCGCATAGGCGGGGCGGTAGCGCGGGGGCGGGGCGGTAGCGAGGGGCGGTAGCGGTGCCAATGGGGGCGATAGCGCGGGCGATAGTGGGGAGAGGAGTATGGTAGTGGGGGCTATAGCCCGTGCACTGGCACCGTGTCCGTGAGAGTGGGGTGATAGTGGTGAGAGAAGGTGACGTGGCGGGGGCTATAGCCCGTGAATAGTAGGCGGTGCATTGGCACCAGCCTTATGGAACAAAGTTAACTGCAGAAATGCGTGCATGGGAGATCAATGAAAATTGGTTACCCTAGTAGTCCACACTGGCTGAAGAGTTAAGAAGTGGACATAGACATTCTTTTCTTCAGAGATGTTTCAGAAAATTTAATAAATCACAAGTCAAGTGAAAATATAGTTTGAAAAATGCATGCAACTCTAAATTTGTATCAAATGAAAAGCTAATGGCAAATATAAATTTATTACATTCTGATCATGGGCATTTTCTTTGACAAAAAAAAACTCACTGGAACCTGTCGAGCACCAAGATCCACTCTATGTCATCATCTCACTGACACCACCCTACAAAATAAGTACTCCCTCCGTCTTTATATATAAGGTCACTATCAAATATACAATTTTCTTATTTATAAGGTCTATCCCAATGCAAGTCTCTTAGTACGGTTTCATAAGCATTTTGCTTATGTGGCACTATAGTTAATGAAGAGAGATAGTGATGTTGTATCTTAGCTAAGATACAACCTTGGCACGTGGCCATAGGCAAAAAAGGCTCTAGGCCAATCAAATGCATGCATAAGCCCAAAATAATTAATTTAGATACAACATCTAAGATACACTGCATTGTACATGTTGTCTCTTAAGTTTTTATTAGACATATGATAACGTGCTAAGAGACGGTGCATTGGGACAGGCCTAAGGCTGGTCACAATGGGGAGGAACTTAGCAGTAACATCACACGCTTCAATACAACTTTGCTTGTGTGGCACGTATTTAATGAAGAGAGAGGTGCTTGTGGTAACTAGCTAAGTTACCGAAACATCACACACTCCAAGAAACAATGAGTCTATAGCCTAATAAATGCATTGTTGCATGACACTACATATATGTTCCTACCCACTGTGGAGGTAGTAACATAGTCTAGGAAAGCGTGTAGGTTACTGGTGTATGTTCCTCCCCATTGTGACCAGCCTAAGCCCACAAACACTAAACGAGGCAAAATTAATGATGTTTTTTACATGCAACCGATGGCATTAATTATCCAAACCTATCACCTAGCATGCATGCATACATGGGGTTGTGTGATGTTGTTGTGCTCCCCACGAGAGCAATAGAGAAAGAGAAGTTGCATGCACTCATTTATTAACCCAGTAAACGAGGCTATACTAGTTGGCTCTAAGATGCATTAATCAGTTTAATTTGTTTGCATTGGTACCTTAATGTGAGTTTGTGGCCTTGTATATAAAAACAGAGGGAGTATTAAAGATTGAATTCATGACAACAAAGGTGTAGTGACATGCATCAGTATAGGCTTCGCTATGGTGGCTTTGTATTAAACATGAAAAATGAGGGATTTTAACCGAAGGTAGTCTACTCAAGACGCATTTATCATTGTGCTTGGCCTGCACCATCTCAATTATGAAATGAAGTCCAGAAAAGCAAGTGATAATTGATTACAACATGAAATCAGATGAGGACTCTCTACAATCGAGAAAAGCTATTCAGTCATATATTTGAATTGTATCCATGAGTCTGTGACCAGTCAAATAAGTCCACAAAGCCTTTCGGTTGTCAAGATGCGCAGCATAAAATTTGCAATCAAGAAACCCACACAATAAAATCAACCCGTAATCCAACAAAGCAAAATTTGTGACACCAGTACTTTGCAAATGAAACAACCTGAAGAACAAGAGTAAATTAGTGTTGCTCTTTTATTGCCAAAACAAATATGAATCAAGAAACATAAATTCATCAAAATCTTACTTTAGTGCTCAAACTTTACAATGTAACTGAAACCTCAACAAGAATTAAATTGGTTATTGTTTTTGCTCGAATCACTACAATCATTAGTGAAACATGTGCACTCTTTATGAAGATAGACATCTTGTGGTATGCAACATATGCTTTTGTGGTGGTAATAATTTCACATCACTTAGTATTTAGAGTAATAAGGAAGCCAAGCAACAAATAAATGTGCCCTGATTTCCTTCATTCACTTGTAATTAATTATATGAAATTCCACTAAGAAAATATCCAGTTGATATCTACTGTAGAAGTTTCTATCAAGTGCTCTTGTTGAACTTGGAGGTCAAAGTCGATGCAAAGGGACACGGGTATGAAGATTATATTAAAGAGGTATGGTTCAGAAAAGTGTCCCTAATAGCTACCTGCAAGCAACGTAGTAAGGTTTAGGGTAGCAAAAAAGACCGTAATAGGCGCTTCTAGAAGGAAATCAAATTGAGCTAAAGTAGAATCGCCCTATACATCTAGAATGCAGAGTACAGTGATGGCATGTACCGACCCTGATGATACAGTTCACCAAGACAACATGCTACTCCACAACGGCACATACATGGTTGCCTGACACGGGTGTAATCGCATGCCACGGCCACCACTCCAGGTTGTTCGTGCAGTCGTGCTGCCAAAACTACTCGTAGCTCTACTCGAACTGCTTTCCCTAACACACACAAAAATATCTAATCAAATGAAAAACGGGCAGCGACACTTGCAGAGAGACGTGACTTAAATAAGAAGTTGTGTGGAACTCACTCACCAGCCTTGGCGACATCGGCGATGGTGTGTGCTTTGGTGTGTTCATAGGTGCCAGATTTCTTGGTAGAATAGAGGAAGAATGATAAGGTGAGGGAGAGGACGGCGTCCTCGTCGTCGTCGGACAAGGGGGAGGAGCAGAGGTCGAGCGGGGGAAAAATTCGGCACAAAGACTACGACCACAGAGAACCTCCTCCTCTGCACCACACTGCGTTTGTCCATTGTCTCGGCATCGTCGGCGAGCTTCTCGGAGGAGGCTAGGTCATACACGAGTACAGAGCTGAGGCACAAATAATCTATGAACTCTTCCTCAGCGGGACGCGTACTTGCGCCGCCGGTGACCTCTGAGCACCCGGATATGGCGGGCCATGCCTATAGACTTCTGGATGCGTCCGGTGTAAAGTACTCACGGCGTGTGGGAGGCCGACGGCGGTGAAGGATGCTGGGCCCGGACCCTAGGCGGCTACGATCTGACATGGGAGAGGAGGAAGTTGCTCTCTGATTTGCTTTTTTCTAGATCATACCGGTTAACTTAAGTATGGACTGCGCATCGATTTCGTAATCGCTGAGGGACTAAAGGGTAAAAGGTCATGACGCACCATCGTTACCAGAAACCAAAACGACGACGACCAAGGGGAGAAACACCGTTTCCAGCCACATTTTTAATAGTTGTTGAGACTATTGTGGGGGTTTGTTTTATCTTAGCCTTAGTCGTACGTGAATGTGCATGTTTTTAGGAGAGATCGTATGGGGTGAGAGAGATAACGTGGCAAACATGATTTTAGGAGAGATCATTGGGGAGAGAGATAGCGTGAGATTTGTATGGGGAGAGAGATTAATATGGAAAGCGTGTAATTTGTTGATTACGAAAATGGAGTGGCATTTGTCCCGTAATTTATTAGATGTGCGACACCGCCTCACCATCACTGTAATCTTAATAGTAAAGATACGTCTATGAAACTTTCGATTTACGGCCATCAAAAAATCTCACATTCTCACTTTACATGGATTCGAAATAGTGATTTTTCTATTTTTCTTGCGATTACAAGAAAGATTCACAAGCACGTACATACCTACACACACACACCTAATCAGTAATCTTTGGGATGCACACATGTCAGAGGCCTACCGCTCGTGATCTCTAGTTCTCCACCTCTCTACGGACGGAGAAAATCTGATGCAGAAGTATAAGTGCATTGCATAACCCTTAAGAAAAGGGCAGTGCTGGGCGTCCCCCGGGATCCAAAATTTCTAGCCCCCGGTACCCGTGCTGACACGTGTCCCTCTCCACCCCCAAATCCCGCTTTTGCTCCGGTAGCAAAAAAAGAAATCTGCTTTTGCTCCGGTAGCAAAAAAAAAAAACCCGCTTTTGCTCCGGTAGCTAAACAATACGTTTCGTCTTAGAAAACTGAAAAAGATAAAAGTTCGCCGGAGATCCGTAGCAAAAAAATTGCTACAATAGAAAAAATCGATTTTCACCAGAGATATGGCCAGGAGGCTCTCGCTCGCCGGAGAATCACATAGCAATACAATTATACTAATATAGCAAAAATATACAGTGATTTTAGCAAAAACATTATTCTAAAATAGCAAAAATCCGACCTCGCCGGAGATTTCGCCAAAGTTATAATAGCAAAAAAATGTACAAAAATAACAAAAAAATATACTGGAACGTAGAAAATTTGTAGAAAACGGATGTGTGCGGTAGCACCACCACCCCATGTCTGCAAACATCCGAGTTTGCCGATGGAGCAGTGCCGAGGAGCATCACCATCGGCCTGGAGCACGCCGGCCCGGGACCACCGCCGCTGCCCCCGGGAGCACCACCATCGGCCGACGAGGAGGGGGAAGAAAAATCCATAGTGTGCGCCATGGAGCTCGGACTTCACGGCGGAGGGGACCTCGCGGACTGCGGCGATGGAGGTGGAACACGGCGACTCGGAAGAGGAAACGGCGGCGGCGCGGCGTCCTAGCTCGTCTCGCCGCAAGCAAGAGCTCAGCCATATCTGTACGGGTCGTGCGAGCTCCCGCCGCTGCAGCCCTAGCTTGTCCCGCCGCCGTCAAGAGCTCCGTCCTCCACCTCGTCGGGCGACGGGAGGAGAGGACTGCGCGATTCAGTGTCACCAGGGCCGGTGCTAAGGCCTAGAAGGCAGCATAGATGGGGATCTGTCGGGCATTCTCTAGAAGGATAAGGTCTACTGGAGGAAGAAGACACTTCGTGGGTGGGGGCCACAGGGGACACGCGTCGAGTGGAGCAGGAGGAGGATGCTAGACGTCCGTCCCCCGGCTGTTTCGTATCGTTTTCCTTAAAAAAACCGCTGGTAGTACTTCAGTTTGAAAGATCTTAGAGCATCTCCAGTCGAGACCCCCAATAGGCGTCCGGATGGGCTCTCGGCGTGGCCCTTTGGGGGCTCGTCCGGACGAGAAGGTGCCCACGGGGCTGCCCCGTTTCCACTCGCAGCTCCAACCCAAACCCCTTCGGGCTGCGGGCCTGAAAGTAAAGTATGGGCACCTAGAGGGGGGTGAATAGGTGCTACGACCAATTTTAATTTTTCTCGTAGTTTAAGCTTGACACAGAGGTAAATTCTCTAGATAGTGCAACTAAGGTGAATTTACCTATATGGTAAGGATAGCAATTAATGCAACTAGAACAACACTTAATGCAACAAGTACAACAATTAATGCAACAAGTACAAGTGAGTAAAAGATAAGAGAACGAGATAGACGATGGAAGCACGCGGAGACACGATGTATTCCCGAGTTCCTCCTTGTTAAGGGAGTACGCCTCGCTGGAGGGGTGTGAGCTCGCCACGAAGGCCTACTCAACGCCACAAAGGTCTCACCCTATTCTCCGATGAACTCCGCCACAAAGGCCTAGTTCACCTTACACTATTGAACCCCTTTGAGGCGGGGATCGAGTCCTTTACAAACAAGTTTGGGGAACACACCCACAACCAAATTGGGGGATCTCAACACTCACAAATCACCAAGAGTAGCAAGAAGCCTATGTTCTCCACAAGAGGAAACCCTAGGCAAAGATCCCTCAAGCAGATGAGCGGGGAAAAGAAATCCGGTTGGTGAGGACGTAGATCGGGGCCTTCTCCTTCAATCCTCCAAAGATCAAGGCTTTTGGGTGGAGGGATTGGGAGATCTAGAAAGATGGGGAAGCTCCAACAATGGTGACTTTAATTCTGGACGAGCTAACCCAAGGTAGGTGGAGGGGAGGGGGTATTTATACCCCTCATAAAGTGTTGGAGCCGTTGGAGCATTTCTGCCAAACTCACACCGGAGACTCCGGTGTAAAGGCCGGAGACTCCGGACTGAGCATTTTCGTAGACCCATTATACCGGAGACTCCGGGCTGTCTCCGGAGAGTCTCCGGACCGAGTGCAGCAGGCGACACCAAGTTCACCACCTTGAGAAACTCTAGGAAATCTTCAGTGCAGAGACTCCGGCTTGGAGGACCGGAGACTCCGGTCTTGAATTAGTCGTTTGAGCTCAGAGAGTGTCTGGGGTCATTCGAGAGCACAGAACACTGGCACACCGGAGACTCCGGACAGTCTCCGGTAAGTCTCCAGACCGAGTGCAGCAGGCGACACCAGAAATGACTTAGCCAGATTCTTCACAGGGAACACCCACACCGGAGACTCTGGTGTATCTCCGGCAAGTCTCCGGTCTGGGTACCGCAGGCGACACCAGAAATCCAGAGAAATCATCCTGGTGAATTTCTTCACACCGGAGACTCCGGTCTAGGAGACCGGAGACTCCGGCCTGGAGAAAATTCCAACAGAAAAAATTCCAGAGACTTTGCTCTTTTTTGAAACACTATACCACCACATCAAGTATGTTGTTTAGGCCCTGAAATACATCAACACACTTAAGGATACATGTGTTATTAATAAACACCAAAACAAGATGATTTAAGCGTGTTTGCACTTTCAATCTCCCCCTTTTTGGTGTTTGATGACAACACACATATTTGTAATGAAATCACAGCTAGGCTATGTTTGTAAAAGATAGAGCACTCACAATGTGAGCTCCCCCTATATTTTACAAACAAAGCCCTCTAGATCAACCACTAGTGAACAATAATACATACATGCATAGAGACAATATATAAAGCAATAATAAGCAACAGTATGAAAGATAGCTTCACCATGTAGTCTCACCACACACATAACATCCATTGTTCACTAGAAAATCAAAGCAACTAAGATAACGGGAACACAAGCCATAAAAGGAAAACCAAGTTCAAAGACTTGTGTTCTGAAGCAAACCAAACCAAAGCAAAGCAACCCATGCAAAATCCCGGAGAAGACAAGCTACTTCTCCCCCTTTGGCATCGAGACACCAAAAAGGGTAAAGAGCACTACGCAACCCAAGGAATGAGTCATCATCCTCATAGTCATCGTCCTGATCATCCACCGGGTTCGTCACCTCATCATATTCATCTTCATCTTCCTCTTCCTCTGAAGCATCAGAACCAGTGTTGAAGCAGTCAAGCTCCTCATCATCATCCTCAGCATGTTCCTCAACATTCTCCTCTTCCTCAGTCATAGGGGCCTTGCCACAGTGGGTCGAAGAGGAAGGAGTTGATGTGACATCCTCAAAGTCACCCCACAGAAACTGCTCAGTGTTCCATTTCTCATAGGACATAGTCACGGACGCGGTGCGAGGAGTACCCATAGGAGGAGTAGCTCCAAGCCCAGCGTGGTCCTGCAGCTTGGAGATCATCTTCTTTAGCTCACGCCTCTCCTTTTAGGATGCATGGTTCTCCTTATGCACTACCACAGTCATGCACAGGATGTTGCGCTGAAACCAAGACAACTTCTTCATCTCATCTGATGTCTCCTCCTTGCTAGAACGGCGAGAGGAAGGATCTTCATTCTTTCTCCTGGACCCAGAAGGAGCCTCAGTCCCACCCATGGGAGTATCAGAGTCAGCATGGCGTGTGAGAACCTGAAGATTACCAACATAGTGCTCAGTCTTGCACTCCAAGCCCGGAACCTCATCAAGAATCAGCTTCATCACATAAGGAGCATATACTGGAACCTTCTTGGTCTCAGTAACAACTGAGTACATTTCTTCCTTAATGAAGTTCATGACATCAATCTCATACCCCTCACAATCTGGACCGACATGGTGACAACGGAAGGCCTGGTAGAGAAGGTTGACCACACCACTGCGAATAGCATCCACATTACCCGCCTTGGGAGCAATGTTGTTGCGGAAGAGGCGGAAAAGAATGTTGTAAACATTCTTGAGGTCCTTAGCGGTGCCAGTACTTGAGATCTTCTCATACATCGATTCCATCCTCTTCTTATCATAAGCCACACCATGGATATGCATGTGTGCACTGCAATTGTCACCCCAAGGGTAACCCAGCAGCTCAGCCAGCCTACGGACTGAGGACTCACACTGAAGGGACCCGGTCATCCAGGTAAGAGTAACATCCTCATCTTCACCAAAAGTGACAGTGGCAAAGAACTGTTGCACTACCGAGATGTTGTAGTCCTGCTGAATTCCAACGAGATGCTCAAGTCCAAGCTTCCTCGTTATCCATACAGCCTCCTGAAAGTACTCAGACCTGTCAAGTGCATCCAAGTCAAGAACTTTATGAGGACACACATGCTGCTTGAACTGAGATAAAATCTCCCTCTGAATCTGTCGTGGGATAATCACGATAGACGTTACCAGGGGTAACTTATCTTGGGGCAATTCGACTCTGGTGTTTGGGAAGGGTTTAGCTCAGGGGAAATCATGCTATCAATCGATCTGGCAGCTCTGGCAATCAAGTCGTCGAGTCTCCGATCTAGGGTTACAATTATCAACTCTCGTATTACCGGATACTCGAATAACTGGTGAAACTCTCTTTTCCTAACCCTAGGAGCCGGATTATATCTTACCCGGCTCGCTGGCTTCCCATACAAGGCACACCCGGAATCCTACCCGGAAACCGCACACAAACCCTAAGTTTCCTAACAGTAACCCTAATGGCCGGGTTACTAGGCCTATGTTCCCTCTTGGGCCTTCTAGAAACTCCTCTTCCTTGAGCCGGGTCTTGCGCGACTCCCTTTGGGACGGGTTTCACCTTGGCGTTAGCCTACCGGGTTATCATCCCTCCATCATTAGTCCCCAGAATAGCTTGGGCTTCTCGGGATCAACCATGAAGCGCATGCTATTCCCTGCAAAAATAACAAACACTCAAATCCATAAAACACCGGGTTAAAATGCTTTGATAACAGCTAGGCCTTGCTCCATATGTGGTCCATATAGTAACCCGGTTTTTCCTGAGTCAAACATCACTTTCCCGGGCCAGCACTCCGAGAAAACGCAATAAGACTCGGACTCGCACCGTTTGCCAGTTAGTCCGAATATCACGCTCACCATCCGTTTTAATCTCCTTCCCGGATATCTCGCAATGGGCACTTTAATGCTTATCCCAAAATATCCGGCCAAATGACATTTTTCCGAAATTTCGGTACTTGCCGCCCAAACCTAGGGCATCTATTCCACCCGCACCTATAAATAGGTACCAAAGGGTCACCCCTAGATCCATTGACCATTTTCATCTTCCTCCTCTATCTCTTCGTCTCCACTCTCCTTGGCATCTGCGACCTCGAGCCCAAGACCGCTCCAGCAACACCTCCGCACCGCCTGCGAGTGTGCCACCGGAATCGCGCCGCCGCCAGCCAGTCGCTGCTGCCTGCATCCGCAACGCCACCGTCGATCTCTGCCGCCACGTCCTCAAACAACCCGCCGGAGATCCCTAGGAGCCGCCGCCGCGCTTCCATCTCGATTCAACCAGTAAGTCCCTTTAACCTCTTGGATCTAACTATTGATTTCTCGCGGGTAGATTGGATCTAATTTTACCTCCAAATGCTCCTCCATTTCCTACTAGTGGAATGCGCCATAACCTTGCCTTTTCCATGGCTAGTACTTGATTAGACCCAAGCGCACATCTCTCAGCATATTCTCACCATCTGCAATCGTAAATTTTCCCTTTATATGGTTTTGACCAGATCCAATCTGCTAAATTTTTCGCAAGTATTTCTCGCTAAGTCGGATAATAATAATTTCCGGGTCTCTCGATATTTATACTCTGCATTTTCCTGTTTTTTTAGATCTACATGTATGGCTCCTAAAGCCAGCGCTAAGCTGAAGGGGAAACACCCGGCCGGCAAGCCAAAGCCGAGTCAAGCGATCTCTGCCAACTGGGCAAGATCAACTGTGACAAAAGCTAAGCTCGACGAGCTCGCGGAGTCGGGTGTTCTGCCCACCCGGGAGGAGATCCACTGGAGGATACCCGGAGAGGAGACCCGGCCTTCTCCAGGCCTAGATGAGGTAGTGGTTTTCGTTGAGCATGTGATCTGGGGTTTCCGCCCCCGGGCCACCCTTTCTTCCGGGAGCTCCTGGACCACTACAAGCTCCGGGTATTTGACATTGGCCCCAACTCTATGCTCAACATTACTCACTGAATAGTTCTGTGTGAATCATACCTGTGCATTCCTCCAAATTTAGCTCTTTTCCTTGAACTCTTCCAATGCAAGCCGTGCCGAGAGAGCGGCGATGGGGCCCTCCTAGTCTGTGGAGGGGTCTCCATCCAGAGGCGGAAAAATTCCCTCATGCCGACTCTGAACCTCAGTTCCCACGTCAAACATAGGCAGAAAACTTATTTTTATTGCCAAGACACCTCTTCAGCCGGGGAAAAGCCATTGCCGGGTTTCACCGGTAACCTCCTCGATCTTTCCGATAATCTCAACTCTTTTGCCTCTGAGGCCGAGAGGCAATCTATCCAGCCTCTCCTCAGTAAACTTGCCGTACTCTTGGCCCAGGGTCTTCTTGGGCTCAATCTAATCAAAACCTGGGTAAGTTGCCGGATCCAACCCAATAGCATCCGGCCCAAACTCATGTGCGGCTATTCTGGGCACGTTACCGATTCTCTCCGTTACTCGGAGAAGAATTACCCGGCCTCGGACGCAAACAAGATCATGAAAAATTTCTTGGCCGAGAAGCTGGAGGTGATTCGGACCATAGCCGGCTTGGACCCTTTCACACGCGATAACCCGGCCCCAGCAGTAAGAACCGGTTATCACTCCTTTACCCGACTGACACTTTTCTTGCACAATCACTAACTTTTGTCACTGTATTTTTCTCTCAGGAAGATAATGCTTTCTGGAAGATAGATACCCCTCCTCCTTCCGAAAACACGGAAGAGGACGAGGAGCCGGCTGATTCTGATGAAGGTAATATCCGAGTCTCGCTCATTTCCTTTTTTGTTATCTTATCTAGGCCAAGTTTTTCCTCTTTACCAACAATGTACCTTGCTTGCCAGAGCTAGAGGACAAAGAGGATACACAATCGGATGAGAGCGAAGCTGAGCCAGAAGTGGAGGTCGGGGCAAAGAGGAAGACCCGGGGAGTTGTCTTCAAGGTGCCTTACTCCTCTATTGCCTCCAAACCATACTCGTACGCTAACATGTGCGAACTTAACCAACGTTTGATCGATTCATCACACTTGAAGGAACCTGCCCCAGTCAAGCGTAGGGTAACCCGGAACTCTCCGGGTGACGATCCCCTTCACCCGGGCATCCCTTCGTCCCCCGCTCGCCGAGCCGGTATTCCCCAAACTCGTTCTTCCCACCTTCCTCGAAGATGTCCCTCTCCAAATCATCCACTAGCCGGACAAATCCGGGTCTCACTTTCCAACTCTTTGTCAGCTTCTTCCGGGTCTAGCAGCGATCTCCCACCAGATTTCATCGTGAACACCGGGTGAGTTACTTTTCTTGCTACTCAATACACTAGCTTTTTCCGTATCTTTCATTCACCATATACTGACTATGTATTTCTCTTTCTCAGGGCCAAGGTCACGATTAGTCACCCAGAGGACATGGGTGGATAACCCGGCTACGGAGGATCCGGAAGACGTTGCGAAGACCGCAGCTGGCGGTGTAGAAGAAGAAGGAAAAGACTTGCTGAAAGATCCGGCCGAGCAGGAGGCCGAGTTTCCCATGCCAACGCACACACCCGGGGACGAGGATGTCGAGATCCTGGGATCGCGGAGGGGTGATCCCACTCCTAACACTCAGGCCACCCGGATAACCTCTCCCAAGCAGGAAAGGACCCCGCCTCCGGGTGATCAGGACCCCAGCTCCTCCAGGCCAAGACTCGGCGATCTGGATTTTGAAGAAATGATAGATGCGCTCTTCTCCCTGCAGACTAATGAGAGGGACATTCTGGAAGCCCTGGCAGCTAAGCACCAGGTAATATAAACAATGTTGCTTGTATACTCACATAGTCCCCAAATTCCGAGTGAACTATGCATAGTTTGCTCGGTACTTTATAACTGTATAATTTACCATACCCGGATGTATCTTTTATCCGGCTAACTTTTCCTTTTCTTTTCTCACAGGCATACGTGACCCGGTCTGAGGAGGTGTTGGCAAAAACCAACAAGCTCCTCGAGTTCGAGACAAAGTTGCGTGAAGAGCTGGAAGTTGATGTGAAGAATCTTGACAAGGATGTGAAAAAATATAAGAAAAGGGCCCAAACTGCTGAGGTTGCACTGAAGAAAATTTCGGCCCAGATTGCCAACACTTACCGCACTCTACTTGGTAAGAATTTCTAACTTACTAATTAAAACCCGGCTTTCTCATTCTGTAAGGTTTATCATCCGGATTTCAGTGCTTTAACTTTTTCTGTTACTCTGCAGGTCCGGGTGAAGAGGACCCAGATGAAGATGATATTGATAAATTGAAGACGCTGAAGGCCGTGATCCGGTAGCTTACTGTCGGCACCAAGTGGATTTTGGAGGCTGTGAAGTGGCCGGGTAAGGGTTACTGTGGTTTGAACGATTTGCTTGATGCATGTTCTACCATCCCCGCCTGGATCGACCACTGGAAGCGTTCATCGTGCCGGGTTGGGGTAACCCGCGGGCTTGCTGTGGCCAAAGCCTATTTCCCTAGGCTCGAGCCGGCAAAGCTCGTAGGCGGGTTTCCCGAGTTTAACAACGACGGCTCCAAGTTCACTGGTAAGGATTATAAGGCCATTCATGCCCAGGTGCGTCACTCGGCGAGCTTGATCGCCGACAAACTGGACGTAAGCAAGATCACTCCACCTTATGATGCCAATGACAAGCCAATTCAGCCGGATCTGCCTAAGCCCTTTGACACGCTGGAACGGTGGAAGGCGGAAGCTGCCAAGAAGAAAGATGAAGCCGATACTGTGCCTTCCTCCTCTATGCCGGTTGTCCCTCCTCCAGCCCGTGCCGATACTGCGGCTAACCCGGACATGGGAGCAGAGAAGACCACCGATGAGCATTCCACAAAGCCGGCCGCCAAGGACGACGTTGATGACTCGGCAAAGGGTGCCAAATAAAGTTTCAATATCTCTCGCCTCAAACACTTATTTGGCCAATGGGCATTATGTAATATGCCTGATACAATTATCCTTTTAATAGTGCACATGTGCACTTTTCGATACAATTTCCTCAGTTTGTAATAAGTTTAAACTTTAATAGCTTTTGGTGGCCCTTCTGGCCCCTCATCGTGATATGTTATTCCCTAGTTTTGAACTTTGTTGCCGCTTTTCTGATTTTCGCTCTTTTTCCTTTTGTGAGACTCGGTTTCCGGGTCTCGGTGATTTTGACAAGTGGACTTTATTTCCTAAGTCCCCAAGTCCCCAAGACTTGGATTTTTGGGGTTTTAAGCTTAACAGCTAAACAATTTGTTGCTTTTCTCAAATTCCCAAGTCCCCAAGGCCCGAATTTCCGAGTCTAGGGATTTGTAGTTTTCAGAAAAACAAATTGTTTTTGCTAAGTCTCAAAACATAGAGTTACTCACGTGGGTTTGAGGTTAAGCTTAATATTTTGTGAGTTTTCGGCTGTTAACCTTGTACTCTGCGTAACCTGTGGTTTGGATGACCCTTTTGATCCTCTTTGTTGTAAGCCGGCTTTCGCGTGGATATTCAATGCTGCTGTAACTTTGTAAAAACAGGGTCAGGCAAGTCCCATTGGGCATCATGACTGATTGTGATTACACGTTAGCAAAGCATGCCAAATTTTGCGAGTCACATCAAGCTTAAACAAGAGAAATCAAGAAAATTTGGCTCTATTGTCCGGTTATAAGATTGTAACCGTACTTATTGCAAGTAATCGGTCCTTATAACTTAACGACATCGTGGTCGGGTCTTTGAGTTTGCAACTGTGCTATTCAAGCAATCAGCCCCCAAGACCTATGTATGCAATCTTAGGAAAAAATATAGAACTAATGTACTATAAACAAATAAGTAATGCTTACCTGATAAAATAGAAAAAGGAAAGTAAGAAACGGAAAGGTAAAAACTTAATAGAAATAAACAAGAAAGATGTAATATCATAGTTTAACCGTCTTTTTATTGATATGAGAAAAGTTAGGTCAGCAAGCCGCCTCATTAAAAACCCTCCAGTCCCCTTAGGTACTCTGGATAGGAAAAGAGTGCGTCTGAAACCTGCTGCCTGTTACATCGTGTAATTCAACTTGTGAACCTAGCCTATGCTAAGTGTAGTAGGGACGTAGCTGGGCCACGTTCCATGGTCTCTCCCTTTCTTGCATAGATGAAGTGGTGTGGGCTGTGTCATTGACGGTATCCGACTGTTCCCTTGCATCTATCAAGTAATATGATCCGTTATGCAGATTCCGGCTTATGACGAACGGTCCTTCCCATGGTGGAGATAACTTGTGCTTTCCCTCTTTTTACTGTACCAGGCGCAATACCAGGTCCCCTTCCTGGAAGACCCGGGTTTTGACTCGCCGACTATGGTATCTCCTCAGATCCTGCTGATATATGGCTGATCTCTCCAAGGCTTGTTCTCTGTGTTCCTCTAGCATATCCACGGCATCCTGCCGGGTCTTCTCGTTCTCCACCTCAACGTAAGCCGCCACTCGGGGCGAGTCATGAATAATATCACTCGGCAATACTTCCTCTGCGCCATAAACCATGAAAACCGGGGTCATCTGAGTAGATCTGTATGGTGTAGTGTTAATTCCCCAAACTACTGATGGTAGCTCTTCAACCCATGCTCCAGCAGCTCTGATGCATGGGACTCGCAGCCGTGGTTTTAGCCCACGAAGTAACTCCTGATTTTCCCTTTCCACCTGTCCATTAGCTTGTGGATGGGCTACCGAGGCTATGTCAAGCCGGATACCATTGTTCCCGCAAAATTTCTCCATCTCACCTAAGGACATGTTGGTTCCATTGTCTGTTATTATGCTGTGAGGGTATCCAAACCGGTAGATGATCCTTTTCAGGAACTTGACTGCTGTGATTGCTTCGCAATTGGTAACTGGCATAACCTCAACCCACTTAGTAAATTTATCAATAGCTACCAAGAGATGAGTCTTTTTGCAGGGTGACATGTGGAAGGGGCCCACCATATCCATACCCCAAACAGCAAACGGTCAGGTCAGCGGGATTGTTTGCAACTCCATAGCCGGCACATGGGTTTGGCGAGCGTACCTTTCACATCCATCACACCTTGCCACCAGGCGCTCCGCGTCTGCTAAGGCCGTGAGCCAAAAGAAACCGTGTCGATATGCTTTGGCCACAAGGGATCTTGTGGAGGCATGATGCCCACAATCACCTTCATGGATCTCCTTCAAAATCTGCCGGCCTTCTTCTGGTGCTACACAACGCAAAAAGACTCCTGCTGCACTTCTTTTATACAACCCTCCATTGATGATAGAATATCCCTTTGCTCGTCTCAGAATTTGCCTTGCTAAAACTTCCTGTGGTGGTAACACTCCTCGTGATAGGTAGGCCAAAAACGGCTCTGTCCACTCGGGAACAACACGTACTGTGGCCACGAGCTCCAAATCCGGGTCTTGGTTAGCCACCTCTTCCTCAGACTCGGTTTTAACAGATGGCCGCCACAACTCGTCCAGGAAAACATTAGGTGGGACCGGCTCTCTGCGCGAGCCGAGTCTGGCGAGGGCATCTGCTGCCTCGTTCTTTTGCCTGTCAATATGCTCCACCTCATACCCGGAAAAAGACCCGGCAACCCTGTCCACCTCTCCGCGATATGCTGCCATTGTTGCATCTTTTCTATCCCAAGTTCCTGAGACCTGCTGTACCACGAGATCCGAGTCTCTGTAGCACCGTAGTCGCCTAATGTTCATCTCCTTTGCTATTCTCAATCCATGTAACAATGCCTCATACTCGGCCACATTGTTGGAGCAATCGAAGTGAATCTGCAACACGTAGCTCAATTTGTCTCCTTTGGGTGAGGTGAGTACCACCCCAGCTCCTGACCCCTCATACTGCTTAGAACCATCAAAGTGCATCACCCAAGACTCGGAACTTGACATCATTGCGGGCATGCTTGTGTGAGTCCAATCATTGATAAAATCAGCTAAAGCTTGAGATTTGATTGCAGACCTGGGCTCGTAGTTGATGTGATAATCTCCCATCTCAATGGCCCACTTGGCTATTCTACCTGTCGCGTCTGAATTTCTGATAATATCTGCCATTGGTATAGAGCTAACCACTGTTATGGGGTGTTCCTGAAAATATGGTTTCAATTTCCGGCTGGCCATGAAGACCTCGAAAACTAGTTTTTGCCAATGTGGGTAACGCTGCTTTGCTTCCGATAGCACCTCACTCACATAATAAACCGGCCTTTGTACCGGGTGATCTTTTCCATCCTCTTTGCGCTCGACAACAACCACGACACTAACCGCCTGGGGCCCGGCCGCAACGTATAACAACATGGGCTCTTTAGGACCCGGTGCCGCCAGAATCGGTGCCTCAGATAATTGCTTTTTCAGAGCTTCGAACGCCTCGTCCGCCTCTTGGTCCCAAACAAATTTGTCGGTTTTCCTCAAGAGCCGGTATAAAGGTATTGCCTTCTCTCCAAGCCTGGATATAAACCGGCTTAACGCCGCTACACACCCTGTAAGCTTTTGAACATGCTTCAGGCCTTCCGGCTTTTTCAGATTCTGAATAGCTTTGATCTTATCTGGGTTTGCCTCAATTCCTCTCTCGGAAACAATGAAACTGAGTAACTTTCCTGCTGGCACTCCAAACACACACTTTGTGGGGTTAAGTTTCATCTGGTACCTTCTCAAATTCCTGAACGTTTCCTTTAGGTCCTCAATGAATGTTTCTGCCTTCCTGGTTTTAATCACCACATCATCGACATAAGCATGAACGTTGCGTCCAATGTGATCCTCGAAACACTTCTGAATGCACCGTTGGTATGTTGCGCCAGCATTCTTTAGCCCAAAAGTCATGGTTTTATAACAGAAAGCTCCAAAGGGGGTTATGAATGATGTTTTCTTCCAATCCTCCTTCTTGAGCTTGATCTGGTGATACCCGGAATAAGCATCCAGGAAACACAATAGGTCACTTCCAGCCACTGCGTCTATAATCTGATCTGTCCTTGGAAGGGCAAACGGATCCTTTGGGCAATGTTTGTTGAGACTCGTGTAATCTATGCACATCCTCCACTCGTTGTTTTTCTTAATCACCAGAACCGGATTTGCCAACCAATCCGGGTGAAAAACCTCCATGATAAAGCCGGCTACAAGGAGCCGAGCTATCTCCGCTCTTATAGCCTTTCTTCTTTCCTCGTTCATTTTCCTCAGGCCCTGCTTCACAGGCCGGGATTTGGGATCAACATGCAAACTGTGCTCAGCTAACTCGGTTGGGATGCCCGGCATATCACTAGGCGTCCAAGCGAAAACATCTTGATTACCACGGATAAACTCAATAAGTGCTTCTTCCTGCTTACTGTCTAGGTTAGATCCTATAGCAAATTGCTTGGAGGGATCCCCTTCGACGAAAGCCACCATCTTTGTGTCCTGTGCTGCTTTGAATTTTGCTCTCTCATCTTCCGTATTCGGTCTTTTCAATGTTGTTCTGTCATCCGGGTCTACCTGAGACCGGTAATACTTAAGCTCTTCCTTCCTGCATGCCTGTTCTGCCATTGCCGCATCTCCTTCGTCACACTCAGCTGCTATTACCCGGTTGCCGTGTATAGTAATGGTTCGCTTGGGACCCGGGATATTTAGCTATAGGTATACGTAACACGGCCTGGCCATGAACATGGCGTAAGCCGGCCTTCCGAACAGCGCGTGATAAGGACTGCGCAGTTTTACCACCTCGAACGTGAGCCACTCCACTCGGAAATTATCCTTCGATTCTCCAAAAGCAACCTCTAGAGTGATCTTTCCTTCTGGGCATGCTGAATGACCCGGCACGATCCCATGAAACACTGTAGAACTTTTCTGCATCTAAGACTCCTTGAGCCCCATGCGTAGGAAAGTTTCCCAATATAAGATATTGATGCTACTCCCACCATCCATCAGAACCTTTTTCAGCTCGTAACCATTGACCTGTGGCGCAACTACCAAAGCCAGCACACCCGGATGCTCTATTGTTTCCGGGTGATCCCTCCTGCTCCATGTGACCTCTTGGTCTGACCATCTCAAGTATCTCGGAACAGCTGAAGAAACCGAGTTTACTGCTCTTTTGAGTATCTTTCTATCTTTATTGGAAGTCCCCGTAGTGTGGACATGGTACTGACCTAGCTGCTTGGGGTTGGCTTGGAAACCTCCAGCGCCTCCTTGGTTGTTACCCGGATTACCACCTCCTGCGTTGCCAGCCGGGGGTGGGCCATTGCCCGGGTCTCCACCCGGACCCGGTCCTGCTCCCCGGCCTGCACCTCGCAGGGCCTTATGTATTTCTTCGTTCTTCCATCTCTGTAAATCTACGCACTGCTCCAGTGAATGATTAGCCGGCCTACCATTCCTGCTATGACGCGGACAGGGCATCCTGAAGGCCTCTATATGATTAGCCGGCCTTGGTGGTCCTTGATAATTTCCTCCATTGACGTTACCTCCGTTGAAATTTCCCTCAGCTCTGGGTCGCGCAAACCCGGCTTCTGTACTGGCGACAAACTCGGAGTTTCCTTCGTATGGGCGCTTGTGCTGGTTGTTTCCGTTGTTTCCTCCATTATTACCCGGTGCAACTCCATTGTCGGGTCTTCCACTATTACCCGCGTTGGCCTTTGCTTTCTTATCATCGACATCCTCCTCGGTGGTATCTGTGGTGGTGTGCTTGTTGCATGCGTCCATCAACTCTCCCATCGTAACCTCTGAAGCGTGACAGCTAGACTTCATGCGTGTCAGTTTTTGCACTAAGGGTATGTATTTGCATGTTTTTGCCATAGCTTGTAACGCATCCTTTGGCTGGATATCAGTGGACGAGTGGAGAATTTCCATAACCCGGCGCACCCAACTGCGTGCCGACTCTCCCTTCTTCTGAACACATCGCTCTAAATTATCAATCGTAAACAAGTTCCTGCATGTTCCATGAAAGTGCTTGATAAAGGCCGTTTTCAGCTCGCCCCACGAATTGACGGATTTCTCGGGTAGATTATTGAACCACAACTTTGCTGCTCCTTCTGACATCATTAAGTACATGAATTTGGCTTGAAGATTCTCAGATGCGTTGCGGATTGACATGGCCATCTCATAGCTGCTCAACCAGGTTTCTGGATCCATGGTCTGCTCATAATTAACCACTTTACCCGGTTCCTTGAACTTATCCGGGTAAGGCTCAGACCGGATGGTATCCGACAAACACTTAGGCCCGGAAAGGTTTGTCGGCACTGGCATCACTCGGGAAACGTGTGACGCCGCAGCGGGTACGGCGGGAGGTGCAACCGCTACCGGTCCCCGTACCACAGACCCGGCTGCTGCTCGCCTGGCTCTGGAACTGTCCACAATGGCTTGGGCCGCTGATACCGCGGGCGTTGCCGGCCTACGGGGAGGAGGCGGCATTTGCTGCTGCTCTGCCCTCCACCGCGCCGAACTCGACTGGATATTGCCGGTATTTCCGTTCTGTCGGCTCACACATGGTGTTCCGTGCATTCCACTCCTGTTATCCGAGTAATTAGCCTGCTGGATTATTGCCGTGCGCAGCAAATGTATTGCCCGCCGGGTCTCCGCTGCGTGGGGTGACTCTCCTACGGGGATGCGATCAAGTGCCAATGTTGCTGCATACACGTTATCCATGGGGTTATTGAAGTGACCTGGTGGAGTATGAAATCGTGGCGGTGGTGGTGGTGCTGCATTGCCAGTTACGATTCCTGTCTCCAACATGGGTAACCCGGCTTGTACGTTTGCCGGCTGTCCTCCCAGGGTTGCAGCTTGATGTCCGGTTTCCTGATTCACAGCCGGAGTTGGTTGATCCTGAGGGGTAATAAACAGTGCGGCCGGTTGCAGGTTCCCACCTGCAGCCGATAATCTCGTCTGGTGCCTCTTATTGTAGATCCTAGTCGATTGGACCTGTAGCCGGTTCTCCAATTCTTCCAGCTCGCGCTGGCGCGCAGCTATCCCTTACTTTTCGGCTTCAACATCTCTCCTTTGCTGATCCAATGCACGGCGAGCTACATCCAGGTCTCGGGCGCGCTCCGCCGTGTTTTCTGGGGTTATCACCGTTGCTAGAACCGTGGGATCTAAGATCAGGTTGTTGTTGAACAGAGCCGGGTTTCGCGGGTTCGAAGGTCCCGCTCCTGGTGTTCTGTTCGCCATAAACCCAAACATGTTTCTCTGCCGTTCGCTTTCCCCGGTACGGCTGGTGATTGAAGCCGACTCTCCGTCAACCCGGGCTATGACCGGGTTTCCATCAGCTGGAACTTGCTGCTGGGCCAGCGCTCGCGCCGCTCCAACCGCGGCCGTCGTCACATCTCCCTAATTAAGATTGGTTGCAGGGGCTGTGTAGACCGCGACCTGGCGCGCGATGCCTGGCGAAGACTCGTACTCTTCCTCATAACAGCTATCCTCCTCGTATCGATCTTCCAGCAGGTGCAGGATGGACTCGGGATCATCTTCTCTCATGACCCGGCCACGCGGGGTCCATACCGGCTCCTCCGGCTGTTCCCTCTTCGTGGTGGGATCTTCTACCTGATCTGCCGTCCCGACCGATTCTTCTCCGACCGATTGAACGCAGGTCGCTTCTCCTGACACAGAATCATACTCAATATCGTCAGGAATTGAACCAGACGTACGTACCATGCCGACGAAGACGTTGACCCGGCCGATCGCGACGACAGATCCGGCTTCTAGCAGATTCGACTCTGGTCCCCAACCAAAGTCATCTACCATCTTCTCTCCTTCGGGGTTGGTGTACATCTTGCCGATGACGAGGTTCTTCATGCTTTCCCGAGCTTCTCCCGTGATGTAAACACCTTTGTACGTAGGCCCCACGGTGGGCGCCAACTGTCGTGGGATAATCACGGCAGACGTTACCAGGGGTAACTTATAATGGGGCAATTCGACTCTGGTGTTTGGGAGAGGGTTTAGCTCAAGGGAAATCATGCTATCAATCGATCTGGCAGCTCTGGCAATCAAGTCGCCGAGTCTCCGATCTAGGGTTACAATTATCAACTCTCGTATTACCGGATACTCGAATAACTGGTGAAGCTCTCTTTTCCTAACCCTAGGAGCCGGCTTATATCTTACCCGGCTCCCTGGCTTCCCATACAAGGCACACCCGGAATCCTACCCGGAAACCGCACACAAACCCTAAGTTCCCTAACAGTAACCCCAATGGCCGGGTTACTAGGCCTACGTTCCCTCTTGGGCCTTCTAGAAACTCCTCTTCCTTGAGTCGGGTCTTGCGCGATTCCCTTTGGGCCGGGTTTCACCTTGGCGTTAGCCTACCGGGTTATCATCCCTCCATCAGAATCAGCTCAGACTCCCTCCTCTAGTAATGAGAACTCTCCGCAGTACGGGCCATGGTGAAGAATGGATGGGCTCGCATGATCCTGTACTCCTTCCACCTCATAGACTTGACAGAAGTTATCCTGTCAAACTTGGCCTTGTTGGCCAACTCATTCCTCGTCCTTGCCTCAGCTCTATCTCTCTCTTTGAAGCTGCTCAGTTGCAAAAGTGTTCCTCTGACCAACCCTGCCAGTGGCCACATCAGTGACATGATAGTTGCAGGCGTGGGTACGATAGGCACGCTTGTTGGGGTTGGAGGATGATTCCTTAGTCCTTTTCCCTGAAAGCACACACAAATCCAAACCCAACAGCAGAGAGAAAAAAATGAGCATACATGTCCAAAGATGAGTGCAGAAACTTAAACAGAAACAACAAAATTCAGTTCTGGGAGATTCACACCGGAGTCTCCGGTCTGGCAGACCGGAGTCTCCGGACTGACAATGGAGTCTCCGGCCTGGCAGACCGGAGTCTCTGGACTGGGCGTTAAAACAGGGATATGAATCTGACACAACTATTTCTAGAGTGTTTCTATCAGTTTCTACAGGGGAACAACATGCTAGGGTGATGCTACCAACAACAAGTATCATCTCTCCAAAAAAAACTAGACCTTAGATCTAGATGCAAAATCAAACAAATGGGGAGAGGAGAGATGTACCCTTGTCACCCTGGCCTGCCATGGAGCCTCCCACATATGGGAGAGGCGAGGGGAGGCGGTTTCCGGCGGTGGGAACCGGCCGGGGGAGAGCTCCTAGCGACGGCGGCGGCGCAGCAAAGTATTGGGGGCGGAGGGAAGTGGGGAATGAAACACTAACTTCCCCGAGCCCCCACTTTTCTAGTACAAACCCCCACACCGGAGTCTCCGAACTGGCCGGAGATTCCGGTGTGGCAGACCGGAGTCTCCGGACCCCACGCCAGAACCCCCCCCCCCACCCCCAAAAAGTGGAAATGACATGTATGAGGAAAATAAACTTGTTTAAAAGGTAGGTTTTGGCTTGGAAAGATAAAACAACAGCAGGGAGGGAATCTCATACTCAAGAAGGGCTAGAAATTATCCGAACATCAAATGTTTGAGTATATCATCCGAAAAATGTCAAAATAAACCCAAATAAGAACCAACTCTTCAAAAGAAGAGGTTGGTGGCCTAAGCCACCATGTAAGATATCATGGTATGTCACCACGAAGATATATTTTGGGTACATTGCCAATTCTCGACATTGAAGCTCACAATTCAACATTAAAAAAATAGAGATAACAATGAATATTTGCTTTGGGCATAATGGGGGAGGGAGAACCCAATGTGTTAGGATAACACTCCCCCTATGTCCATGCCTACACCTAAACCCAAACACGTTTCATCTATAGGGGTGTGTGCAAGATCCTCAAGTCAAACTCCTAGAATAAATGACATTTAGTTCATTCCTCAAGAACATGAATCTTGCATCATCAAGTGGCTTTGTGAAAATATCCGCAAGATTATCCTTGGTGGGCACATATGAGAGAGTAATATCCCCTCTTGCCACATAGTCTCGGATGAAATGATGGCGGATCTCAATATGGTTCGTTCTTGTATGTTGCACGGGGTTGTAGGCGATCTTGATGGCACTTTCATTATCACACAAAAGAGGCACCTTATCCAAATAAATATCATATTCCTTGAGAGTTTGCCTCATCCATGAAATTGAGTTCAAGCACTTGCGGCGGCTACATACTCGGCTTCAGCGGAGGAGAGAGATATGCAATATTGCTTCTTGGAAGACCAACTCACCAAAGACCACCAAGAAATTGGCAAGCCCCAGAAGTAGACTTCCTATCATCTTGATCACCCACCCAATCGGAATCCGTGTAGCCCTTGAGAGAAAATTGTGACCCCTTTGGGTACCACAAACCAAACCTTGGGGGTATGAACCAAATACCGAAATATCCTATGGACCGCCATTAAATGGCTTTCCTTAGGAGCCGCTTGATACCTTGCACACACACCTACACTCAAAACGATATCGGGCCTAGATGCACAAAGGTAAATCAAAGAACCAATCATAGAACGGTACAACTTTTGGTCCACATCTTTACCCTTCGGGTTACGTGATAGGTGGCACTTGACTTGCATGGGAGAAGACTTGATCTTTGGATTTTGGAAGTTAAACCTCTTGATCATGTCTTGGGTATACTTGGCTTGAGAAATGAAAGTTCCACGATCCAATTGCTTGATCTCAAAACCAAGAAAGAATTTAAGCTCTCACATCATAGACATCTCGAACCTGTCAGTCATAAGCTTAGAGAACTCATTATTGAAAGCTTGGTTAGTTGAGACAAAGATGATATCGTTCACATATAGTTGACATATGAAAAGCTCTCCCTTTACTCTCTTGGTGAAGAGAGTAGGGTCGATCTTCCCAACTTCGAAACCACGGTCATCCAACAATTCTCTAAGGTGTTCATACCAAGCACGTGGTGCTTGTTTGAGACCATAGAGAGCCTTGTCAAGTTTGTAGACATGGTTAGGAAAGTTGAGATTCTCGAACCCCGGAGGTTTCTTAACATATACCTCCTCTTTTAGTGGACCATTCAAGAAAGCACTTTTAACATCCATTTGTTGCAATTTGAAATTATGTGAAGATTCATAAGCAAGAAGGATACAGATGGACTCAAGGCGAGCCACGGGTGCATAGGTTTCATCAAAGTCAATGCCTTCAACTTGAGTGTAACCTTGAGCAAACAATATTGCCTTGTTCCTTATGACAATGCCATGCTCATATTTCTTGTTCTTGAAAATCCACTTAGTGCCAATAACATTGTGGCAATCTTTGGGATTCTCAACCAATCTCTAAACTTTGTTGCGCTCAAAATTATTGAGCTCATCATGCATAGCTTCAACCCAATCGGAGTCCTCAAGAGCTTCAAACACTTTCTTTGGTTCCACCATAGAAATGTGAGCTTGATGCTCACTAAGTGTGCCAATTGCTTTCTTGTGGATCTTCTAGCTTGAATATCTTCCAAGACCTTGTTGTCTTGGGCATCAATATGCTTCAAAGCTCTTCTTATCCTTCTAGCACGACGGTCATCGATCTCCGCATTATTGCGCGGAGGAATCACTTGATCATCTTGATCATTTGGGTCCCCATCTTGACCAACTTGGCCTTGATCATCATCATCATCATCATCAACAACAATAATATCTTCAACACTAGCTTCAACTTGAGGAGAGGATGAAGAGGATGGTTGATCTTGGCCTTAACCTTGAATAGCATGAATGATAGGAGTGGTTGCATCTTGCGTAGTAACTTGGTCAATAAGAGGAGGGTCTTCAACATGTTCTTAGTTAGGTGTAGCACTTGGCTCATTGGCCTGTTCTTCTATTGTATAGGAGGGAACCACTTGAATAGAGCATAGTCCTTCTCGAGTCGCCATAAGGTGTACCTCAATGGGTAGGAAAAATCCCACACCCATCCTTTCTATGGCTTCTTGAGGTATTTCAACATCTACATTAGAAACATGAAATTGCGCCACTTGGGAGCCATCATTTTCCTCGAAAACCACACTACAAGATTCTATGACAATCCGTGAGGCTTTGTCGAATACTCTATAAGTGTGGGATTCGGCACCGTAACCAACAAATATACCCTCAATAGTTTTAGATTGAAATTTATACAACCTAACACCCTTGATAAAATAAAAGCACTTACAACCGAATACACGGAAGTAGGAGACGTTGGGCTTGTTGCCGGTGAGGATCTCATATGGAGTCTTGTCCAAGCCGGTTGGAGGAGTGGCATGCGGTGGATATGGCCTCGGCCCATAAATATTGGGGAGAAGTGTACACCACCAACATGGTCCTTGCCATATCCAAGAGAGTGCGATTCTTCCTTTCGGAAACACCATTTTGTTGAGGAGTGTAAGTGGCGGAGTATTGATGATGAATGCCTTCTTCACTAAGGAATTCATTCAAAGTGTAGTTCTTGAACTCCGAACCATTATCACTCCTAATAGCCATGATTTGCACATTGTGTTGACGTTGCACTTCGTTGGAGAATTCGATGATGGTTTGTTGAGTTTCACTCTTTCACTTGAAGAAATAAACCCAAGTGTATCTTGAATAATCATCGACAATCACCAAGCAATACTTCTTGCCACCAAGACTTGCCTCGGGCACGACACCAAAGAGATCAACATGGAGAAGCTCCAAGATCCTTTTTGATGAAATAATAGTCTTGGCCTTGTGTGCCTTATCATGCATATTTCCTTCAACACACGACCTACAAACGTGATCCTTTGAAAAGGAAACATTTTCTTTTAAACTGACAACAAGGCCACCTTTGTGAAGACTTTGCAAAGTTCTCATGTTGACATGGGATAAGCGGCGATGCCACAACCATCCCACGTCCGCCCTTCCGAAAAGATACATTGTTTGAGAGTTGGTAGACTTCGAAAAGTCCACCACGAACAACTCATTTTCAACATGTCCCACGTAAGCGACGTCAAGAGTCTTGCTCCTCAAAAGGACCACAATATCAACATCAAAAAAGACGGAGAAACCCATCTTTCCAAGAGAGAAGACGGAAAGAAAATTGAAACCAAGGGATTCGACAAGCATGACGTTCACGATAGTGATATCGGGAGCAATCACAACCTTGCCAAACCCGGATACCTTAGACGAGGACGAGTCTCCATAAGTGACGGTTGCTTGTATGTCATTTGGGCGCAACTCCGTCACAATTTCTTTGCTTCCGGTCGTATGACTAGTGCATCCACTATCAATTATCCATTTAGACCCACCGGAAGCATAGTCCTTCAAGAGATCATTGACTAGAGTTAGGACCCGAGGAGGGTCCCTTCATGTTAGCAACAAGGGTCTTAGGAACCCAAATAGTATAGTCAATAAAACCCTCAATATGACCAACATATTTAGCTTGCACAACACCATAATAATCAACATATAAGAAATGGCGTGGATTGTTAGTTCCCGCGGAGGTGCTACGAGTAGTGTTGTCCCTCATGACACTACTACTCGAGGCAAATTGCTTGCTTGTGCGGGTGTGCTACGAGTAGTGTTGTCCCTAATGACAATACCACCTGAAGCACCATTGTTGGTCTTCTTCTTGTTCTTCTTCTTGTTCTTTTTCTTGGTAACATAGCCAAGACCTTGCTTGCCCACTTGTGGCCTTGGAGCACTCAATTGTGGTCTAGCAATGACCACATTCGAGCTAGGGGCAACCACTTGTGGGGTAGAGACCACAACCTTCTCAACTTGAGGACCTTTGCCCTTAAGACTTGCTAGCTCATCCTTCAACCTAGCATTTCCTCAAAAATATTTGCATGATCACAATAAGAAGTAGAGGTACTAGGGTTGTTAAGTTGATTAAGTTGAGTTTGAAGTTGTTCATGCAACTCTTTGAGGGAAGAATGTTGAATCTCCAAAGCTTTGTGAGCCTCGGTTAGTTTTTCAAAATCCTCGGTTAGTTTACCATGACCAACCCCAAACTCAACCTTATCCTTTTTAGCCTTTTTATATTTAGCAATAGCAAGATCACGTTCCTTAGTGATATTAGAAACAAGTTCATTATGAGTTTCTTCAATAGATTCAAGTTCCTCCTCAAGAGAAACTCTACCATCATGCTCTTCCTCAAGAGTCATAGTGAGGGATGCAATTTCATCCGCATCCCTTCTTTCAACCTCACCTTTCTTCTCAAGAGCTTCTTGGGCCTATCCCAATTGGATCATGAGATGCTCAAAGTACTTCTTGGTCTCCCCTTGCATGTTAGACATAAACCGCTCCAAGGAGATCCTCTCATCTTCTAATTTAAGATTAGCAAGATGTTCTAGTTCACTAGGGGTCTTAGAGTTGGAGGAAGGTGATACCTCCGTGGCCTTAGCCATGAAGCACCTGACATTTCGTTGAGGATGATTGTCATTGGCGGATTCAAAGAGAGATGAAGATGATGGAGTAGAAGCAATAGCTAGAGTGGCCAGTTCATTTGTGGTTTCTTCTTCTTCATCACTCCGAGAATCATCCTCCTCTTGAGTCAATAGCACAAACTTGGTGGGAGACTTCTTGTTGAATGGTTTCTTTTTAAAATGAGGTTTCTTGTACTCAACCTTGGACTTGTCCTTGCGAACGAGCTTGCCACTATGGAGTTCTCTACTTTCATAGGGACACTCCGCAATGAAGTGGTGCTTATCTTGGCAATTGAAGCAAGACCTCACTTTTTGAGCCCCATCATTGCCATAGCGAGACTTGGTCTTCTCCTCAACAAATTTCTTGCCCTTGGGAGGATTCCTCCAAAACTTTTGCACGGTGAGAGCAATGAGATCCTTTAGCATGGGATCATAGTCTTGTTCCTTCAAGGGAGGCAATGCCTCTTCTCCTTCTTCTTCATACTCAACCTCTCTTGACACAACCTTGGCCTTCAAAGCAACCTATGCCCCTTTGTGCATTGCAATGGCCCTAGCACGGTTGTCAAGAGCATTCTTGGTTTGCACTTGATAGGAGCACATTTCTTGCATAACTTGAGTAGAGTTCATGGAAGAGAAATCATGTCTTCCTTGAATGCTCTTCAAGTCCGCGCCCTCAAATGGCATTAAGGCAATCATGTACTTCCTCTTGATCCAAACATCATCAATGTACTTGGCACCAACATTCGAGAAGGCGGTGGCAAGAGTCTTGAGTCTTCGGTACATGTCCACATGGTCCTCTCCATCATGCATATAGAACCCTTCGGCCTCATTGGTCAATGCATCATATCTATTCCTTTGCAGACTCTCATTACCCACAAACATGATAACAAGAGCGTCCCATGTTTCCTTGGCGGTGGAATATTGTTGAAGATGCGGCATGTGGTTAGGACCTACGGCTTGTTGAAGAATTGACAAGGCGGTCTAGTTGAGTTGACAATCTACAACTTCCCTTCGTGTAAGGTTCTTGGGGTCATGAGGTTTGTATCCATCACGAGTGACCCTCCAAAGCTCTATACAAGAAGAGTTCAATTGAGTCTCCATATAATATTGCCGTTCACGAAAATAAAAGGCATCAGTTTTAGGTGGATCTCCCTTAGGGATTATATGCGGATGAGGGATGGGGGGATCGGGAGAATATCGTCCTTTGACGGAGTGATATTCTTCATCTCCTTCCGTTCCCATCTCGGTGAAGTTTTCAGCGGAAGCAGTTTTAGGTGGATCACCGTCTACCCCTTTCTTGGCGCCCTCCGGAGGAACTTCCGGAGGAGTAGAGTCGGCGACCTCCGGTCCTTTGGCTTTGAGGAGTTCCGCCAATACTTGACGCAACTCATCAAATTTGGTGTCTATGGATGAGGTCAATGAATTTCTCAACTCATTGAGATCATCCATGGACACCTTAGCCACGAACGCTTCGGTATCCGAATCATCTCCCATACTTAAACTCTTAGGCGGATAAGCCCGATAGAAGAGCCGAGGCTCTGATACCAATTGAAAGTAAAGTATGGGCACCTAGAGGGGGGTGAATAGGTGCTACGACCAATTTTAATTTTTCTCGTAGTTTAGGCTTGACACAAAGGTAAATTCTCTAGATAGTGCAACTAAGGTGAATTTACCTATATGGCAAGGATAGCAATTAATGCAACTAGAACAACACTTAATGCAACAAGTACAACAAATTAATGCAACAAGTACAAGTGAGTAAAAGATAAGGGAACGAGATAACCGATGGAAGAACGCGGAGACACGATGTATTCTCGAGTACCTCCTTGTTAAGGGAGTACGTCTCGTTGGAGGGGTGTGAGCTCGCCACGAAGGCCTACTCAACGCCACAAAAGCGTCACCCTATCTCCACTGAACTCCGCCGCAAAGGCCTAGTTCACCTTCCACTATTGAACCCCTTTGAGGCGGGGATCGATTCCTTTACAAACAAGTTTGGGGCACACACCCACAACCAAATTGGGGGCTCCTAACACTCACAAATCACCAAGAGTATCAATAAGCCTAGGTTCTCCACAGGAGGAAACCCTAGGCAAAGATCCCTCAAGCAAATGAGAGGGGAAAAGAAATCCGGTTGGTGAGGACGTAGATCGGGGCCTTCTCCTTCAATCCTCCAAAGATCAAGGGTTTTGGGTGGAGGGATTGGGAGATCTAGCAAGGTGGGGGAGCTCCAACAATGATGACTTTAATTCTGGACGAGCTAACCCAAGGTAGGTGGAGGGGAGGGGGTATTTATACCCCTCATAAAGTATTGGAGCCGTTGGAGCATTTCTGCCAAACTCACACCGGAGACTCCGGTGTAAAGGCCGGAGACTCCAGACTGAGCATTTTCGCAGACCCATTATACCGGACTGTCTCCGGAGAGTCTCCGAACCGAGTGCAGCATGCGAAACCAAGTTCACCACCTTGAGAAACTCCAGGAAATCTTCAGTGCGGAGACTCCGGCCTGGAGGACCGGAGACTCCGGTCTTGACTTAGTCGTTTGAGCTCATAGTGTCTGGGGTCATTCGAGAGCACAGAACACTGGCACACCGGAGACTCCGGACAGTCTCCGGTAAGTCTCCGAACCGAGTGCAGTAGGCGACACCAGAAATGACTTAGCCAGATTCTTCACAGGGAACACCCACACCGGAGACTTTGGTGTATCTCCGGTAAGTTTCCGGTCTGGGTACCGCAGGCGACACCAGAAATCCAGAGAAATCATCCTAGTGAATTTCTTCACACCGGAGACTCCGGTCTGGGAGACCGGAGACTCCGTCCTGGAGAAACCTCCAGCAGAACAAATTCCAGAGACTTTGCTCCTTTTTGAAACACGATACCACCACATCAAATATGTTGTTTAGGCCCTAAAATACATCAACACACTTAAGGATACATGTGTTGTTAACAAACACCAAAACAAGATGATTTAAGCGCGTTTGCACTTTCAGGGCCCGCCCTGTCAGCGAGGGAAAACTCGTCGCCTCGGAAAGGCGCGCGCATTGACGCCTCGACGAGACGGAACGTTGAGGCGGAGCAGTCCAATCGCCCACGCGGCGGAGTAATGGCGCTGCCGCCGCCTCGTCTTGCCCGCCCCGGCTATAAAAACTCGCCTATATTCGGCCCCTATCAACCACCTCGCCGGCGCGGCCGCCAACAGGTTCGGCCGCCGAACCTTGCGCATCTGGGAGGCGCGACTTTTGTACGAAGCCAACTACCACTCGCCGCCGGGGATGAGCGCGCCAAGGCACTGGAGGCCCAACGCAGCCGGAGTGCCTGTGCCTCCGCCGCCCACCGGGCCAGAGCGCGTCGCCGAGATCGAAGAGATCCTGAAGCTGCTGCCGCCGGCAGTGCGCAACCAGCCGGAGTGGCATCCCGCCAATGAGGCGGCTGGACGGCGTACTTCCAGGACAGGTTCGAGCGGGACCTCGCCGAGGTCCCTACCCGCGGCTTCATCTCGGACCGCAACAATGCCTCCGGCCGCTGCATGTGGTGGAGTAAGCCCGGGCGCACGCTCGCCCGTGTCCTCGCCCACATCGAGCGGCAGATTAGGCTGCGGTGGAGGAACCACCGCGCGGCCGCGCCCTCTCCGCCGCCTACCCCTCTCGCCGTCGTCAAGGAGGAGCCACAGGAGGCGTCTCCACACCGACGGACCCGCAGCCAGACCCTCGTCATCAGGGAAGGCCCTCCTCCGCAGGCGCCTGGCGACGTCATCCTCGTCTTCGACAGCGATGACGACGACGCCGCTGCCCTCCCTAGCCAATGTACGTTGGCGACCCAGGGCAGAGCAGCAGCAGCGCCGCCCCGAAAGCCGAGCCACCGAGCGACGACGACGGCGACTACACCAAGATGAACAAGGCCCTAGGCATGTAGGCGTCGTATTTAGTTTAATTTTTGTCCAAATTATGTATAAACTCGCCTATATTCGGCCCCTATCAATGAAATTTAGTTTTCAAACTTTCGCATTTTTTTTGTCAACTTGGGCGGCAGCGCCGGTGGGCGAATACGCCGACGCTGTGAGGCAGAGGATGCAGACGTGGCGGCGTGGGCCACGTTTTGGCCGTCTTGGGTCGCTGGCAGGGCGGACCCGCGGCGTGTTTCGACTCGTGCGGCACCCCCCGGAAGCCCTAGGGGGAGGGGTTGGGCTGGGTTGCCGGACGGAAATAAGGGGGTGTCCGGACGGGAAGGCACAATGGGAAGCGCGACTGGGCGCGCTCGGGGTCCGTTCGAACAGGAAGAAGCCGTGGGGGTGCGTTTGGGGGCGGCCCCTGGAGATGCTCTTAAAATCTTACAACGTACACGCAAAGTTGACACGATCGATGTGCCATATTCACCTGTAGAACACCACCGGCGGCAGCCTAAACCCGGAATCCCGCAGGAAGGGGATCTCCTCCGGCCGGGTCTCGAGGTCCCGGTAGAACTCGTACTCCGCCTCGTAGTCGTGCAGGTCCAGCTCGCCCTTCTGCAGCGTGTGGTAATGGTGACGCGCCGCCGCGTCCTTCCCAAACCCGAACACAGACACCCGCTCGCACACCCCCGCCGCCGCCAACACCGCCTGCATCCCCGACGAGTAGTGGAACATGCCCTCCTCGTGCCTCCGCCCCCACTCCCCCGCCGGCCGCCCCGTCTCCCGCGCGAACCGCCGCAGCGAGTAGTACTTGACGATCCGCGCGCACAGCGCGTCCAGCCGCGGGTCCGTCACGATCACTGGCGCCGGCGCGGCGCCGGACGAAGAGACCGAGGACGCGTTGCACAGCGCGTGCTCCGCGAAGTGCGCGCCGCCGCACATGTACGTCAGGATGGGCACGGCGTCCCCGTAGGCGCGGCAGTAGCAACCTGCTCTGCCGCCGGCGGTGCACCACCGGCTCATCACGTTGCTGTTGACGAACGCCAGCCCGGTCTTCACGCCCACGTGTCGCGCGTACCGCGCGTTACCCGTGGGCGCATTGTTGATCCGGACCACAAGCTCGTGCCCGTCGATGAGGTCGCCGTGCTCCGCCGCCAGCAGGACGCCGCTGTTTCCGACCACGGCGCACGACGCGTACTTCTTCGTGCCGCCCACGTCGTCGCCCCGGATACCGCTATGCCGGTCGATGGGGCGCTTGATGAGGTCCACGAGCTCTGACATGACGCCGGGGTCGAACCGCCGCTGCCGTCCTAGCCAGTCGCGGAGCCCGCGGACCGCGACGTCACGGTGCACCTCGGGGGCTCTCGACAGGTTGCCCTCGAGCAGCTTCTCGGCGGCCTGCATCACGGCCGTCGCCGCCGGGTCGACGGCCGCGAGCTCCAGGAGCAACGCGTCGTTGTCTGCATTATCAGCGGCAGCGGCGCCCCAGAGACCGGAGCCGCGCTGCGAGCACCGGAAGGAGACGACCAAGAGAACGGCGACGAGCAGAAGTACGCTACAGCTACAGGTTGTATGGCTCATTCCATGCCTCTTCATCTCTTCTCTAGGAGTACGTATCTGCCTAAGCTAAGCTTCCATTCACTCGTCAGCTAAGCTTATTAACGTTTCGTGCAGAGAGTATTATACATGGTGACATTTTATACGGCTGGTTCGGGGCTCGGTTCGGTACGATCCCGTGAGCTCGTCACCGAAGACGACCCGAAGATACGCGCGCGCCCCACATTCTCTCCTGATCCACTGTATAAATCACCATTTTTAAGTGCCAACCGTCGAATACTTTCTCCCCATGCGTGGTTAAACACTTTATTTTTTTCTTCCGAGCGGACGTGGTTAACACACTTAACACATACGGATGGAACATATTTTGTAATATTGGAATGGATATAAGACTACTCCTAGGTCTCTTAACCGCGTTACTTTATATTTTTCCGCGTGCAAGATGAGAATGGATATAGGTTCATGTGGGGAAGGAGATGATGTGAGATCGGCCAGTTAGCGAAGGTTCCGAGAGTTGCCTCCCCCGGGAGGCCGTGTTCCTAGGTGCGCGGTGATCAACTAGTGTGGGGAGGTCGGCGTCACGGGAGCTAGCGCGGGCGCGCACGGATGGAATATTGGAGCGGTACGCGGCATCGTCGTCCCCGGCACGTCGCTCCGGTGGAAAGATACCGGCCAGGCGGCCGCCAGTGTTGGTCTAACATGGCAGGCGGATCGACATTCCGTTACCTATACATACCGTTATGGACCCATTTTCTGAAAGCTACAGTTAGCAAAGACGGTGTACTCTTTGGAGTTTGAACCATGATCAGAAACTTGCGCCGACGGCTGCGGATCGGGTTTGATCACTGTTATGTTAAGTTAGGAGTTCTTCCAACTGTCCCTAATAGAACTCGGCCAGAAAAGAACTCCCGTGTTGTGGCCTCCCTAACATCGCACGATGCGTCATTGATGACTGTGCCTTGCTCTGCCTTTTGAATTGCTATATGTATTCTACTCCAATTCCCAATTTAAGAAGAATAATACAAATTGCACAAATAATTAGTACAGTACTCCGCCCCCCGATTAAAATTTAAAATGTTTTAACGTTTTCCTAAAGTATATGGACCTAGACATGTTTTAATGTAAAGTATACATGAATCTACACACTAAAACATGTCTAGGTACGTGTTATATAGAAAACACTAAAATATCTTACATTTTAATGCAGAGCGAGTAATACTTATCTAGGGAGAGAAAATCACATATTGCCCTACAATTCGAGCAATAATTTCCAAAAAGCACTAGGTTTTTTTTTCTTAAAGCCATTTATCGGACTAACCGGCCTTCTAGAAGCAAGTACAGTGAGGTTATGCCGGCAGGCTATAAGGGATAACATAAAACATATCTTTGTGAGGTGGATGGGAGAAAAGAGGAGAGTGAAGGGAAATGGGTCTCATGCAAGATTTAGGTAGAGCGCGTGCTCCTAAACACTATGTGAGAGTGGGAGGTGGACCATGTCTTCGTAAACTAACACATTTTTTTTTATAGATAACTATCATATACGTTGTCTATGTGGTTGGCTATATATGACATGTCAATTTCTTATAGCTACCTGATGTTCTAGTATTGAACTTGCTAAGAAATAGCCAATAGCCAACAGGTATAAGAACAAGTTTAATAGTAGACCAAGTATTAGCTATAAGGTTTTGCCATGTCATTTATAGTCAGCTTTATATCTAACATATAACTAGCAATAAAGTTATACTATTTTATCAACATGTGGCCCACCTCACATTCTCACAAAGTGCATAGGAGCATGTGTTGCAGCAGCTTTTATTCCACATCGCACTCATCTTCTCTCTCATCTTCTCTTCCTCGTCCATCTCAGCAAAAAAAAATGTTATTCTAATTTTTATAGTCCGTTTAGCTATATAAATGTGTCACTTTACTAAGATATGATCCACCTCGCATTCTTAAAAATTACAAAGTGACTAGAAGCACAAGTGCCGCACTTGACTCTTGCATGAGAACACAATTTTCTTCTCTCTCCTCCATGTGAGAAAAATATAGTATTTTAACTCTTAAAACATGCTTACGTAAGTTTATTTTACTTGCTCTAAGAGTAAGGAGAATAATATATACTCTCATGTCATTTATAGCCAACCCTATAACCAACATGTATAATATTTAGCTAGAAAAATATGCTACTTCATTAATACATGGCCCAATTTTCCGCTCTCAAACAAAATTTAGAAGCATGTGATGCAGCTGACTCTTGCATGAGAACCCGGTTTCATTCTCTATCCTATCATATCTCCTCCAAATAAGAAAAAAATCAGTTAAATCCTTATAACCTGTTGAATGTATCGTATTATACTTTCTCTAAGCTATCATATAGTTTGTGACCGTTGAGGCCCACTATCAGATTAATGTGGCAAGCGTTAAGGGCTAATGTATTTTATTCAAATTTGGCGACCACTCGTCAGCTCCTCATGACACGGGTCCACTTGCTAGCTATCTACATATCCCCCTCGTTTTTTCGCCCCTGTCCATAATTTTATTCACCACAATCATCTGATCTCACGCATCAACTTCCTTCTAGTTTCTCTCTCACCTTTGACATGGAACTCCTTGAATATGTCAAACAACTTCCACCTATTTTTAACAGGTATACATAATATTTCTAGATTGTTCATCAATAACAAAGTATAGTCATCCGCCGATGGATTTCAAATCATGGAGCATTTTATTTTGGTGTGATCCAAATACATATGAAATTATAAACATAAAGCCTAACTTATGACGATCGGAACGAGGGCCCTCACCACAGGCTTGGGACAAGCAAGTGGATGATGTATCATCATCGTGCATTGTCTATAGAACATATGGATATCAAGAATACCGAGTGGGCCCATACTTGTATCTCTCCTTTTACAAAGGAGTAATTCCCATCTAGAACATCGAGGTAATATAATCTTTTAGAATTACCCAGTGGCTACCGTTTTGTTCACCCAGTTTACGGTGTGACGATTGATTGTACCAAAGTAAAACCTCCAGAACATAAAACCCCTATAACCTCATGGTCAAAGGATATGTTGTAATATAACTGTGTTGTGATATGTCACTAAGGACAAAACACATCACAATGGAATCTATTAGCATATCAACTACTAGGGTATACCCAGTGATGACCCACAAGTATAGTACTTTCGATAAATAAGAGTGTCGAAGTCAACGAGGAGCAGAAGGTGTTGACAAGCAGGTTGGATAGAGAATTCACTGTAAATACTAGCAAACGGGTTTTTGGTTGTTTTGGATATAGCAGATAAATAAAGTGTAAGTAAATAAAGCGCAGTAAATAATATTACAGCGAGTGGCCCAATCCTTTTGAGAGCAAAGGACAAGCTGGTTGTATTACTTATGACTACCAAACGTTCTCAAGGACACATGGGAATTTCGTCAAGTGCTTTCGCTTCGTTACGGTTGATTAATATCCATTGGTTCGTGAAGTGTTGTGTGGGTGAACCTATGCTAATGCACCGCCCAACTAGGACTAATACATACTTGTGATTATACCCCTCGTAAGCATCCGCAAATATAAGAAAGTAATTAAGATAAATCTAACCACTGCCTTAAAACACCGGGATTCTACGTTTCGTGCATTGGTTTCCTAACGCGGGTTTAGGTTTCTGTCACTCCAGCAACCCCACAATTAGTAGCCAAATACACAATGCATCCTCCTAGGCCCATAAAGGTGAAATATCATGTAGTCGACGCTCACATGACACCACTAGAAGAATAGCACCACAACTAAAATACCGAACCACGAGATATTACTTCAATATAACTTCACTACTAACATCATGACTTCTCCCATGTCCTCAAGAACTAAACGAACTACTCACAAGAAATCATATGGATCATAATCAGAGGTGATATAATGGATGATAACAATCTGGTCATAAAGTGCTAACACCGATAAATCTCACAAGCATCAACTATTAACAAGTAATCCACACCGGGAGAGAGATCTAATGTAGAACAACGATAGAGGCCCCTAATTGTTACAGCGGGATGACGGTGGATGGTGAGGGTGATGGTGCTGGTGGTGATGATGATGACGATGACGATCTTGATGAAGCCTGGAGCGTTGACGGTGACGATGGCGATGATTTCCCCTCTCCGGAGAGGAATTTCCCCAGAAGATTTCTCCCTGCCAGAGAGCTTTTCTCTCTCGGGTGTGTTCCGCCGATGATGGTATGGGGCTTAGGGTTCCCTGGGGGTCAAGTACGCGAAAAATATCGACCAAAGGTGGGCCAGGGTGGCCACACCACGTGGCGGCGCGGCCAAGGGGGGTGCGCCACCCCATGGTGTGGGCCCTTGGTGGCCCCCTCCGGCTCTCCTCGTGGCTGGCTCCCTCTTCTAGACTTCTAAGATACCTCCGGTGTCCCCCCTCTTCTTCTGATCTTCTGAAATAGGGTATCCTGACGGTGTTTTTTTCATCAGATTTCTGGTCCCGGTGTTTATTCTCCAAAAATTATGAAACATGCAAAATAAGATAAAATAACATAAGGGATGCATCATAACATGAAATATATCAATGGATACAGAAAATAACAACATAAAACGGTGATGCAAAATGGACATATCAACTCCCCCCAATCTTAGACCTCGTTTGTCCCCAAGCAAAACTGAACTCAGTAAACATGACCACAGGTTTATGGAGTGAAGTGTCGATAAAATAAAATATGGACAAAAGGCATCGCATCTACAAAGAACAAGTCATTTTAGACAGCAACCTCCTCTCATATGATTAAACTTGAAACAAGTAGAGGAACAACAAAGGTACAAAAAAGTAAATCACAATTGGTGAAGGCAAACTTCGTTCTTGGTCAGAGAACAATTAACATTGTACTTATCTTTCGATCAGAGTCCTTTATACTAGAGCTATATTGCAGAGTTTATCATGCTCAATTATAACAGTCTCTTTGTAGACATTGGTAACTTTCAAAGTGGTATTCAAACAGATAAAAGCATTTGCAGAAACAAGGAAGAATAAAGGACATGATTGAGTAAATCACCATGTAGCTGGATGAATCACAATAACTCAAATGCTTGCTTAAGACAGAGAGAAATAGGTTTACTGACTCAACATAAATGTATAAGATAGGCCCTTTGCGGAGGGAAGCATTGATCACTCATGTGTTAGAGCTTTTATTTTGTAAAACAGAGGTATAAAATGGTTGACACTCCTCCCAACCGTTCTTACACAAACCATGGCTAACCAAATCCTCGGGTGCCTGCCAACAATCACATACCGTGGAGGAGTGTCTAAATTTTGGGAGGTGTATGTTTATGTCAACGAATGGCAAACAAAAAATACAGTACATCATGTCGTGGGATAATCACGGCAGATGTTACCTGGGGTAACTGATCTTGGGGCAAGACGACACAGGCGTTTGGGAGAGGGTTTAGCTCAGAGGAAAACATGGTGCAATTCGATCTGGTAGCCGGCAATCAAAGTCGCCGAGTCTCCGATCTTGATATAACAACTCGACTCTGGGATTACACTCGATACTTGATATCACACGATGTTGCTAGGGTTCTTAGATCTCTGCCTAAACTAGACCCGGGGGTCGGTTTATAAAGCACCCGTACCCCCTGGCTTGTTCTACAAGGCGTATCCTGAATCCTACCCGGACACGGCGCACTAGCCCTAACTTTCCTTTACAGTAACCCACAATCCGGGTCATTGGGCCTACAAGCTTGGGCCTTCACAAGTTTCCTTATCCTTAGCCGGATCCTGCACATCATCCCTTGGGCCGGGTTTATTCCTTGGAGTTTGGCCTACCGGGCTATCATCCCCCCGTCAGTAGTCCCCAGAATAGCCTGGGCTTCAAGGATTATCTGTGAAGCGCTCGCTATTCCCTGCAAAAGACATCGAACACACGTGTGCACGAAGACCGGGTTAAGATGCTTTGATATTCAGCTAGGCCTTACTCCATGGAGGCCATACAGTAACCCGGGTTTCTCCTCCAAACACTTTCAATTTTCCAGTCCAAAATGCCAAGATTCCATACTTGATAACCAATCCTGATATCGCGGGGTTTGATTTCCCTATTCATTTTATCCAGATGCCTTGCAAGATATTTGGCGCATATCTCGCCAAAACTCAAGTTAATAGCCGTTTACCTCCGTAACTCCCGGCTTCCACTCACTGTGCTAGGTTTATCCATCCGCACTATAAATAGGCCCCTTGGGGGTGACCCGAACCCTAACGGCTCATTTTCCCCACTCCATTCCTTTCTCCTTCCGCGCTCTCTCTCTTACTGAACGCCACCACGGGAATTCCACGCGCATCGCCGGAGCTCATCGGCCGGAGGCTTCGCTCCGCCACTGCTCGCCCCGCGCCGCCGCCAAGGTCCGCCGGCGAATCCTCATCCGGCCCGTCAAGAACCGCGAAGGGACACCAGGCCTGCGCCATCTGCCTCCGCAAGTCCTCCCTCAGACCTCCTCCAGTAACCTTTTTACACCTATCAATTTGCCCCTGCAACTTTTGATTTTACCTCAAACTAGATCCAAATCTGCCCGACACGGATTTCTCGGCTATGCCGAATTAGATTGCCCATATTCTCTTCTAGCATGCACAAGAGATAAAGCGCATACTCCAATACACTCTCCTACTGCCCGCAATCGTTATTCCCACCACAAATCTGAAAATAGAGCTTCCAATCTAGGCTCGAACTACCCGAAATTTCCGCTTTTGCATTAATCACCCGGCTGGAACTTTCCTTTCTAGTTTCTTTTAATCACGTTAAGTGCCTAGGAAGCCGTTTACTGTCTTCAAAAAACTTCTTCAGCATTTAGATCCCATAATTTTCGCCATAATGCCTGATACCCGGGTAATTTCAAACTTTGCTCTGCGAGCTAACACCCGGATCACTCGCAATTTTTCATGTCTCTATATTACACGGCCTATACTTGGCCGGTTCGCAACTTCCATGCCTTAATTTTCTTCTTACTTTGTACTTTGCAGGTCCACCACATGGCTCCCAAGAAACAGGGGAAAACTCCAACCAAGGCTAAGGCCACCAACACCATTTCTGCCAACTGGGCACGGTCTATGGTCACAAAGGCCAAACTGGAGGAGCTGGTGGAACTGGGAATTCTTCCTCCTCAGGAAAATATCCAATGGAGGGTGCCGGGTAAGGAGACCCGGCCCACCCCTACAAAAGATGAGGTAATCTGTTTCGTGGAACATGTGACCCGGGGTTTTCGACCACCGGGTCACCCCTTTTTCCGTGACATCCTTAGCCACTACGGCCTTCGTGTCTTTGATATCGGACCCAATTCTGTGCTAAATATTTCCCATTTCATTGTCCTTTCCGAATCTTACTTGTGCACTCCGCCAAGTCTAGCTCTTTTTACTGAGCTTTTTCAATGCAAACCATGCCGCGAAAGCGGTGATGGGGCGCTTCTCGCTTGCGGCGGGGTTTCGATCCAACGCCGCAAAAACTCTCTGATGCCACCCCTCATCCTCAATTCCCATGTCAAGCATTGGCAGCTCTCGTACTTTTACTGCCAGGACACTTCCCCACCCGGTCAAAAGAAACTGCCGGGTTACTCGGAGGGTCTTCTTGATATTTCCGATAAGTTTAGTGCCTTCGCCCCTGACCCGGACAGGGAGGCAATTCAACCTCTTCTAGACAAAATTGCCACTCTTACAGCCCAAGGCCTCATCGGGCTCAACCTGGTGAAGACTTGGGTTGATTTCAGGATTCAGCCCAATTCCATCCGCACGAAGTTGATGTGCGAGTATTCAGGGGAACCTTCTGATCCGCTCCGATACTCCGACAACATCTTCGCAGCTGGCGACACTCATAAAACCATCAAGGGTTTCTTGACGGAAAAGCTCGATGTAATCCGGAACATATCCGGGTTAGAGCCCTTCACACTGGAAAACCCAGCTCCCAAGGTAAAAACCCGACTTTGACGCCTTTACTTTCATTCTTTCCACTTGATACCGTTGATAACCTGTGCATTAACGCCTTTCAGGCTGATGACGACTTTTGGAAAACCAATGCCTCCCCTAGCTCCGAAGGTCCAGAGGAGCAAGAGACTGTTCACTCGGATGAAGGTACTCTTTGAATTTTATTTGATTCCTTTGAACTCGTCATAACCCCTTCATTTTCAACCATAACTTTGATGATATTCAGAACAAGAGGATGACGAGGAAGAAGACTCGGATGGCAAAGTAGAATCCGCCAGCGACGAGGATGAACCGGAGCCGACAACCAAAGTCGGATCCAAAAGAAAAGCTCAAGAGGCCACTTCCAAGGTTTCATATCCCCTCCTCGCATTCAATTCACATTGCCTTAATGATATACCTGAGCTATCTTGACGTTATTCCACTGGCCATTCTTTGAAGGAGTCGCCCATGATCAAGCGTAGGTCAACTCGAAATCACCCGGGTGACGATGCCATTAACCCGGGTATTTCATCGACCCCCACTCGGCGGGCTGGTAATTACTCTATCTTTTCTCGATCGGCACATTCTCCTTGAACCATTATTATATGACATCTAACCTGACAATTTTCAGCCTCTCCCGAGTCTGATGACGGGTTTCCTTGTGACTTTGCGGTGAACACCGGGTAAGATCCCCTTCCAGATGCTCTCCCACACTTCATCACCCTTTCCTGACTGCGTATTTAACTGCTTCTTGATAACATTTACAGGGCCACGGTCGTTGTTAGCGACCAAGAGGATGTGGAAGACGAGGGCCTGGGTCAGGGGAGCCCGGCTGATAAGACTACAGCCGTGTCTGGCGGTGAAAAACAAACATCGCCGATTAAACCGGACACCCAAGAAACCGAGTATCCAATTGCTTCCCATGCGAGCAAGAAGAAGAAAGCCACAACCTTGGGTGCCGAAGGTGTGTCGGATTCCAACGCACAAATGACCCGGGTTCCGCCTCCCTCTAAGAAGAAAACCTCTTCTCGGAATTCCCAAGGCCCCGGGTCTTCTGATACGGGTAAAGATACTTTTGATCAATTGATGAACACGCTCCTCACCATGAAGGCTTCGGAGAGCGAGATTTTAGAGCGCATGGCTGCAGAGCACCAGGTAAAAGCGCTTGTCATCTCATATTGCATATCTAGTCCCCAAGTTCCGAGTATGACTTGCAAAAGTTATGCTTGGTACTTCACGCCATATTTATCTTATCATAACATCCAACTGATGCTTGCCTTCCTTTCTACTTACAGGCACAGATAACCCGGTCTGATGAAACTTTACTGAAGACCGAACAACGTCTTCTTGCCGAGATAAAACGACGGGAAATCCTCGAGGATGACATGGAAACTTTGAAGAAGGATGTTTCCAAATACAAGAAGAAGTGCCATACCGCTCAGACTGATCTGAAGAAGCTATCGGACCAAATCACCGATACTTATCAGATTTTACTTAGTAAGTTTTTGTTTGCCGACTAGCTTCATGCTTTTTGTTATGCACTACTCTGGATTACTGATACCTTCTTGCTTCTGTTTCAACTGTAGGTGCCAACCTTGCAACTCCAGAGGAAGATACTATTGCCAAGGCTAGGACTCTAAAGACTGTGCTCCGGTCTTTCTTTGCCGGCACAAAATTTATATTGGATGCCGTAAAGTGGCCCACGGAAGTATATCCGGGTGAAGAAAACCTCATCAAAGCCTGCTCCACTGTGCCTGGCTGGATTGAAATCTGGAAGCGCTCGTCATGCCGCATCGGTATAACCCGGGCTTTTACCTTGGCCAAGGCCTTCTTTCCGAAGCTTGACCCGGCGAAGATAATATCCGGGTTTCCCGAATTCAAGGCGGATGGCTCCAAATTTACCCCGAAAGATTTCAAAACCATTCAGTCCGCAGTGCGCCCCTCGGCCACCACTTTGGCCGATAGCTTGGACCTGAACACGATAATGAGTGCGTTCGACGCCGATGGCCAAATTATCACAGAGGAAGCACCCCCGCCTTTTGACATCTTGGAGAAATGGGCTGATCACTCGGCCAAGAAGAGGGAGGCAACTGCGAAGAGGGAGGCCGAATTCAAATCGGGGCCGTCTGCCTCTACACCAACTGTCCTTCCACCTATCCGCCCTGGCGTGGTGAGTCCGGGTGGCGCTGCCAGGAACGCTAAGCAGCAGGCCCAGGAGCAAGACCCGGAAAATCGCACTCAGGAGGCCGAGTAGGGTAGTGATATCATGATACCTTTGTCGAGTGGCGCCTTCGCATCTGAATTACTTATTCTGTTGATGGTGCGCCTGTGCATCTCTGATACCGATGCCATAACTTGTAATGCATTTCTTAGTCCATGGTATATTCTTGCGGCTTTCCCGGCCTTTTGATAATCGTGCTATTTTGTCTGTTCTTTTGAACTTGTTCTTGATACCCAACTCTCTTTTTAGCTCCCTTTGTAAGACTCGATTTTTCCAAGTACTAGGGGCTTTGATAAGTGGACTTTTCTTGAAGGCCCCAAGACTCGGATGGTAGGGCCGTTCGAATCTTGATATCCAAATAGTTTGTTTCTGTTTCGAAGTCCCCAGTCCCCATGACCCAAAGTACGAGTCATGGGGGCGTGGCCTTTCTCAGAGGACAAATTATTTTTTACCAAGTCGAAACCCTAAGGCCATCCCGTGTAAGTACTGAAGTTATGCTTGATAGTCATTGAGTTTCCGGCTATTAGCCTTGTACTCTGCATAAACTTGCGGTTTAGATGACCCTTTTGACTATCTTATACTGTAAGCCGGCTTTCGCGTGGATACCATGTTGTTACATCTATACGAAAACAGGGTCAGGCAAATCCCATTGGGCTTCATGGCTGATTGTAATCATAAGCGAACGAATCATGCCACTTTTAGTGCGAGTCACATCGAGCCTAAGTAAGAAAAGTCAAGAAAAGTTGGCTCCTTTGCCGAGTTATAAGATTGCAGCCGTACTCGTTTGCGAGTAATCGGCCCCTACAACTTGTAGACATCTAGGCCGGGTCATTCGGGTTAGTGGCTGGTTACTTGAGCAACCAGCCCCCAAGACCTACATGCGCTCGATGCTTTTAATGATATTGAATTACTGATGTTGCATGGATACGACTTACTTGTAATCAGGATGTAATGATATAGGACTTGATAACCATCTCTTTATTGATACTAGAAATTTTGGATCAGCAGGCCGCCTCATTAAAAACCTTCCAGTCCCCTTAGGTACCCTGGGTAGGAAAAGAGCGCGTCTGAAACCTGCTGCCCGTTACATTGTTTAGTTCTTCATAAGCACCGGTCCCGGTCTGGCTTGGCCAATGCACATTCTCCATATGTTGGACCTTTTCCTGATGAGTACCGGGTTTGCTAGCCAACCCGGGTGGGGTATTTCGACGACTTGGCTGGTTGTGAGCGGCCGTGTAACTTTTTCCTCTACAGCGGTTTGCTTGGGGGAATCATCCTTGATTAAGGCCACCATTTTAGCATCTTGCGTTACCTTGGATTTTGTTCTTTCACCTTCAGTACTCGGCCTTTTTGATGTGGCTCTATCCTCCGGGTCTGCTTGAGACCGGTAATGCTTGAGTTCTTCTTTTCTACAGGCCTGCTCGGCCATTGCTGCATCTCCTTCGTCGCATTCAGCTGCTATGTCTCGATTTCCATGTATGGTAATGGTCTTCTTGGGACCCGGGATTTTTAGCTGTAGATATACGTAACACGGCCTAGCCATGAATTTGGCATAAGCCGGCCTTCCAAATAGCGCGTGATAGGGGCTGCGCAATTTCACTACCTCAAAGGTGAGCCACTCAATTCGATAGTTATCCTTTGACTCTCCAAAAGCTACCTCCAATGCGATTTTTCCCTCGGGGCATGCTGAATGACCCGGTACTATCCCATGAAAAACTGTTGAGCTTTTTTGCAGTTGAGATTCCTTGAGACCCATGCGTAGGAAGGTTTCCCAATACAGTATATTGATGCTGCTTCCACCATCCATTAAAACCTTTTTCAGTTCGTACCCATTGACTTGCGGTGCAACTACTAGTGCCAAGACTCCTGGGTGTTCCACTCTTTCCGGGTGATCCCTTCTGCTCCATGTTACCTCCTGTTCTGACCATCTCAAGTATCTCGGGACGGCTAACGACACTGAGTTGACCGCTTGCTTCAGTATCTTTTTGTCCTTGTTAGAGCCTCCTGTGGTATGCACATGATATTGACCCAATTGTTTGGGGTTAGCCTGGAAACCTCCTGCCCCCCCTTGGTTATTACTTTGATTTCCAGCCGCCGGGTTACCAGCTGGGGGTGGGCCGTTGCCCGGGTTTGCCCCTGGACCCGGTCCTCCTCCCCGTCCTGCACCTCGCATAGCTCTGTGCACTTCCTCATTTTTCCATCTTTGTAAATCGGCGCACTGTTCTAGGGAGTGGTTAGCTGGCCTGCCATTCCTGCTGTGCTTCGGACATGCCATCCTGAATATGTCCCAATTGTTACCCGGCCTTGGTGGACCTTGATAATTTCCTCCATTGTGGTTACCTCCGTTGAAATTTCCTTCTGCTCTTGGCCTTGAAGACCCGGCTTCTGTGTTGGCGACAAACTCGGAGCCTCCTTCGAAAGAGCGCTTGTTCTGAGTATTTCCATTGTTACCTGATGCTGATCCGTTGCCGGTTCTTCCATTACCGCTTGTGTTTGCTTTTGCCTTCTTGTCATCAGCTTCTTCTTCTGTAGTATCTGTCGCAGCGTGTTTATTGCACGCATCCATCAATTCTCCCATTGTGACTTCCGACGCATTTCGACTGGACTTCATGCGAGTTAACTTTTGCACTAAAGGTATATACTTGCATGTTTTTGCCATGGCCTGTAGTGCATCCTTGGGCTGGATATCCGTGGATGAGTGAAGTATCTCCATAACCCGGCGCACCCAACTGCGCGCCGATTCTCCCTTCTTCTGGACGCATCGCTCTAGATCATCAATAGTGAATAATTTCCTGCAGGTCCCGTGAAAGTGTTTGACAAACGCGGTCTTCAATTCCTCCCAAGACTTGATCGATCCCTCTGGTAGATTGGTGAACCACAATTTTGCTGCTCCTTCCGACATCATCAGATACATGAACTTGGCTTGGAGGTTCTCGGACGCGTTGCGAATTGACATTGCCATCTCGTAACTGCTTAGCCATGTTTCGGGATCCATGGTTGGCTCATAATTCACTACTTTCCCTGGCTCTTTGAATTTTTCCGGGTAAGGTTCAGCTCTAATATTGTCCGAGAGACACTTGGGTCCCGCAAGAACGGTTGAAGCCGGCCTTGCTCTAGAAACGTGTGATGCCGCGGGGGGCGCGGCTGGGCGCGGTGCTGCGGGAGGTCCATGCGCTGCAGACCCGGCCGCGGCCCTCCGAGCCCTAGAACTGTCCACGACGGCCTGTGCTGCTGATGCTGCCTGAGCCCGGGGAGGAGGCGGCATTTGCTGCTGCTCTTCCCTCCGCCGCGCTGAACTTGTTTGGATATTCCCTTGCTGCTGACTGACGTATGGCGTCCCGTGCATACCGCTTCTGTGATCCGGGTAATTGGCTTGCTGTGCCACCGCAGTGTGCAACAGCTCGATGGCTTGCCGAGTCTTCTCTGCATGGGGCGACTCTCCCACAGGGATTTGATTCAATGCGAGTGTCGCTGCATATACGTTGTCCATAGGATTGTTGTAGTGGCCGGCTGGTGTGCGGAATCGTGATGGCGGCGGCGGCAGTAGATCGTTGCCGGTTGTGACTCTAGTTTGTGGTGGGGGTAACCCGGTCCGTTCATTCGCCGGATGTGTCGCTGCTGTCATCTGTTGGGGTGCGGTTCCCTGGTTCACCACTGGTATCGGCTGGTCCTGAGGTGTAACGAATAAATTAGCCGGATTAATAACCCCGCCCGTTGCTGGTAACCTGGTGTGGTGCCTTTGATGTATTCTGGATGTTTCCTCTCGAAGCCGGGTTTCCAACGCATCTAGCTCACGGCGCCGCGTGGCCATCCCTTGCCTTTCTGCCTCTACCTGCCTTCTTTGCTGTTCCAGCGCACGACGAGCCACACCAGATCCCTGACGCGCTCTGCTGCATTTTCCGGAGTGATAACCGTTGCGAGAACCGTGGGGTCTAGAATCAGATTGTTATCGAATAAGGCCAGGTGGCGCGGGTTCAAAGGACCCGCCCCTGGTGTCCGGTTTTCTAAGAATCCGAACGTGTTTGCGTGCAACTCCTCATCCGCTGCTCTGCTGGTTACTGACGCCGACTCTCCATCAACCCGGGTCAAGACCGGGTCTCCATTAGCCGCGCCCTGTTGCTGGGCCACTGCCTGAGCCGCCCCGACTGATGCCGCGGTTGCGTTTCCTTGGTTGGCCGCGGGGGCCGCATAGACCGCAACTCGGCGCACGATATCCGGTATGAGTTCATGCTGTTCTTCCTCACTGTTCTCCTCATACCGGTTTTCCTGTAGATCCAAGATGGACCCGGTATCATCTTCTCTCTCGGCCCGGTCGCGTGGGGTCCATGCCGGCTCCTCCAGCTGTTCCCACTCCGCAATGGGTTCTTCTGCCGGATATGTCGTTCCAGTCGATTCTTCATCATCTGATCGGATAGACGCGGCTTTTCCTGGCATAGAATCAGATCCAACGTTGTCAGGGATCGAATTGGAAGCACATACCATACCGATGAAGACGCTGATCCGGCCGATTGTCACGACGGATCCGGTTTCGAGGCGATCCGACTCCGGCCCCCAGCCGGAATCGTCCACCACCTTTTCTCCTTCGTGGTCGATGTAGATTTCGCCGATGACAAGATTCTCCATGCCCTTCCGAGCTTCTCCCGTGATGTAAACACCTTTGGACGCAGGCCCCACGGTGGGCGCCAACTGTCGTGGGATAATCACGGCAGATGTTACCTGGGGTAACTGATCTTGGGGCAAGACGACACAGGCGTTTGGGAGAGGGTTTAGCTCAGAGGAAAACATGGTGCAATTCGATCTGGTAGCCGGCAATCAAAGTCGTCGAGTCTCCGATCTTGATATAACAACTCGACTCTGGGATTACACTCGATACTTGATATCACACGATGTTGCTAGGGTTCTTAGATCTCTGCCTAAACTAGACCCGGGGGTCGGTTTATAAAGCACCCGTACCCCCTGGCTTGTTCTACAAGGCGTATCCTGAATCCTACCCGGACACGGCGCACTAGCCCTAACTTTCCTTTACAGTAACCCACAATCCGGGTCATTGGGCCTACAAGCTTGGGCCTTCACAAGTTTCCTTATCCTTAGCCGGATCCTGCACATCATCCCTTGGGCCGGGTTTATTCCTTGGAGTTTGGCCTACCGGGCTATCATCCCCCCGTCACATCACAAGCCAACTAGACTTCACAAGAGCGGTTCCCATAAAAGGACGCAACTGGTATAAAAGGTCATCCCTCTTTCTTTTTGTTTACACAATTATGCTTTGGCTGATAAATCAGGGGCAACAATAGTGAAGAGAATTTGTATTATTATTTGGGGTTGGGAACCCCGCTGCCAGCTCTTCTAGCATTTGGATAAGCAGATGAAGCCACTAGTCCAGGGTGTGAAATCCAATCAACAAGTGAGATAAAGATTCTCTATTTGCGTCCTCATGAGCTAAAAAAAGGAGCACAAAACATGTGTAAATTTTGAAGGTTTAAAGGTAGCACACAAGCAATTTACTTGGAGTGGTGGTGAAATACCACATATAGGTAGGTATGGTGGACACAAATGGCAAGGTTTTGGGGCTCAAGGTTTGGATGCACGAGAAGCATTCCCTCTCAGTACAGTTTTTTGGCTAGCAAGGTTGGGTACCAAGCATAAGAATCAAAGTAAAACAAACAAAAACATATATGATAAAGCCAATCATGAAATCTTTCTTGAAGGTGCAAACAAACTTATTTGAGAATACTAAGCTTATGAGCTAACAAAGAAGAAATATCATGGAATAATATATCTACATGCAAATCCCTCTTTTCTACTTAAGTCTCAACGAATTGTTGCTACTAACCAATGCTAAGTTTGCCAAAACCAACTAGATTATCTTGAAACTCCAGAATTGATACCAATACTAATAACAATATCAATCACATAACAAAATTCCAAACTAAAATAAAGTGAAACAAGTATATGATGAAACTTCTCATTAATATTTCATTACGACAACTCAAACCAAGGGATACAACGATAACCAACTAAGGAATGCCACTTCCATACTGCAAACCATCCTATATGAAATTTTCTCTACTCATGATATGACTCTACTATAAGGTAAAAGGGTGAAAGATAAAGGTGATACCGCCACACTCCCCCAAGCTTGGAACAAGCCAAGGGGATGCCAATACCAATGACGAATCAATTCTTCGGTGGTGGTGGTGAATCCTTCTCATCCTCAGTCTTCCAAGGTAAAGGATCTCCATCCACAAATGATGTCCTGGTCTCCAACATCCTGAAACTAGCAGCATATCTTATACGTTTAAACCTGTTCTCATACTCACAGTTCTAATTCTGCATATCATAGAGTTGTGCTTGCAAATCGTTGGTGGTCTTGGTGATTGAGAAAATCTCGTCCCAAAGCTTCAACGACTCCTTCTTGTACTCAACGATCTGTTCTGTCTTTATCATGTGGGTGATCTCAACTTCACGCTCCGCCATCTTCTTGTTGAAGGGTATGTGCATAGAAAACAAAAAAATTCCTACACGCGATAAACCCGAATGACCAAGATCTAATCTATGAGATGAAAGGCAACGAGGAGAAAGAGAGTCTTGAGATAACATACCCTCAAAGACTCAAAGTGGTACGAGATAAAATCTCGTTGTTGGCGTAGTCGTGCTCACGCCAATCCCGAGCGAGAAGAAGTGCACCGCAATCCGGCGGTGCCTCCATAATCGGTCACACGTTCAGCTCGATGAAGACTTATGTTCCCTCGATCCAGCAGGTAGCAGAAGTAGAGGATCCCCCGGAACTCCAGCAGCATGACGGCGTGGTGGTGGTGAAGAATCCCACGGTCAGGGTTTCGCCAAGACGGAGACCATGGAATGGAGCAGTGGGTGGAGAGAAAAGGAAGTGGGCAAGTGTGTGGATAAGAGGGAGCTCTCACCCTCCTTTTATAGGGGAGGGGAGGCAGCCCGGGGGGTGCGGCCAGCCATGGGTGTCGCGGTGGTGTCACGGCAGATGCCATAGGATGGCTAAAGATGTGGGGACGATGGACGCTGGAGGTGTCCGGGGAGGGATCACGCGACGAGTAGCCGCGTGAGGTAAGATCCACACAACACAAACAACACGATGTACCCAGGTTCAGGGCCCTCGTGAGGAGGTAAAACCCCTACTCCTGCCTTTCTCTATGTATTACGGTGTCTCACCGAGTAGCCACAGTACAAATAGTAATGCTACCGAGTAGCCCCTTGCCCCTCTCCGAGTAGAGCTAGGTCAAGGACTTAGGGTTTCTAGGGTTTCTAGTGAGCCACTATGGGAGCATCTGAGAGTGTCTGTGAGTGTGCCTCGCGCAGGAGGCGGCGGGGCACCTTATATACATGGTGCCCAGCCGGATACGTCCAAATCCTAGACAAGTGTCGACATAGTGTGCACACTGTCCTTTCTCCGAGTACCCGCTGACAGCTTTGGTCGTTGGTCTTGGCTGCTTCTGTAAAGTCGTTGGGCAAAACTAGGGGACAGACTGGTATCACTGTACCTAGTCACAGAGTAGGTCCCCCTTATCCTGCCACCGACTGCTTCCATGCTGTCACTGTCAGGCAGGCCGTCCCCACGTGAACAGTAGTTCGAATGCTGCCAAGTACGGACCCAGGATACGCGGGATCCTGTGTCAGAACGGCTCCTTTGACTTCCTGCCCGAGTAGTTTCCCGCCAAATGTTCCCGCCAATTGTACTCGGGCCAAACCTTCTACTCGACATGGTAGAAACTGATTGATATCTCCTTCTGGCCATCTTGAGGTGAGACCGAGTAGCAGTCGACCGGGTAGCGAGTACCCGGTAGTCGGCTACTCGACCAAACCTCTCTTCTGTAAGCGGCCTTTACCACCTGTCTTTACCCTACTCGGGGGTAACCCCCCGACAGCAGTCCCCGAAGCTGGTTGAGTCTTGCGAACTTGTTCACTAGGCTCTGCCAGCTTAAAACCAGCCTTTGTATCTCAGCCATCGAACCTCAAGATGACCGATTAGGTCCTCCGAGTAGCTATCCGGAAAGTATCTTGGGTTTCCTTTTCCGAGTAGCAGTTGCTTTCTACTCTGTATCCGAGTAAAAAGACTTAGCGAAAATTCGCAAACTGAGCCTCTGCAGCGTAGAGCAACATCCAGCCCTTCACGCAGGCACTGCCTACGTGTCAAGCATCCACGACCTTGTCGTTTGGTTGCCCAGGACACGACGCCACGTGTCCAGTTTTCACGCCGTGGGCCCACCGGCCGTCATGTCCCATCACGCGCAATTACTGGCCACGATCTGAAGGTGGGATCAAATGCGGCCGTTACGCGCGCAACCCGCGCTTGTGTGCGTTTCTAGCCGGCCACAGGACCCACCACACGCCACAGTCGATCCCACTACCGCGGTGGTAACGGTAATACCGCGAGGGAGATATAAATACCCCCGCGGTAACTTCCCTTTCTTCTTCCCTGCTCTTTTCCCCTTCTGCCTCTTGTTCTTCTTCTCCACCGAGCCCTCCGCCGCCGCGCAAGCTTCTGCGCCGCCGCGGACTCACCCCACCGAGCACCCCCACTCGAAAATCATCCACTCTTCCCACTCGCGACGATGGCCAAGGCTAGCTGGGCGGGTTCCTCCGTCACCAAGGCCAATCTCGCCTGGCTCGTGACCAGCAGAAAGGTTCCCCCTGGCGTGGAGTGCCGGGCACCCGACGACGAGGTCGTGCCAACTCCGCAGGACGGCGAGCGGGTGGTCTTCATGTCGCACTTCGAGCGCGGCTTTGGACTGCCCGCCTCCAACTTCCTGCGCGAGTTCCTCGACCACTTCGGGCTGCAGATGCATCACCTGCCGCCCAACGCGGTCGTCTTCCTCGCCTACCACGCGGTGGTCTGCGAGGCTTTCCTCGGCATCAGGCCTACGACTGATACGTGGCTCAGGTACTTCAATCTCCGCCAACAATCTGTCGGGAAGAAAGACGGTGCAGGTATCGGCCGCGCCACCGACACGGGCTGTGCCATGATGGTGCAGCGGACGGGTACGAACCATCCCCGCATCCAGGGGCTGGACTCCTGCCGAATGTGGCAGCAGACCTTCTTCTACGTCAAGAACGTCCCCGCCACGGAAGGAGGTGTGGTTGATGATCGAATCAACCTGCCCGCTTGGAGGAACCGTGCTCCACTCGGGTCGAACTGGAAGGAGAAGCCCAACATCGACGAAATCGCCGTCGAGATAGAAGATAGACTCGGCGAGTTGAAGAAGCTGGGCCTCAAGAATGACGACCCGGTGATATGCTGGATCAAGCGCCGAGTACTCCCTCTGCAGGAGCGCTGCCATCTCATGTGTTACATGGGAGGCCCGCGCGACTGCACCAGGACCACCACCATCGAAATCGATGACGCGGATGTTGCCTATCATGCCAGGAACATGCTGAAGACAAGCCTCACCGAGAGGTGGCGGTATGGCTTCGCCCCGTACAGCCGCACGCTACCGATTGCCCGGGTACGCTGTTCCTACTCTGCTTTTGCCTCTGCTTCCCGAGTAGATAACTTTCCTTTCCGCCTCGACTAGCAATCACCTGGCGCACCGAGTATAGCACTTAGTCGACTCGCACTTAGGCTCAGTATGCTTTGTGTCTGCACGCCTATCCGGGTAGAACACTTGAAAAACTGCATAGGCTTAGTGTGCTTTGTGTTTGCACGCCTACCCGAATAGAGTTCCATCCTGCTACTCGGTTGACTTATGATCCTTCTCTGTCTTTCAGACTCTTACTCGACAGCTGATTGAGAGTCGGGAAGTTTTCGAGGACAACTGGTTTGCCGATCGCGAGGAGGATGACATGCTGCCCTCTGACGACGCGGAACAGAGCAGTCCCGCTCCTGACAAGCGTGATGCTCTCCGCACTTGGTCGGATGAAGGCTCTCACGGTGTGGTTATTTTCATTCTGTTTGCTTCTGAGAAACACCAGCCCCTTGCACTGCTGTTCCTGATTCTTCCTTCTTCTCCTTTGAACTTCTCAGATGAGGCCGCTGCGGAGAGGGACGACGAGGATGAGGGCGAGAACGAGGGCGATGCGCCCCTCGTCGTCCAACCTTTGTCTACTGCCCCTCCCGAAACCCGCAAGCGGACTGGGAGCGAAGCGCAGGTACCTCCGGCCAAGAAGAGGAAGCCCGCCGAGAAGGAGGAGGCCGCCGAGAAGAAGAAGAAGGTTACTGTCAAGAAACCCCGACGACAGCTTAAGTCCACCAATGCGTGAGTTCTCTTCTCGTTTGCCCTCCTTCTCGCGTAGTACTGATTTCTCCCAAATCTTCTTCCAATCCCTGATCTCTTTCTTCTCTGCAGTCCTGCCATGGACGCGAACGCAGCCCTCGCGTCCGACCAAGCCCAGAAGAAACCAGTACCTCTGGTTAACCTGGACGATGATGATGAGGATCGCGACGCCAGTGCTGCTGCTGCCAATCCAGCACAAGGAGCAGCGTCAGAACCAGCAGCACAAGACACCGCCGTCCACGACGAGAGACCCCCTTCTCCTCCGGCTAGCAACGCCGAGGAGAACCAAGAACAAGAAATGCCAGACGCCGCCGCCCTTGAGCGGCCAGAAGTAGAGCAGCCCACCACCGAGGCTGCCGCACAAGAGAACGTTGCTGCCAAGCAGCTGGTGACAGATGACACTGCCGCGGATGCTACCGTAGCAGATGTCTACCCACTGCCAGGCAGCGCACCGAGTGGTGTTCTGCCAGGAGCTGCAGCGGCGCCACCAACTGCGCAAGGCCCTACACCACCGACTGCGCAAGGCCCTACACCACCGACTTCCTCCTCGTCTCCACAGAGCAAGGACACATCCAGCCCTCCCGGGCGAGCAGCCAAGCAACAGGCCCTTGATGCTCTGAGGGATTACTGTTCCAAGAAAGGTCTATCTGAGAAGGAGACTGCCGATAAGGTGGCTGCTGAGGAGGCCAAGGCCAAGGAGGAAGCCGCCGAGAAGGCCAAAGCCGAGAAAGAAACTGCTGAGAGAGCTAAGGCCGAGCAGAAGAAGGCCAGGGCTGAGCAGAAGAAGGCCGAGAAGCAAGCTGCCGAGAAGGCAGTCGCCGAGAAGGCAGAGGCCAAGACTGACGGGAAGAAACCCGAGGATGTCGAGAAGCAGGAAATCGAGAAGGAGCAAACAAAGAAGAGGGCCAGAGACCAAGGCGCATCCACAGGCGGAGCACTCGTGATCCGCGACTCCGGCCCGATTCCTGCTGCGCTCTCTGCGGGCGCTCGCGCTGCTGGCCAGCCTTGCTACCCGGAGTATATGATTGAGGTTAGCCACCAACATAGCATCGGCTTCCCTCCTCAAGATAAAGCTGTAGCTATTCAGAAGGGTAGGAAAGCTGTAGCCAGGAATACTCCTCCCTTCGATCCAGCCCAGAACAAACCCGTCAATATTGCTTCTCGGGGAGCCCAAGACAAGCCAATAACCTCCAAGGGTCTTGAGCAGGTACTGGACACTGTCGGCTACATCAGCGCCAAGTGGGACAGCGGGGTTCTCGGAGAGGAGAAGTGGCACGGCTTGACCCTTGGCTCCGTCGACCACTACCGCGTGGAGTGGAACAAGATCGACCTGGGACACCAGCCCATGTCCGTCTCCACCGACACCGCCACCCTCGCAGCCAAGATGTTCTTGCACCGCAAGAACGCCGAAGATATCGAACAGAGCTACGCAGTAAGTCTTTTTGCCTTTTCCGAGTTGAATTTTCTTCTCTTCTACCCGCCTTTCTTCTTTCTTACCATCACCCCCCAGTCCCCGAGATTTGGGTCGAGTAGGCGGATACTCTCCGAGCAGCCTCCTACTCGGGCCGAATCTTCTCTGCTTTGCCTAACTCATTTTCTTCTCGGTTTTCAGGATAGCGTTCTTAAGCGGACCAACTTATACCGCATCCTTCTCTGGAACCACTCCATCGCCAGGAGGCGAATTGCTGCGCTGGAGAAGGAGAAGTTAGTTGCTGAGGCCGCGAGCAAAAATGCAAACGACAGCACCCAACAGCTGGCCGAAGTGCAAGGTACGCCTTTAGCCACGCGGTTCCTGCGTTTTATGGTTACGCCCGCTTCTGCTTTTTTACGCACTGACCTTTCCTTCTCTGCAGAGAAACTGAAAGCCTTGGCCGATGAGCATGAAAAATGCCGTAGCTTCGTGGAGAACGCCGAGGCCACGATAAAGAAACTTGAAGGTGAGTTTGCTGTTTACTCGGTATGTCCTTGAACTCGGTTCTTCTCTGCCCGTTTACTGACCTCATCTTGTCTTTTCGCAGAAGATTATAAGTCATTTGCTGAGGCGCACCAAGACTGCGTCAAGCCAGCCGAGGTGGAAAAGCAGCTATCCGAGCAGGCCATTACTCTGGTGAAGGACCATACCACAGAGATGGAGAAGCTGCAGCTCCAGCTTCAGAATGCACTCCAAGATGCCGTGAAGATTGGCGCCGAGAGGGACACGGCCATCGCCGAGAAAGCCAAGGCCGAGACCACTTTCAAGGCCAAGGAGAGGGCCCTCGAGGCTGAATGCGAGACTCTGAAGAAGGCCAATGCTGATCTTTTCGCTCAGATGGACACCTTGCGCCAGATCCAGTCAAAGCACATTAGCAACGAGGAATCTTGGAGAACCAAGCTGCAGCAGCTGCGCCGCCAACTAGTCGGTAAGTTCTTCTCTTCATTGCATCTTTTCTTCTCGGTCTTATTCCTTCTCGGCTTCCTTTTTTCTTTCTCGGTTTTTTGATCTTGCCACTTGCTATTTCAGATATCTGGCCTCGTCTTGAGTCTACCTCTGCGCCCTCGATAGCCAAGGCCCGAGCAGTTCGCCTTTCGCTGGGTGAGCCGATTGACACCAGGGCTGATATCGAGGACAGCTTGCAGGTGCTCAAAGGTTACTTCGAACAGCTGGCCGGCTGCGGGACTGATTTGATGCATGCGGGCTTTGAGCTCCACCGGCTGTTCTGGCCCCATGATCCTGAGCCAAAAAGCATGCGGGCGCTCGCCCTCAAGCTGGAAAGCGTGAAGGCCGAGTTGAAAAAATGGCGAGCCTCCGGAGCCCGTGCTGGTGCGGACGTGATGCTTCTCTGCATTGCGTCCTGGTATGAAAACCTGGACATGCAGCTCATCCGCGGGAAGCGCAATAACTCCAAGTGGGAGACTGATGCCGATAGCGTGGCCTTGCGCAAGCAGATTGCATATGATGTCGCAGAGTGCGCCGAGACGGAGGTCTACATCGATGGCGTCCCCGAACCCGACACCGAGTACGAGGACGACGAAGATGACGACGAGGAAGAACTTGGGGACTACTTCGAATCTCCCAAGGGCAAGGCCGGGAAGGGCAAGGCCACCGTCGTCGCGAGTAGCGATGAAGACGAAGGGGCGCACATCGACAGCGAGCCACTCGACTTCGGTACCTCCTCAGGTGCTGCTCTCGACGACACGGTGCCCCCTCCTGGCCACGCTTTAGGCTCCTCCTCGGCTCTGGGACCCGTCTCGGTGGCCACGGCCACTTCCGAGCAGGCGGCCACCCAGGAGGACGCCGAGATGGAGGAATCCGCCGCCGTGCAGACGGAGGCTGATGCTACCCACGCCAGCACCGAAGGAACAGCCGCCACGACTGCCGCCGAAGAAACTGCTGCCAGGACCGCCGCCGAGGAAACAGCCGCCAAGGCCAGCGCCGAGAACATCTCCTCTTCAACTTGAAGCAACCTGCAATCTTTTCTTTCACTTGAACACTTTATCAGATCCCCGGAATGCCGGGAGCAGATGTAACAGACTACCTTTATCTTGCTTGCTACTCAGTTTTTATGCCCACTCGGTTTACGTTGACATTAATCAATTTGAACGACACTGGCTTAATGCCGAGTTGTGTTTCCATGCAAGTCCCCGAGTAGCTTTTCTTATTCACCCTGTCTTTTCATCTCTGCTCTACCTGCGACTTGTCGCTTGTTTGGTATTCGAGTCACAAGAATCAAGGAACAAGGCTGCAAATACTTGGCCGCTAGAAACAATCATGGTAACGCAGCCCACCACCTAGCCGAGAAGACGAAAACGAGGAACAAAAAGTAACCGACAACCTACTCGGTTCCTGCACTCCTTCTTCCTTAGTGATTTTCGTGTGCTCATTGACCTTTTGCTTGTTCTCTTGCTTGCCATGAAGCCGGGTTTCGGACAGCAGCAGAGTCGAAGAGTTGGCATATAGGTTTAAACACAGTACTCAATGCACCTTTGAGTTCTGAAGTGGAGCAACCGAATAGACAAAGGGATAAGCCGAGTAAAAACACTTAGAGCAATTTTGGGCGAGGGCAGTCCCCGAGAACAATTTTAGATTGCAGAGTAGAATTTCAACTCGGATGAAAGGGTACATACACATCTTTGCTTACGAATGAAAACGACGAAGTAGAGCTACATTCCAGGGGCGCTTGGTTTCCTCTCCAGCTTTATCTGCCCTGTTCGCCTGCGATGGGCGCACATCTACAAGATAGTACGCGTCATTGTGCAGCGCTTTGCTCACAATGAAGGGCCCTTCCCATGGGGGAGACAACTTGTGCATCCCGGCTGTGCGCTGCATAAGCCTAAGGACCATGTCTCCTTCTCGGAAAACCCTTGGGTTCACCTTTCGGCTATGATAGCGCCGCAGGTTTTGCTGGTAGATAGCCGAACGTGACAGAGTCAGCTCTCTTGCTTCTTCAAGCAGGTCAACGTCGTCTTCTCGAGCTTCTCTCGCCTCCACCTCAGTGTAGAGGGCTACTCGGGGGGAGTCATGCTCTAAGTCTATTGGCAACACGGCTTCGGCCCCGTATACCAAGAAGAATGGCGTGTAGCCGGTTGACCGGTTAGGGGTAGTCCTTAGACTCCACAACACCGCTGGCAACTCTTCTAGCCAACACCCGGGTGTTTTCAGCAACGGCTCAATCAGCCTTGGCTTGATGCCTGCCAGTACCATCCCATTTGCTCTCTCAACTTGCCCATTGGAGGCAGGGTGCGCGACTGACGCAACGTCTAGTCGGATATGTTTATCTCTGCAGAATCGCACCATTGCCCCCTCTGCAAAGTTGGTGCCATTGTCGGTGATGATACTGTGCGGGTAGCCATATCTCATGATCACATCCTTCACAAACTTCACAGCTGTGACCCCATCGCACTTCCGAATAGGCTTCACCTCGATCCACTTGGTGAACTTGTCCACCATGACCAAGATATGAGTCATGTTGCCTTTAGCCGGCTTGAAAGGACCAACCATATCCAAGCACCAGACAGCAAAGGGCCATGTGATAGGGATTGTCTTCAACTCGGAAGCTGGCACGTGAATCTTACTTGCGAACATCTGGCAGCCGGCGCACTTTCTCACGATATCCTCAGCTTGCTGCAGTGCGGTGAGCCAGTAGAAGCCATGCCGAAAGGCTTTCTTGACTAAAGCCCGAGAAGAGGCGTGATGCCCACATTCTCCTTGATGTATCTCCACCAGGATTTCTTCTCCTTCCTCTGGGCTCACACAGCGTTGCAGCACGCCAGTGGCACTTCTCTTGTGCAGCACATCTCGAACTATGGTGTAGCCCTTGGACCTTCTCTGAATCTGCCTCGCAGTCACCTCATCTTCAGGCAAAGTACCGTCCCTTAGAAAGGATAATATGGGCACTGCCCAGCTCGGTGTCTCCCGCACGGGAAACACTGGTTCGTCCATTTCCATTGGGACAGGCTCTGTTGGTTGCACAGGAGGAGTAGGAGCGCTTCTCTGCAGCCCAGATCGATTGGCGAGAACTTCTTTAATGAACGCAACAGCTTCTGCGTTGAGGGCGGCCGTCCCCGAGTAAGGAATGGCAGTCCCCGGGTAGGGAGTGGCAGTCCCCGAGTAAGGAACGGCAGTCCCCGGGTAAGAAATGGCAGTCCCCGAGTAAGGAACGGCAGTCCCCGAGTAGGGAACGGCAGTCCCCGAGTAGGGAACGGCAGTCCCCGAGTATAGGACGGCAGTCCCCGGGTATAGGACGGCAGTCCCCGGGTTCCCTGCAGCACTCTCCCAGTCAATCTCCATTGGGTCAGATTCTTCACTTGGCAGAGAAGGGACAAAGATGGATTCCGAGTTGGGGGAAGGCTTGATGGATGGCTTCCTCAAATGCTCCAAGGCAATCCCTGCCGGGATGGACTGCCGAGAAGATCCCAACTTGGACAGCTCATCTGCTGCCTCGTTCTCTGCTCGGTGAATATGCTGGAACTCACAGCCTTCGAAAAACCCAGTCATTGACTGCACCAGGAAACGATATGATGCCATGTTGGCATCCAAAGCATCCCAGGTACCTGAGACTTGCTGCACCACTAGATCTGAGTCACCATAGCATATAATGCGCTGCACGCCAACCTCCTTTGCTACTCGCAAGCCATGCACCACTGCCTCGTACTCGGCTACATTGTTGGATGCCTTGAAGTGAATCTGCAACACATACTTGAGTTGATCCCGCTTGGGTGACGTAAGCACAACGCCAGCCCCGAGGCCTTCTTTCACCTTTGAGCCATCAAAGTGCATCTTCCAATAGTTGGAAACTGGAGCGGGAGGTTCATACTGCATCTCGGCCCAGTCCACAAGAAATTCCGCCAGTACCTGAGACTTGATTGCTTCTCTTCTCGTATACGCGGGAGCGTACGCGGCTAGCTCGATCGCCCACTTGGCTACTCTGCCACTCGCCTCCTTGTTACCCATGATGTCCGAGATGGGAGCTGAGCTCACGACAGTGATGGGATGCTCCTGGAAGTAATGTTTCAGCTTCCTGGTGCCCAGGTACACACCATATGTCATCTTCTGGTAGTGAGGATAGTTTTGCTTGGAACTGGACAGCACCTCGCTGAGATAATAGACTGGGCGCTGCACACTCTTGCCTTCTTCTTCTCGCTCCACCACTATCACCACGCTGACTACTCGGTTAGTCGCGGCAATGTACAGCAGCATAGGCTCCTTGGGTAGCGGACTAGCCAAGACGGGAGCACTAGCCAGCATTGCTTTCAGCTCATTGAATGCCACATCCGCTTGCGGAGTCCAGACAAACTTGTCGCTTTTCTTCATCAGCTGGTACAGAGGCAAAGCCTTCTCGCCCATCCGGCCAAGAAAGCGGCTCAGAGATGCCAGACAACCCGTGAACTTCTGCACATCCTTCAATGATCTCGGCAAAGACATGCTCTCAATAGCTTTTATCTTAGACGGATTGGCTTCAATGCCCCGACTAGAAACCAGAAAACCGAGTAGCTTTCCAGCTGGTACACCAAAGGTACACTTACTCGGATTCAGTTTCATTTTGTACCTGCGTAGGTTAGCAAAGGTTTCCTCCAGGTCGGCAAGCAGAGTATGTGTTTTATTCGTTTTGATGACAATGTCATCTACGTACACCTGCACATTCTTGCCGAGCTGATCATGCAAGCATTTCTGCATGCATCTCTGATAGGTTGCACCCGCATTCCTCAGGCCAAAACACATGACACGATAGCAATAAGCCCCGTACGGGGTAATGAAAGCAGTCTTTATTTGATCAGCAGGGTTGAGTGCAATCTGGTGGAAACCAGAGTAGGCATCTATGAAAGACAACAGCTCACAGCCGGCAGTGGAATCGATCACCTGATCGATGCGAGGTAGCGGGAAAGGATCCTTGGGGCATGCCTTGTTCAAGTCAGTGTAGTCGACGCACATGCGCCATGCGGTGGCAGCCTTGGGATCTTCCTTTTTCTTCTCGACCATGACCGGGTTGGCCAACCAGTCCGGGTGCAGCACCTCCATGATGAAGTTACTGATCAGCAGCTTGGTGATTTGATCACCGATGGCCTTCCTTCTCTCATCCCCGAAACGGCGTAAAGCCTGCTTCACGGGCTTGGCGTCAGGACGCACGTGCAAAGAGTGCTCAACCAACTCCCTCGGGACCCCTGGCAGATCTTCATTGGTCCAGGCGAACACGTCCCGATTCTCACGGAGGAAGTGGATGAGCGCGCTTTCCTATTTCTCCGCCAACCCGGCACCAATGATGGCCACGCGCTCCGGGAACTCGGGGTCAACCTGGACAGTCTTGGTCTCCTTGGCAGCTTGGAAAGCAGTACCATGCTGAGTACTCGGCACACCTTGTGCGCCAGCTTGTGCGGACTGAGCCATGGCCACCACCTCGTACATCTTCTTCTTCTCGGCAGCAATCACCATCGATTCCGCCAGCTGAGAGCTAGCGGAGGCACACTCCATGGACTTCTTGTAATCTCCCGAGATGGTGATGATGCCATTGGGCCCGGGGATCTTCATCTTCAGGTAAGCCACATGAGTGGAGGCCATGAACTTGCTCAGAGCAGGCCTTCCGAGTAGAGCATGATAGGGGCTCTGATGATCCACCACTTCAAACTGCAGGCGCTCAGTGCGGCAGTTCTCCCGAGTACCGAATAGCACATCAATCCACACTCGGCCAATCGGGTTGCATGAGATCCCGGGCACAATGCCATGGAAAGTGGTCTTGCTAGGCAGCATCATGTTCTCGGCCAGGCCAAGCTTCTCGAGTGTGTCCTTGTACACAATGTTGATGCTGCTGCCGTTGTCGATCAGCACCTTGCTGAACCTCACGTTCTTCTCGGGGCCCAGGAAAGTGGGATCCAGCACCAAGGCATAGGTACCCGGATTGGGCATCACCTTGGGGTGATCTGCCCGAGTCCACCTGATCTCCTGGTCGCACCAGTACATGTAGTGGGGGACAGCAGGAATCACTGCATTGACCTCCATGGCCCGCCTGTGCTGTGACTGCTTGTCGACTGCCTCGGAAGTGAAGATCATATAGCTCTCATGGTGCTCTTGGTACTGGTTAGGGCCATTGCCCCCGTTGTTGCCATTGTTACCGTTGTTGTTGCCCTGATAGTTGTTGTTGCCTCTGTTGTTGCTGTTGCGGTTGTAGTTGTTGTTGTTGTTGCGGTATCTCTCATTGTTGAAGTTCTGGTTGGCTCCTAAAGCCACCTGGTTGACATTCTCCCTTCTCGGGTACACTGGCGGCCGAGCTGCGGGAGCGCGAGTAGGCTGAACAGTAGCATTGGCAACTGGCAGAGGAGGAGGAGGAGGCAAGCCATCACTCTTGATCACATCCCACCACTCGCATTGCCGAGTAGTATGGTTCGCAGGCCTTGAGGGGTGATGAGTGTGAAAGATGCATGGGCCATCCTTCATGTCATCGAAGACAAACTTCTTCGGCTGCTCGGAGTTCCCGCTACTCGGCTGTGCAGTGCGGAACGGTTTCTTGTTGCCCTGGCCCTGGTTCTGGTTCTGCCCGTAGGCTCCAGCAGGCTTCTGCCTTTGGCCACCACCGCCTCCGACATTCACTGCATTCACCTCTTCGGGATCATACCGAGTATCTACTCGGCGCTTGTTGCGGAACTCGTTGCGCTTGCTGCTGTTGAAGTTTCTTCTCGGCTCAGAGGAATCCATCAGTGGCTGAGTGGGATCGCCGAGTGCGTACTGATCCGCAATCTTGATGGTCTCGGCCAGGGTGTTGGGCATCTCCCTCTGCAATCTCTGCCACAGCATGCTGCCATGGCGGCAACCCTGCGCAAACCAAGTGATGGCCTGCGCTTCATTCACACCCTCACAGGTGTTCCTCAAGGTGCTCCACCGAGTAAGGTACTCGCGGTCCGTCTCGTCTTCTCGCTGCCGGCAAGCCGAGAACTGCTGTGGCCTATTCGGCCTCTTGTAGGTGCTGGTGAAGTTGCTGATGAAGGCATCCGAGAAGTCCAGCCAGCAGTTAATGCTGTTCTTGGGCAAGTTGTTGAGCCAAGTGCGAGCTGGACCCTCTAGCATCTGCGGCACATAGCGTACCGCCCATCTCCTGTTGCCATTCGCGATATGGACCGCGGTGACGTAGTCGTTGAGCCAATCTTCAGGCTTGGTGCTACCATTGTAGCTCTTGGTGCCTCTCGCGAGCTGAAAGCCCTTCACGGAAGGCTCATTCATGATGCGCGGGCCAAAGCACTCGGGGCCAGGAGGACCCGTGCTCTCAAGCCGCGCCGACAAGCTGATACGGTCCAGCTGGTGCCTTGCATCTCCAGGCGCCAACACGCGCTCACCCACACGGTCATGGATGTCATAACCAGCCATCTCCATAGCCGAGTAGCCATCATCATACCTATCCACCTGCATTGCAGCAGGCTGCTCCACCGGGTTGGCGACTGGCGCCACTGGGCGCGGCTGCTGCCTCTGCCGAGTAGGCGGAGCTGCGGGTTGCCGAGAAGTACCCGGACGTGCGGCTTCTCGGACACGGCTTTGAGCTTGATGGGCTTGAGAGCCTGCTCTCGCAGCGTTGTGTTCCTGCCCGGGCTGCTGCGGCACAGCAACCTGTTTCGCGGCAGCGGCTGGGTCATACACCTGCATTTGCCTGTCTCTACCCGTACGTCCGCTGCGGCTCTTCTCGCGGCTAGGATGCGGAGATGAGGCTTGATCGTTAGATCTAGCCGCGTGCGAATGAACCACTTGCGAAGCTCCAGCTCCCGGGTTGGCCTTCCGGAACTCCTCGTTCTGCCTGGCGGCCTCCAGCACCAGCTCGCCTAGCCTCTCCTGCTGCCTACGACGCGCCTCTCCCTCTAGGCGCGGCAACTCGGCAGCCACAGCCTCCGCAGCTCGCAGCGTCTTGGCGGGTGTGCTGTACCTTGGCCTTGTGAAGGTGTTCGCGGTGGCGGACTGCGCGGGCTCCTCCGCAACAGTCGCCATCTCGGCGCCTAGGTTGCGCCGCGTAGCGCCTACCCTGCTGGGCCTCCTGGCCACCGGCGTGAAGCCGTGAGCCTTGTTGTACTCGAGCTGGTCCAGGCTCAGCTCCAACCTGATCTTCTCCAACTCCGCCTGCTCGGCGAGCAGCTCCTGGCGTTGCCGCTCGAGCTGCTCCCTCTCGGCTAGGAGCTCGAGGTCGGTGGGAGTGGGCATCCCGGTTCGCGCAGCTGACGCGGGGATGACCGTAGACGTGGAAGGCGGCAGGTTGCTCTCCTTCTCGTAGGGCCGGTGAGTCCTGCCACCCGCGGGCGGGTCGTCGACCTCCTCGACGACGGCCGCAGCGCCAGTAGCAGCTGCGCCAGCGTTCGCCGCCAAGCCAGTCACCATCACCTCAGCGCAGCATGCAGAGCTGCGCGCGGGCCTTCCACGAGCAGCAACAACCGCGGGAGGATCCTCCGCGTCGTGCACCAGCTCGGGGTAGGTGTCGTTGGCGACGGTGGCGACGTAGACGAGGTGAGAGCCGAAGGAGATCACCGAGCCGCCCTCCGGCATGGTCTTGCCGCCGAAACAGCCGGCGTTGTCGGTGACGAAGTCGAAGGAGCCGAATCTGTGGACAAGGCCACAAACTACGCGCTCCGCTGATGAAGATCCCGTCCGAACAGAAACTCCAGCCAGCGCCGCTGGTTGCCCCACGGTGGGCGCCAACTGTCGCGGTGGTGTCACGGCAGATGCCATAGGATGGCTAAAGATGTGGGGACGATGGACGCTGGAGGTGTCCGGGGAGGGATCACGCGACGAGTAGCCGCGTGAGGTAAGATCCACACAACACAAACAACACGATGTACCCAGGTTCAGGGCCCTCGTGAGGAGGTAAAACCCCTACTCCTGCCTTTCTCTATGTATTACGGTGTCTCACCGAGTAGCCACAGTACAAATAGTAATGCTACCGAGTAGCCCCTTGCCCCTCTCCGAGTAGAGCTAGGTCAAGGACTTAGGGTTTCTAGGGTTTCTAGTGAGCCACTATGGGAGCATCTGAGAGTGTCTGTGAGTGTGCCTCGCGCAGGAGGCGGCGGGGCACCTTATATACATGGTGCCCAGCCGGATACGTCCAAATCCTAGACAAGTGTCGACATAGTGTGCACACTGTCCTTTCTCCGAGTACCCGCTGACAGCTTTGGTCGTTGGTCTTGGCTGCTTCTGTAAAGTCGTTGGGCAAAACTAGGGGACAGACTGGTATCACTGTACCTAGTCACAGAGTAGGTCCCCCTTATCCTGCCACCGACTGCTTCCATGCTGTCACTGTCAGGCAGGCCGTCCCCACGTGAACAGTAGTTCGAATGCTGCCAAGTACGGACCCAAATGTTCCCGCCAATTGTTCCCGCCAATTGTACTCGGACCAAATACTTCCTGCCCGAGTAGTTTCCCGCCAAATGTTCCCGCCAATTGTACTCGGGCCAAACCTTCTACTCGACATGGTAGAAACTGATTCATATCTCCTTCTGGCCATCTTGAGGTGAGACCGAGTAGCAGTCGACCGGGTAGCGAGTACCCGGTAGTCGGCTACTCGACCAAACCTCTCTTCTGTAAGCGGCCTTTACCACCTGTCTTTACCCTACTCGGGGGTAACCCCCCGACAATGGGTGCCCCCACCTCTTCCCCTTTTCATGTGAGTGGAAGCCCCACTCACACCCACTCATGCTCGCTTAATTTTCCACTTAGAAAATCCAAAAGTTTTTCTTTAATAAATAAATAAAACATTTTTTATTTCTTTATTTATATTTGTTAATTCCATTAACAAACATTTGCATGCAGCACCTCGAATCATTTGTTAATTCTATTAACAACCATTCGACGAAAAACCCCTTGAACTATTTCAATTTTCCCCGAAACAATTTCGGAGATGCCCAAAACATTCTTCGGTATTCTGTATCCTCTCAAACGCTTCATCGAACCTTAAATGTGTCACCCTATGGTTCATGAATAATATAAACATGATCGAGACTCCTCTCCGATCAATAATCAACAGCGGTATCTGGAGATCCGTGATGACTCCTATATATTCAACGATGACTCTCGTGATCGTGTGAACCTTTCAACGTCGTAACGATTTCCCTTTGTCTCACGATATTTTACTTGTCCGAGATCCGATCATTGGTATCAACCATACCTTGTTCGATCTCGTTACCTGACAAGTACTCTTTTCTCGTTCCCGTGATATAACATCCTTGTTATCATATCACGTGCTTGCAAGCGGTGTCGATGTGATATCACCGAGAGTGCCCTGAGTATATCTCGCCGTCATATTGGATGGACAAATCCCACTCTTGATCCATGAGCTTCAACTAACACTTTCCGAATACCTAACTCCATCGTTATAGTCACCCTTTTACGGTGTGACGTTTGATGTCATCAAAGTATTCTTTCGGTATTAGTGATTAACATGATCTCATGGTCTAAGGAACAATGTTACTACGAATGTAAGATATAACAACAAAACTAAATGACTTGATCGTATTGTTATACTTAGCTAGGGTCTAAGTTAACTTCATTCTCCTAATGACATGACCCCGTTATTAACAACATCCAATGTCTATGATCAGAAAACCTTGATCATATGTTAATCAACAAGCTAGTTAAAATAGAGGCTTCACTAGGAACGTTGGTTTGTTTATTAATCACACATGTATTAATGTTTCCGATTAATACAATTCTAGCATGAGAAATAAACATCTATCATAAACAAGGAATAAAATAATAAACACTTTATTATTGCCTCTCGGGCATATTCCCTTCACTCTCCCACTTGCACTAGGGGCAATAATCTATATTACATAGTGATGAATCTAACACCCATTGAGTTCTCGTGTAGATCATGTTTTGCCCTTTAGAGAGGTTTAGTCAACGGATCTGCCTCATTCAGATCCGTATGTACTTTGCAAATCTTCACATCCCCATCTGCAACATGTTCACGGATGGAGTGAAAATGGCGCTTGATATGCTTGGAATTCTTGTGAGACCTTGGCTCCTTAGAGCTGGCTATGGCACCATTGTTGTCACAATAGATAACCGTTGGATCCAACGCACTCGGAACCACGCCTAGTTCGGATATGAACTCCTTCATCCAAACTGCTTCCTGTGTTGCCTCCGAGGCAGCAACATATTCTGCTTCTGTTGATGATCTCGCCAGCACGGATTGCTTGGAACTCCTCCAGCTTACTGCTCCTCCATTCATAACAAATACGTACCCGGACTGAGACTTAGATTCATATGGATCAGTGTCGAAGCTAGCATCGACGTAACATCTTGCGACGAGCTCTTCTTCACCACCATATATGAGAAACATATCCTTAGTTCTTCTCAAGTACTTAAAGATACTCTTGACCGCTGTCCAGTGTTCCAAACCTGGATCGGATTGGTACGTACTAGTCAAACTAATAGCATGTGTCACATACGGTCTTGTACATAGCATAGCATACATGATAGAACCTATGGTTGAAGCATAGGGAATCTTATTCATTTTCTCTCTATCTTCTGCTGTAGCTGGACATTGAGTCTTACTCAACGTTTTGCCTTGCAACATAGGTAAGAACCCATTCTTACTATCTTCCATTCTGAACTTCTTCAGAATCTTGTCAAGGTATGTACTTTGCGAAAGTCCAATTAAGCGTCTTGATCTATCCCTGTAGATTTTGATGCCTAATATATAAGCTGCTTCACCGAGGTCTTTCATCGAAAAACTACTGTTCAAATAACCTTTTATGCTTTTTAAAAGTTTTATATCATTTCCAATCAAAAATATGTCATCCACATATAGTACTAGAAATGCTACAGAGCTCCCACTCACTTTCTTGTAAATACAAGCTTCTCCGTATGTTTGGACAAATCCAAACCCTTTGATCACCTTATCAAAACGGAGGTTCCAACTCTGGGATGCTTGCTTCAGTCCATAAATGGAACGTTGAAGCTTTCACACCTTATCAACATCCTTAGGATCAACAAAACCTTTGGATTGCATCATATACAACTCTTCCTCAATGTCACCATTAAGGAACGCCGTTTTGACATCCATCTGCCAGATTTCATAATCGAAAAATGCAGCAACTGCTAACATAATCCTTACTGACTTAAGCATCGCTACTGGCAAGAAAGTCTCATCATAGTCAACTCCTTGAATTTGTCAGAAACCTTTTGCGGCAAGTCGAGCTTTATAGAAGGTCACATTACCATCAGCGTCAGTTTTATTTTTAAAGATCCATTTGTTCTCAACGGCCTTGCGGTCATCGGGTAAGTCCACCAAAGTCCAAACTTGGTTTTCGTACATGGATCCTATTTCGGATTTCATGGCTTCAAGCCATTTGTTGGAATCTGGGCTCATCATCGCTTCATCATACTTCGCAGGGTCATCACCTCCATCTACCATGAAGTTTAATATGGGATCTCCGTACAGTTCAGGAGCTGTATGTTCCCTAGTTGACCTGCGAGGTGCGGTAGTTTTCTCTTCTGGAGTTCATGATCTTGATCATTAGCTCTCTCTTCAACTAATGGGGTCGGCACCGGAACAACTTCCGGCGCTGCGCTACTCGCCATTCCAAGAAGAGAAGGTTCAATAACCTCGTCGAGTTCTACCTTCCTACTATTCACACCTTTCGAGAGAAACTCCTTCTCCAAAAAGGATCCATTCTTGGCAACGAAAATCTTGCCTTCGGATCTGTGATAGAAGGTGTACCCTATTGTTTCTGTAGCGTATCCTATGAAGAGGCATTTTTCCGTTTTGGGTTCGAGTTTATCAGGTTGAATCTTCTTCACATAAACATCGCATCCCCAAACTTTTAGAAATGATAGCTTAGGTTTGTTTCCAAACCATAATTCATACGGTGTCGTTTCAACGGATTTAGATAGTGCCCTATTTAAGGTGAATGCATCGGTCGCTAGTGCATAACCCCAAAACGATAGTGGCAAATCTATAAGAGACATCATAGATCGAACCATATCCAATAAAGTACAATTACGACGTTTGGAAACACCATTACGCTGTGGTGTTCCGGCAGGTGTGAGTTGTGAAACTATTCCACATTGTTTCATATGCATGCCAAACTCGTAACTTAGATATTCACCTCCACGATCAGATCGTAAAAATTTAATCTTTCTGTTACGATGATTTTCAACTTCACACTGAAATTCTTTGAACTTTTCAAATGTCTCAGATTTGTGTTCCATTAAGTAAATATACCCATATCTACTCAAATCATATGTGAAAGTGACAAAATAACGATATCCACCGCGCGCCGATACACTCATTGGTCCACACACATCAGTATGTATGATTTCCAGTAAGTCTGTCGCCCGTTCCATGGTTCCAGAAAACGGGATTCTAGTAATCTTGCCTATAAGGCATGGTTCACATGTTTCAAATGATTCATAATCAAGTGATTCTAAGAGTCCATCAGAATGGAGCTTCTTCATGCGTTTAACACCAATATGACCTAAGCGGCAATGCCACATGTAAGTAGCAATATCATCATTTAACTTAATTCTTTTGGCATTCACATTACGAATATGTGTATCAATACTATCAAGATTCAAAAGAAATAAACCATTCTTCTCAGGTGCATGACCATAAAAGATATTATTCATATAAATAGAACAACCATTGTTCTCAGACTTAAAGGAATAACCATTCCGCATTAAGCAAGATCCAGAAACGATATTCATGCTTAATGCATGCACCAAATAACAATTATTGAGGTTTATAACTAATCCCGATGGTAGACTTAAAGGTAGCGTCCCGACGGCGATCACATCAACTCTTGATCCATTGTCGACGCGCATCGTCACCTCATCCTTTGCTAGTGGTCGCTTATACTGCAGCTCCTATTTCGAGTTACATATGTGAGCAACCGAACCAGTATCAAATACCCAGGTGCTACTGCGAGTACTAGTGATGTACACATCAATAACAAGTATATCATATATACCTTTGTTCACTTTGCCGGCCTTCTTATCTGCCAGATATTTGGGGCAATTGCGCTTCCAGTGGCCAGTACCCTTGCAATAAAAGCACTCAGTCTCAGGCTTAGGGCCATACTTGGTTTTCTTCTCACGAGCAGCAATAGATTTGCCACCCTTCTTGAAGTTTACCCTTGGCTTGCCTTTCTTGCCTTTCTTGAAACTAGTGGTCTTATTGATCATCAACACTTGATAATCTTTCTTGATCTCCACTTCAGCAGTTTTAAGCATCGAGAGAAGCTCAGGAAGAGACTTCTTCATGCTTTGCATATTATAGTTCACCACGAAGTTCTTGTAACTAGTGGCAGAGATTGGAGAACACGATGTATCCCTAGCTCAATGGGAATCGATATTCCCAAGGCTATGAGCTTCTCAGCGTACGCAGACATCTTGGGTACGTGCTCACTAATGGACTGTTCTCTGCCATCATGCAGCTAAAGAACTTTTCTGAAGCGTCATAACTCTCAACTGTGGCATGGGTATCGAAAATCATTTTCAATTCTCCCATTGTAGCATAAGAAGTGCTGTTCTCGAAACGTTTTCGCAGCTCTGGCTCTAATCCATAGAGGATGCCGCAATGAACTATACTGTGGTCTTGTTGTTGAGTCAGATAAACATTTTTCTTCATCAGAAGCATCATCAGCGGGCTGGTCACCTAGCGGTGCATCAAGCACATAGAGCTTCTTGCAAGCGGTGAGGAGAATCCTCTGGTTAAGTGCCCAATTGGTAAAGTTGCTTCCATTGTTCGCTAGTTTTTCTCTCTCCATGAACATATTGAAATTCAAGGTGGGTGGTTCCATGATCTACAACATATTTGCAAAGACTATTTAGACTATGTTTATGATAAATTAAGTTCAAGTTAATTCTAAAATTATCCCATGAACTCCCACTCAAAAACAACATCCCTCTTAGTCGTCTTTAGTGATTACACGAACCAAATTCACTACACCGAAACCGATCATCACGTGAGACGGTGTAGTTGCAAAGGCGAACATCAACATGTTCATCATATCATCCATATGACTCATTCTTTACCTTTCGGTTACGTTTCCGAGGCCATGTCTGTACATGCTAGGCTCGCCAAGTAGAACCGTAGTATTACGTGTGTTTCAAGGCCATGTCTGTACATGCTAGGCTTGAAAAAACCCGTTGTATGCGAACGTTGAGTCTATCACACCCGATCATCACGTGGTGTCTCGAAACGACGAACTTTCTTAATTGTGCATACTTAAGGAATAACACATTATTATCTTGATATTAAGTGAGAGGGATCATCTTATAATGCTACCGTCGTGATCTAAGCAAAATAAGATGCATAAAAGGATAAACATCACATGCATGGATAATGTGATATGATATGGTCCTTCTTGCACTTTATCTCCATCTTGTGCATCATGGTATGATCTCCATCATTCCACCGGCGTGGCACCAAGGTTCGTGGCACCTCCATCTTGATTGTCCATTACAACATATCACATGGATATGATATACAGCACGGATGCCATAAAAATAAGACAACCATATGGGTCCAGCCGGTATGTCAATAATTTACAAAAGATATCATCTCATACATAACGTTTGTAACATTGACCATATCACATCACATGCCCTGCAAAAACAAGTTAGACGCCTCTAATTTATTTTTGCATATTTTACGTGGCTTGGGCTTACGAGGATAGAACCGTTCATACCTATGTACAAGAGCCACAACGTTGATAAAACATATTTTTAACAACCCTTTGTAGATTAGATCTTAACTATAGTAGGATATTTGGACACCTCCTTAGTCACAAGTGAGACAATTCTCGCGTACATAGTATACATAAACTTAGTCTAGGGCAGCTTCATCCTACTATGCCACTAAGATCATAAAATACTCAAAGAGGCAAAAACATGATCATCAACGCCCACATACTCCTATGTGTTCTACCCGTACAAATCATCTACGCATAGATCCAGCTCTGATACCACTGAAGGGTACGTTGCATAGAAAACAAAAATTTCCTACGCGCGATAAACCCGAATGGCCAAGATCTAATCTATGAGATGGAAGGCAACGGAGAGAAAGAGAGTCTTGAGATAACATATCCTCGAAGACTCAAAGTGGTACGAGATAAAATCTCGTTGGTGGCGTAGTCGTACTCACGCCGATCCCGAGCGAGAAGAAGTGCACCGCAATCCAGCGGTGCCTCCGTAATCGGTCACACGTTTAGCTCGATGAAGACTTCCGTTCCCTCGATCCAGCGGGTAGAGAAAGTAGAGGATCCCCCGGAACTCCAGCAGCACGACGACGTGGTGGTGGTGAAGAATCCCACGGTCAGGGCTTCGCCAAGCCGGAGACCATGGAATGGAGCAGCGGGTGGAGGGAAAAGGAAGTGGGCAAGTGTGTGGAGAAGAGGGAGCTCTGACCCTTCTTTTATAGGGGAGAAGGAGGCAGCCCAAGGGGGGGTGCGGCCAGCCATGGGAGCCCCCACCTCTTCCCCTCTTCATGTGAGTGGAAGCCCCACTCACACCCACTCATGCTCCCTTAATTTTCCACTTAGAAAATCCAAAGGTTTTTCTTTAATAAATAAATAAAACATTTTTATTTCTTTATTTATATTTGTTAATTCCATTAACAAACATTTGCATGCAGCACCTCGAATCATTTGTTAATTCTATTAACAACCATTCAACGAAAAACCTCTTGAACTATTTCAATTTCCCCGAAACAATTTTGGAGCTGCCCAAAACATTCTTCGGTATTCCGTATCCTCTCAAACGCTTCATCGAACCTTAAGTGTGTCACCCTCCGGTTCGTCAATAATATATACATGACCGAGACTCCTCTCCGATCAATAATCAACAGCGGAATCTGGAGATCCGTGATGACTCCTATATATTCAACGATGACTCTCGTGATCGTGTGAACCTTTCAACGTCGTAACGATTTCCCTTTGTCTCGCGATATTTTACTTGTCCGAGATCCGATCATTGGTATCAACCATACCTTGTTTGATCTCGTTACCTGACAAGTACTCTTTTCTCGTTCCCGTGATATAACATCCTTGTTATCATATCACGTGCTTGCAAGCGGTGTCGATGTGATATCACCGAGAGGGCCCTGAGTATATCTCTCCGTCATATTGGATGGACAAATCCCACTCTTGATCCATGAGCTTCAACTAACACTTTCCGAATACCTAACGCCACCTTTATAGTCACCCTTTTACGGTGTGACGTTTGATGTCATCAAAGTATTCTTTCGGTATTAGTGATTAACATGATCGCATGGTCTAAGGAACAATGTTACTCCGAATGTAAGATATAACAACAAAACTAAATGACTTGATTGTATTGTTATACTTAGTTAGGGTCTAAGTTCATCACTTCATTCTCCTAATGACATGACCCCGTTATTAACAACATCCAATGTCTATGATCAAGAAACCTTGATCATCTGTTAATCAACGAGCTAGTTAAAAGAGAGGCTTCACTAGGAACGTTGGTTTGTTTATTAATCACACATGTATTAACGTTTCCGGTTAATACAATTCTAGCATGAGAAATAAACATCTATCATAAGCAAGGAATAACATAATAAACACTTTATTATTGCCTCTCGGGCATATTCCCTTCACTTGTACCTAAAAACTTCTTGCTCCAGCTCTTCCATCCTAGCTTCCAGACTGCCTTCTTCTTTAGGGCCCCAAACATCTTCAATCTGCACCTCCCCATCCTTGAGCAGCAATTCTTTGGGATGCATTTTCAACTCGTTCATGTAAGGGTTGACGACGTTCTCAAATAAACTGTCTTTGGGAGATCCAGGAGAGTACATTGTGGCTCTAGATCTGAAGATGTAACCTGGCAGAAACAACTCGAAATAGAAACACGAAGAGAAAACGATATACGGACCTCGGGGGTCCAGGGGGTTATATAGCAAAAATATGTGTAACAAAAGGAAAGTCCAGGTCGAAAACGAGTCAGAGAGGGGCTCCGGGGCTCCCATACCATAGGGTGGCACGGCCAAGGGTGGGCCCACGCCCCCTCATGGTGTGGTGCCTCCGGGCACCTTCTCCAACTCCTCTTCGGCTCGGTATTTTTTATATTTTCCAAAAACTAATAGTTTTAACTAAAAAAGGTATTTTGCGAACTTTTTCTTAACAGAACTGTTACCTATTCTAAAACAGACTCTGCAGATTATGGATTCTTCCCCCTAATGAACTTCTCCGGAGTCATTACTTGAATAACATCAACATCTTCATCATAGGAATCCCCAGAAATATCATGTTTGAGTCTTTGCCCATTTACCACTTGTGTAGTGTTAATCTTTGAGGGAAGCAATTTTTATTGCACCCAAACGATACACTTCTTCAATAATACAAGGTCCTTCCCATCGGGAGAGTAATTTTCCTGCAAAATACCTGAGACGAGACCGATACAGTAGAACTTTCTAACCAACATGAAACTCTCTTTTAAGGATTCTTTTATCATGCCATTGTTTAACTTTCTCTTTAAAGAGCTTGGCATTTTCATAAGCTTCACATCTCCATTCATCTAGATGATTCAAATCAAGCATTCTTTTCTTACCAGCAAGTTTAAAATCTTTATTTAGTTCTTTCACTGCCCAATAAGCTTTGTGTTCTAATTCTAAAGGCAAGTGAAAAGCTTTTCCATAAACCATTTTATAGGGAGACATACCCATAGAATTTTTATAAGAAATTCTATAAGCCCATAAAGCATGATTCAAATTATCTGACCAATTCTTCCTAGATTTATTAACAGTCTTTTGCAAGATAGATTTAATTTCTCTATTTGATAATTCTGCTTGTCCACTTGTTTGAGGATGATAAGCTGAGGCAATTCTATGATTAACATCATATTTAGCAAGGGTCTTTCTAAAACCACCATGAAAAAAATGAGAACCTCCATCAGTCATAAGATATCTAGGCACACCAAACCTAGGGAAAATAACATCTTTAAGCATTTTTATAGAGGTCTCACCATCAGCACTTTTAGTAGGTGTAGCTTCTACCCACTTAGTAACATAATCACCAACAACAAGAATATGAGTATAACCATTCGAAGGAGGAAAAGGAACCATAAAGTCAAATCCCCAACAATCAAAAGGTTCAATAACAAGAGAATAACTCATAGGAATTTCATTACGTCTAGAAATATTTCCTACTCTTTGACATTCATCACAAGATAAAATAAATTTACGTGCATCTTTAAAGAGGGTAGGCCAATAGAAACCTGATTGTAGAACCTTCTGTGCGGTTCTACCTCCAGCGTGATGTCTGGTGCTGACAGAGTTAAATCCTTTCTCTGTGTTGTTGGGAACCCCAAGAGGAAGGTGTGATGAGCACAACGGTAGGAGTTTTCCCCTTAGTTAAGAACCAGGGTTATCAATCAAGTAGGAGAAAGATAATCTTCGTAAGGTTGATGCCACTAATGGTGGTGCTGGCGCTTCACCGGTGTCAGCAACAACGTGGAACCTGCACACAACTCAACCAAAATACTTTGTACCAATGGTACATTGAGGTTGTCAATCTCACTGGTCTTGCTGAAAACAAAAATTAGACGTATAGTGTGGAAAAACAGTGTATGCTTGCAGAAAGTAAAGAGAGCAGGAAATTGTTGTGGTTTGTTTAACAGTGTGAAAAAATGGACCGGGGTTCATAGTTTCACTAGTGGTGTCTGTCCATAAAAGATAGCATGCTGGGTGAACAAATTAGAACTTGGCAATTGACAAATAGAGGTTGCACCGTAGTGCACAATATGACATGAAGATTGCTATGCTATTTAGTGCGGGCATTACAACTAGATACATAGACCGACATCCATCTGCATCTATGAATAATAATCCACCCTCAGGTTATCATCCGAACCCCCTCAGGTATTAAGTTGCAAGCAACAGATAATTGCATTAAAAAAAGTGTGTAATGTAAGCAATGATTATGCACGCGGGCACTCTCACCCCTGTTTTCTCTCTAATGGCAACAACACATCATCCCCCTTCACATTTCTGTCACTCGAGCAAGGCAACAAGGAGGCATGAACCCACTATTGAGCATAAATACTCCCTCTTGGATTCACTAGCAACTACTTGGCCAGAATAACCACTAGCAACGGAGAGCATGCAAGATCAAAAATAACATATGCAAACAAAGACTATAATCAACTTGGCATAAGGTCAATATTCATCGGATCCCAGCAAACATAGAACAAAGAATTACATAAGATCAATCTCGATCATGATAGGCAGCTCACGAGATCTAAACATGGAGGCATATGAGGAGAAAACAACCATCTAGCTACAGCTACGAACCCGTAGTCCAAGGATGAACTACTCAGGCATCACTCCGGAGGCAGGCATGGTGATGTAGAAGCCTCTGGTGATGGTCTCCTCTCCGGCAGGGTGCCAGAAAGAGCTTCAGAACCCCCTGATCTGGGGTTGACGGTGACGACGGCTGCGAAACTTTTTTGGGGGTTTTGATCAGGTGTTTAGGGTTTTCCATCCGGGGGGCTTAAATAGGCGAAAGGGCGAAGGCGGTGGAGGCCGGGGGGGGGGGGCACACCCATATCTGGCGCAGCCAATGGGGCCGCGCCACCCTATGGTGTGGCCCCCCTGCTGCCCCTCTTCTGCTCCTCTTCGGTCTTTTGGATGCTTCCGGGGAAAATATGTGTTCTGGGCTTTGAATTTTCCAATTCCGAGAATATTTCCAGAACAACTTTTCTGAAAATAAAAACAGCAGAAAACAGGGAACTGACTCTGTGGCATCTTGTTAATAGGTTTGTCCGAAAAATCTATAAAAATGACATAAAGAAGGGAGAAAACATGTAGCAATTGGCATAATATGATCATGGAGCATAAGAAATTAGGGATACGTCTATGACATATCAAGCATCCCCAAGCTTAGTTCCTACTCTTCCTCGAGTAGGTAAACGATAAAACAATAATTTCTGAGGTGACATGCTACTAACACAAACTTGATCAATCTAATGTAAAAGCATATGCACGCTGAGATCATAAAACTTTAAACACAAGCATGATAAATAAAACTTTAATAATAAAGCATAGAAATTACTTTGCATCATGAAGAATAACTCAAATAAAGGATCATGAATAATAATGCAAAGAAAGGTAAACGTTTGTTTCAGGTATAGAGAAAGCATGGGAAATCGATATTTCGATAGTCCTTAAGAGTGGGGCAAAACATAAATGCCAGGACACCTTCAAAGTTCAAGAGGAAGACTAGAACAAATAATTTAACAACAAATGATATCACATCATGAAGTAATTAGTGATGCTTATGGGACAAATGCACATAGAACTCAGAATGGCAAAAGTGCTCTCTCAACTGTGCATAAAGTTAGAAGATGGAGACTCAACATAAAAGTAAAAGAAAGGCCCTTCGCAGAGGGAAGCGGGGATCACTCATGTGCTAGAGCTTTTATTTTATTAAACAGAGGTATTAAAAGTTTGACATTTGTGGAGGAAGGTCTATATTTTGGGAGATGCATGCTAATGTCAACGAATGGTAAAGAGAAAAACAGTACATCACAAGCCAACTGGATTCACAAGAGAGGCTCCCATGTTGAAGGACACAACTGGTGTAGAAGGTCATCCCTCTTTCTCTTTTGTTTACACAATTATGCTTTGACTGATATGATCAGGAGCAGAAATAGTGAAGAGAATTTGTATGCATTAATTTGGGGCTGGGCACCCCGCTGCCAGCTCTTCTATCATTTGGATAAGCGGATGAAGCCACTAGTCCAGGGTGTGAAATCCAATCAACAAGTGAGATAAAGATTCTCTATTGACGTCCTCATGAGCAAAAACAGGAACATAAAGCAAGAGTAATTTTGAAGGTTTTAAAGGTAACACATGAGCAATTTACTTGAAATGGCAGTTAAATACCACATGTAGGTAGGTATGGTGGACATAATGGGAAAACTTTGGTTTAAGGGAGTTTGGATGCACAAGTAGAGCTCATACTCAGTACAAGTGGAGGCTAGCAAAGGACTGGGAGCGACAAATCAAGAGAGCATAAGAGCCGTAATCATGCATAGCGACATAAGCATCATTAATTAAAACATAAGCAGTATCACAAGTTCAAAAACTAAGTGGTCATGGAGGCTATTCGTGACTGTTTTGTAGTCATAAACATGGTGTGAGCATGCGCCAAGTCAACCAAATAAAACATTCGAAAGAGAATACCATATATTGATGCTTTACTATGAAAAGAACAACTCATGAATCTTTCAATACATATTAAACACTCTCAGCTATTTAAGGCTAATCATGCTACTCAATAACCACAAAGCTTTAAAACTAAAATAACATTTAGCATGGCATGAAAAAGTCCTAGCCACGGTCTATACAAGCTTCTACTAGTAATGTTATAAATTCTACTTCAAGCAACAGTTTTTTTTTGTTTCTCCCAACAAGAACCATACAAAACATGCTTTAACAAAAATACTCTTTATGATACATAAAACAAACATGATAGTAGTAAAATAATACCACTAAAACTAACAGCTCTAACAAGAGATGCATGCAAAACAGGAGCTGAATAAATGCAGCAGTCAAACAAAGACTAAGAATACAACGTATTCTCAAGAAAAAGCGGAGCTTGTCACTCTCCAATAAAAGAATACTGGGGTTCCAACCAAGATTATTATGAAAGTAAAAACAAACTGAAAGGAAAAGAAAAATCAAACTGGAAACAAAAATAAAAGACGCTCCAAGCAAAGCACATAAGATGCGACCGAATAAAAAATATAGTTTCACTAGAAGTGACCTGATAATTTGTTGATGAAGAAGGGGATACCTTGGGCATCCCCAAGCTTAGACGCTTGAGTCTTATTGGAATTTGCTTGGATGTCCCACCGGGGCATCCCCAAGCTTAGACTTTTCACTCTTCTTGATCACATCATATCATCCTCTTCTCTTGACCCTTGAAAACTTCCTTCACATCAAAATTCTCATGATCTACATTAGCAACGTTAGTGCAATTGAAATAATAAATCCACATGTTTCAGTTTCAACACAAGTCTAACACTCAAAAACACAGTATCTACTGTCAAAACTTCTTTCAAAACTCTTTTTCACAAAAGAACACCAAAAGAAAGAGATTAAGATGCAAATGCGATAAATGGCAGAAATCTGCCGAAAACAGAACAACGTGTAA
>CM054059.1:182059750-182243897 GCA_028641055.1 Alopecurus myosuroides | reverse complement strand
CACTCGGTAGACCCCTTATAGTACGGCTAAGGATTCTATAATTCTCTTTCCCGACTAATACCGCCAGATCGACAAAAAACAAAACCAATCAAAGTTATACCTTTACCTTGCATATTCGACTAGATTTAGATGATGAAGATCTTTACCTCCTCAAATTGAACCACCTTTCTTGATTTTGCTTGTTTGTTGAATACCTCAAATTGCTTTCACATACTACACTATGGGAGAACCTCTCTTAGACACAAATTCAGTTGACCATTATCTCCACATTCATGGCAACCACTTATCTTGAACTTGCACATCATAACTTTGATGACAATCTAAACGGACAATGATTTTTCCTAGAGGGGGTGAATAGGCGATTAAAACTTTTCTGTTAAGTCTTGCTAAATGCGGAAATAACTAGGTGCTTAAATTAACAAACACACAACCTAAATATTATATACTCAACTACGTGCACCAAAACCTTATACTAAGCAAGACAAGTAACAAGGTGATAGCAATATATATTACTTCAAGAACGAAGGCTATCACAATGCAAATTTCATAAGTAAATAGCTCGGGTATAGAAATAACCGAGACACACGGAGACGATGATGTATTCCCGAGTTCCTCCTTTTGAAGGGAGTATGTCTCGTTGGAGGGGTGTGAGCTCGCCACAAGAGGCCTACTCAACACCACAAATGCCTCACCCTATTCTCCGATGAACCTTGCCTCAAAGGCTTAGTTCACCTTCCACTATTGGAAACCTTCGATCTCGAGGCACACATACACAACTTAATTGGAAGCTCTCGATGTCACCACAATCTTGGGGCACGCATCCACAACTCAATTGGAGGCTCCCAAGAACACCACAAGTCGTTTAGGGTCCAAGACTCAAGAGAAAAAACTCCACAAACTTTCACTTCCACGAATCCTCGTGGAGAGAGCAAAGCGTTGCAACCAATGCAAATGGCAAGAGCACAAGTGCTCAAATCCTTCACTCTCAAATTTCAACAAATAAACAAATTCTTATGGGGGATAAGAGAGGAAGAACAAAGGGGGAGAAACACTAAGAACTCCAAGATCAATACCTACTAGGTTTCCCTCATTTAGAAGGGAGATGGATTGGTGGAAATGTAGATCTAGATCTCCTCTCACTTTTCCCTCAAAGATGTGCAAGAATCATGGGAGGGATTGAGAGGGGGCAAGCTTTTCAATGTCAACAATGGTGGATAGAGAGGGGGAAACGTTCTTGGAAAACTTGGGGGGCAATGGGGAAGAAGACCCCTTAAATAGCCCCCCTCAAAATATGACCGTTGGTGTGCAGGAATTTAACAGGAAATTCTGGTTCAAACATGAACAGGAAATTCCGATTGAAATTTTCGGTCAAAATTTCCAGTTGAAATTTTTGGTAACCACCAGTGCTCGGTAGGTTCTGGTCCTTAGCCATTTTCTTGAGATTTTTGCAAAATCGGATATTCCGGTTGAACCAAAATTTTCGGTTGGAAATTTCCGGTTACCTTCTGCATCTGTGAGGCTGAACCGGAAACCCCATAACTTTTGCGTTCGAACTCCATTTTTTATGATCTTTGGATCGTTGAATTCACAACAAGGAGATATAAAATATCATGCATAGAAGCATAATTTCCCAACAAAGGAACTTAAAACCAAATGGGGAAATGTTTACCCTCTCTAAAAGGAACAATCGGTAAAGCCTCCAACACCGAAAACGCACATAACTTTTGCGAAAGAACTCCGAATGAGGTGAATCGAATTGAGTTGGAAAGATAAAAACAAGGTATATTCAAAAATAAATAGCGAAATTTGATACCTAAAATTATGGAGAAGTTACAACACATGGGAGGTGTGGGAACATTCTCAAAGACGAACCGGATATTTTCACCACCGAAAACGCAACAAGTTTTTCTTACAAAATCTGTTTTCGATAAACCTTGGCTTCTAATGAAGATAACTACAAGCACCAAAGACCTACGAAGATAAAAGAAAAATAAGAACCAAGAAAGATGATATGAAGGTATGCAAAGGTTTAAGCTCTCTAGAACGATTAGATCAACTTACTCACTTGAGAGCCCCTCTTGATAGTACGACTATCTATCCTATAACCCGGTCACCCGAATGCATGAGACCGGTAAAATAGAAAACCTATCAAGATCATAACTTTTCCTTGAGAATTCCACTTGAGCTAGGTGATGACGATCTTGACTCTCTCAAGTTGGATCATCTTTTTTGATCGTTCTTGTTAGCACATGCTCCGCTTGATGAAGACTTGCAAGTTGTTGCCGCATACATCATTATGGGATAATCACGGCAGACGTTACCGGGGGTAACTTATCTTGGGGCAATTCGACTCTGGTGTTTGGGAGAGGGTTTAGCTCAAGGGAAAACATGATGATATGCCATCTGGTAGCCGGCAATCAAGTCGCCGAGTCTCCGATCTAGATATATTAACTCAACTCTCGTATTACACTGGATACTCGATACCTAGCGATATTGCTCAAAACTCTTGGATCTCTCCCTCGTCTAACCCTAGGGGCCGGCTTATATAATATCCGGACCCCCTGGCCTACTCTCCAAGGCGCACTCTGAATCCTACCCGGACACTGCCTACAAACCCTAAACTTCCTTATCGGAACCCACAATCCGGGTTACGAGGCCTACGTTCTTGGGCCTTCTAGAAACTCCTTTATCTTAAGTCGGGTCTTGTGCAACGTCCTTTGGGCCGAGTTACTCCTTGGCGTTGGCCTACCGGGTTATCATCCCTCCATCAGTAGTCCCCAGAATAGCTTGGGCTTCATGAGATCCTCCTTGAAGCGCACGCTATTCCCTACAAAAAACAACAAACATACAAGTTCATAGAGGCCGGGTTAGATTGCTTTGATAAACAGTTAGGCCTAACTCCATGGTGGCCATATAATAACCCGGCTTTCTCTAAATCCCTCTTTACTCTTTCCGGGTCAACGCCCGGGTAAGAATGTCAAAGATCCGGCTTACACCACTTGATAACTGATCCTGATACCGCGGGAAGATTTCCTTCATATCTTGTCCGGATATCCCGTCTAGCACTTAACGCATATCCCGGAAAATCCGGCGGATATCCTTTATCCCGAAATTTCCGGTTCCCGCCCGTTGGTCTAGGTTTATCCACCCGCACCCTATAAATAGGTACCTAGGGGACAACCTAACTCCAACGGTCCACTTCTCCTTCTTCTTCCTTTCCTTCACTTCCGCGCCCGAGCTCACAGAGCGCCGCCACGGAGACTTTGCGTACGCCACCGGAACCAATCCGCCGCCGGCTACGTTCCGCCACAGCTCGTCCCGCGCCGCCGCCATCCTCCGCCGCCGCGCCCTCGAGCAGCTTGCCAACAGTCGCAAAGGGGCATTCGGAGTGCGCCATTTGCCGCCGCCACGCATTACTCCAATCTCCTCCGGTGAGCTCCTTGTTTCCATTAATCTGGCCTTGTAATTTTTCGAATCGATCTAGATTGGATCTAGTCAACCGCGGGCCATTTTCCTTTCCGCGCCGGATTAGGTCGCCTAATTCCATACTAGTTCGTCCAATAGCTTGATAGATGGTCATATATTACTCCCCTATCACCGTTAATCACCAATTCCTCCACAAAATCATCCGCAAATTTTTCAATCTAGATCCATTTCGCCCAAATTTTCCGCAACCGTCATTGACACCGGAAAATCCACTTCTTCCAGTTATTTTGCTTGCAGTAGATACATGGGCAATCACCCTTCTTCCGCAAAAGATCACCAATACGTAAGTCCCCCATAATTTCTGTATTGCCACTCGATACCCGGATAACCTGTAATTTTCACCCCGCCCAGTGATACCCGGATAATTCATAGTCCTCATGCCTTCTTTTGATACCGCTTGCAAATATCCGGATTACCCATGACTTACGAGTCTTATGCCTTGTACCTTTTTTGTCTTGTGCTTTGCAGGCTGAACCCATGGCTCCCAAGCAGCAAGGGAAACAGACGGCCAAAACCCGGACGACCCAATCAATATCCGCCAACTGGGCGCGATCCACAGTTACTAAGGCCAAGCTGGAGGAGCTAGCCGAGTTAGGGGTCCTCCCCCCTCAGGAAGATATCCATTGGAGAGCGCCGGGTGATGAGACCCGGCCTACGCCTGCTGCCGGTGAGGTAATCTGCTTCATCGAACATGTGACCCGGGGGTTTCGCCCTCCGGGTCACCCTTTCTTCCGCGAGGTCTTGAGCCACTATGGCCTCCGGGTGTTCGACATAGGGCCTAACTCTATATTGAACATAACCCATTTCATCGTTCTTTCCGAGTCATATTTGTGCACTCCGCCAAATTTGACTCTTTTTATCGAACTTTTCCAATGCAAACCGTGTCGTGAAAGCGGTGACGGGGCGCTTCTTGCTTGCGGCGGGGTTTCCATCCAGCGCCGCAAGAACTCACCAATGCCAACCCTTAATCTGAATTCCCACGTCAAACACTGGAAATTATCCTTCTTCTACTGCCGAGACACCTCCCCACCCGGCGGAAGGAAATTGCCGGGTTACTCGGAGGGCCTCCTTGATATCTTTGAGTCTTTCAACGCCTTTGCCCCTGAGTCGGACAGGGAGGCCATCCAACCTCTTCTAACCAAGATAGCCGTCCTCTCCGCCCAAGGTCTCCTTGGGCTCAACTTGGTCAAGACATGGGTGGACTTCAGGATCCAGCCCAACTCCATCCGCACCAAGCTAATGTGCGGCTACTCGGGGCACGTCACAGACGCGCTCCGGTACTCTTCTAAGAACTACCCAGCCGGCGATACCAACAAAACCATCAAGAGTTTCTTGACGGAAAAATTGGAGGTGATCAAAAACATCGCCGGGTTAGCTCCATTCACCCGGGATAACCCGGCTCCAGCGGTAAAATCCGACTCTTATACTTTTACCTTCATGCTTTCGCTTGATATGACTGCCGATTCTTACCCTTGTGCATTTGTCTCAGGCTGATAACGTTTTCTGGAACGTCGAGACCTCCCCTTCTTCCGGAGACCCGGAAGAAGTTGAGGAACCGGCTGATAATGACGAAGGTATTTATCCGGGTCTTCTATCAACTTCACTTGCGCCATTTTGCTCGCACATCTAACTTTTTCCGACTGTGCATACTCGGCTTACTGGGTTGGAGGACAAAGATGACAAGGACGAGGGGGACCCGGAGGCCACCGAATCCGATCAAAGCGACCCTGAACAAGAAGCAGTTGTTGGGGCCAAGAGGAAGACCAGGGGGGTGGTATCCAAGGTTCCCTTCTCCTTTATGTCCTCCGAACCCTATTCCTTTGATAACATGCGAAAACTTAATCAACAATTATCCAACTCACCCCATTTGAAGGACTCTCTTCCGGCCAAGCGTAGAGTGACGCGGAGTTCCCTGGGTGACGATCCCCTCAACCCGGGCATCGCCACTTCACCGGTCCGCCGTGCCGGTACTCCTCCACCTAACCCTTCCAATTCTCCTCGGCGTCACCCCCCCCAACCATCCTCGGGCTGGGCAATTCCGGGTCCCGCTATCGGTTTCTGCGACAGTTTCATCCGCTTCCAGCAGCGAGCTCCCCCCGGATTATGCTGTGAACACCGGGTGAGTCCTTGCTGTACGATATCCCCGCACACTCGATAATCTTCCTCCACTGCCACTAATTGTTTCTTTCTTTTTTCCTTAGCGCCCAAGTCACACTTAGTGACCCGGAGAACATGTAGACCGATAACCGGGAAACGGAGGGGTCGACTGATAATACGGACGCCGCGACTGGCGGTGATGCTGAAGACCGCCAGGAACAAGGCTCCTTGGGTGACCCAACTCATCAGGAAACCGGGTCTCCAAAGCCATCCGAAGAGGCTGAGGACGAAGAGGTTGAGATCTCGGACACGAAGATGAGTTCTCCAAACCCGGACACCCAAACAGTCCAGGTCTCGACTCCAAAGTCGGGGAAAATTCACCCGCCAGGCGATCAAGCTGCCGGCTCTTCTGGCGTCAGGCCCGAAGACATGACATTCTCCCAAATGCTGGAGGCCCTTCACACCTTGAGGGCCAATGAAGAAAATATCTTAGAAGTTTTGATAGCTAAACATGAGGTAAATCCGAATAATATTGCCTGTATCCTTATCTAGTCCCCAAGTTCCGAGTGAACTTATTGATAATTTGCTTGGAACTTCGCAGTATATCCGACTAATCCTTCCTTGTGTCTCCACTCAGGCTTTCGTGGCCCAGTCCGAGAAGAAATTGGCGAAGACCACCAAGCTCCTTGAGAAAGAGGTGGCTCTGCGTGAGGCGGCTGAAGCTGAAGCTAGGAGGAGCGGGAAGATCACGAGGAAGTATAGGAGAAGGGCTCAAGCAGCAGAAGATGAGATGACAAAAGTTTCTGTTCAAATTGCCGATACATATCGTGCACTGGCTGGTACGATTCCGAACTTTGATAATTATGACCCGGATTCTCATTTTGATAAATAGTCGAGTTTCCTTACTCGGTGCTTTCTCCTACTTTCTGCAGGTCCGGATGAAGTAATCCCGGAGGAAGATGACATTGCCAAATTGAAGACCATCAAGAGCACTATCCGACAGCTCTGTGCCGGAACCAAATGGATCCTTCAAGAACTGCAATGGCCGGGTGTTGGACACGGCAATCTGAAGAGGTTACTGGACGCCTGCTCCACTATACCCGAATGGATTGGGCACTGGAAGCGCTCGTCCTGCCGGGTTGGAGTAACCCGGGGGCTTGCGCTGGCTAAAGCTTATTTTCCTAAGCTCGAGCCGGCCAAGCTTGTGGGCGGGTTTCCAGAATTCAACCATGACGGGTCCAAGTTCTCTGTGAAGAATTTCAAGGCCATCCAAAAGGAAGTTCGTCACCCGGCCAGTGTGATTGCTGATGGCTTGGATATCAACTCAATTATCCCTGCGTACGATGCTGATGATAAGGCGATTAAGTCGGATCTTCCCAAGCCGTACGACATGTTGGCCCGATGGAAGGCGGAGGCTGCCCAGTTGAGAGAGGAGGCCGCGAAGAAGAAGGCTGAGGCCGATTCTGCGCCTGCTACCTCCACACCGATCGTCCCTCCTCCTGCACGGTCCGGCACTACTGCTGATCCGGGTGTTGCTGCTACCAAGAGTACTGAAGGGCAAGCTAAGGAACAAGACCCGGCTGGCAAAGGCAAGGGGAAGATGGATGCCTCAGTCCCGGATGCCGAGTGATACTTGCGTCAGTCGGCCAATGGGCCCTTTGAACAATTATTTTTGACGGTGCGCCTGTGCACCTTTGATACTAGTATCGAGAGTTGTAATGCACTTTAATGCCTTAATATACTTCGTGGCCCTTCTGGCCTTTGGATGATTTTGATATTTATCTGCCTTTGAGCTTATTTACTCTTGATACTCCGATTTACTTTATGGTTCCTTTTGTGAGACTCAGTTTCCGGGTCACATGGGTTTTGACGGGTGAACTTTTCTCTAAGTCCCCAAGTCCCCAAGACTCGGATTTGTGGGTTTTTGGTGCTTAATAGCTAGATAACTTGCCTCTTTTTTTTTTCAAAATCCCCAGTCCCCAAGGCCCGAAATTCCGAGTCTGGGGTGTGAGGTTTCTCAAAGAAAACAAATTGTTTCTGCTAAGCCCAAAACCTAGAGCCGTTTCACATAGGTGTTGAAGTTATGCTTGATAGACTTTGAGTTTCCGGTTATTAACCCTGTACTCTGCAGAACTTGTGGTTTAGATGACCCTTTTGACTCTCTTGTACTGTAAGCCGGCTTTCGCGTGGATACCATGTTGTTACATCTGTACGAAAACAGGTCAGGCAAGTCCCATTGGGCATCATGGCTGATTGTAATCGTAAGCGAGCAAATCATGCCACTTTAGTGCGAGTCACATCGAGCTTAAGTAAGAAAAGTCAAGAAATTTGGCTCCTTTGTCCGGTTATAAGATTGCAGCCGTACTCGTTTGCGAGTAATCGGCCCTTATAACTCATAGGCATCATGGCCGGGTCTTTGAGTTTGTAACTGTGCTATTCAAGCAATCAGCCCCCAAGACCTAAATATATGCAATATACTAAAGAAACTAGGGCACTAAGAAAAACAATAAATAATACCTACCTGGAAGAAACATAACAGAAGAATAAAACTTGATAGAACATGTGAAGAAGATATATTGCTTAACCATATCTTTATTGATATGAGAAAGTTAGGTCAGCAAGCCGCCTCATTAAAAACCCTCCAGTCCCCTTAGGTACCCTGGATAGGAAAAGAGTGCATCTGAAAACCTGCTGCCTGTTACATCGTGTAATTCCACTTGTGAGTCTGGTCTATACTAGGTATAGTAGGGACGCAGCTGAGCTACGTTCCATGGTCTTTCTTTCTCTTGCATAGATGAAGTGGTATGAGCGGTGTCGTTAACCGTAGCCGACTCTTCCCTTGCATCTATCAAGTAATACGATCCATTGTGCAGATTCCGGCTTATGATAAACGGTCCTTCCCATGGCGGTGATAACTTATGTTTTCCTTCTTTTGACTGTACCAGGCGCAGGACCAGGTCTCCTTCCTGGAAGACCCGGGTTTTTACGCGCCGGCTATGATATCTCCGCAGATCCTGCTGATATATGGCTGATCTTTCCAGTGCTTGTTCCCTTTCTTCTTCTAGTATATCCACGGCGTCCTGCCGGGTCTTCTCGTTCTCTACCTCGACGTAAGCCGAGACTCGAGGCGAGTCATGGATGATATCACTCGGCAACACCGCCTCTGCACCATAAACCATGAAAAACGGTGTCATCTGAGTGGATCTGTTAGGTGTTGTGTTGATACCCCAAACCACTGCAGGTAATTCTTCAACCCATGCACCAGCAGCTCTGATACACGGAACTCGCAATCGTGGCTTTAATCCATGAAGCAGTTCTTGATTTGCCCTCTCCACTTGTTCGTTAGCCTGTGGATGGGCCACTGAAGCTACGTCAAGCCGGATTCCATTGTTTCCACAAAATTTCTCCATCTCGCCAAGGGACATATTGGTTCCATTGTCGGTAATTATGCTATGGGGATACCCGAACCGATAGATAATCCTTTTCAGGAACTTGACTGCTGTAATTGCTTCACAGTTGGTAACTGGCATAACCTCAACCCACTTGGTAAACTTGTCAATGGCCACCAAGAGGTGCGTCTTTTTGCAAGGTGACATGTGAAAGGGGCCAACCATGTCCATACCCCAAACAGCAAACGGCCAAGTTAACGGGATAGTCCGTAGTTCCATAGCCGGCACATGGGTTTGGCGAGCGTACCTTTGACATCCATCACACCTTGCTACCAAGCGCTCCGCGTCTGCTAGGGTCGTGAGCCAGAAAAAACCATGTCGATAAGCTTTGGCCACAAGGGATCTTGTGGATGCGTGATGCCCACAATCACCTTCATGGATTTCCTTGAGGATCTGTCGGCCTTCTTCTGGTGCTACACAGCGCAAAAAGACTCCTGCTGCACTTCTCTTGTATAACTCTCCGTTGACGATAGAATATCCTTTTGCTCGCCTCAGAATTTGTCTTGCTAATACTTCCTGCTGTGGTAACTCGCCCCATGATAGGTAGGCTAAGAACGGCTCTGTCCACTCGGGAACAGCACGTACTGTGGCCACGAGCTCCAAATCCGGGTCTTGATTTGCCAATTCTTCCTCAGACTCGGTTTTAACTGACGGTCGCCATAGTTCATCCAGGAAGACATTAGGTGGAACCGGCTCTCTGCGCGAGCCGAGTCTGGCGAGTGCATCTGCTGCCTCGTTTTTTCTTCTGTCTATGTGCTCCACCTCGTACCCGGAGAAACACCCGGCAACTCTATCAACCTCTCTGCGGTATGCTGTCATAGTTGCATCTTTTCTATCCCAAGTTCCTGAGACCTGCTGTACCACAAGGTCCGAATCTCCAAAGCATCGTATCCTCTTAATATTCATCTCCTTGGCTACCTTTAAGCCGTGCAATAAGGCGTCATACTCGGCCACGTTGTTGGAACAATCAAAGTGAATCTGCAACACATAGCTCAACTTGTCTCCTTTGGGTGATGTTAGCACCACTCCAGCTCCTGACCCCTCGTATTGCTTGGAGCCATCAAAGTGCATGATCCAGGACTCGGAGTTTGGAGCCATGGTAGGCATGCCTGTGTGTGTCCAATCATTAATAAAATCGACTAGAGCTTGAGATTTAATTGCTGACCTTGGCTCGTAATTGATATGATAATCCCCCATCTCGATCGCCCACTTGGCTATTCTACCTGTTGCATCCGAGTTTCTGATGATATCCGACATTGGTATAGAACTAACCACTGTTATGGGGTGTTCCTGAAAATATGGCTTCAATTTTCGGCTGGCCATGAAGACCCCGAAGACCAGCTTTTGCCAATGCGGATAGCGCTGTTTTGCCTCTGATAATACCTCACTGACGTAGTAAACCGGCCTCTGGACCGGGTATTCTTTTCCATCTTCTTTTCGCTCGACAACAACCACTGCACTAACCGCCCGGGGCCCTGCTGCAACGTATAATAACATGGGCTCTTTAGGACCCGGAGCTGCTAGGACTGCTGCCTCAGATAGCTGCTTTTTTAGCGCCTCGAACGCCTCGTCAGCCTCTTGATCCCATACGAATTTATCAGATTTTTTCAAGAGCCGGTACAAGGGTATTGCCTTTTCTCCGAGTCTGGATATAAACCGGCTGAGCGCTGCTACGCACCCTGTGAGCTTCTGAACATGTTTCAAATTTTCCGGCTTTTTCAGACTCTGGATAGCTTTGATTTTGTCCGGGTTTGCTTCAATTCCTCTCTCAGAAACGATAAAGCCGAGTAATTTCCCGGCTGGAACTCCAAAAACACACTTTGTCGGGTTGAGCTTCATCTGATACCTTCTCAAGTTCTTGAATGTTTCCTTTAGATCGTCAATAAATGTCTCCGCCTTTCTGGTCTTGATCACCACATCGTCTACATAAGCATGTACGTTGCGTCCAATTTGGTCCTCGAAGCACTTCTGAATACACCGTTGATAGGTTGCGCCAGCGTTCTTCAGTCCAAATGTCATTGTCTTGTAACAAAAGGCCCCAAAAGGGGTTATGAACGATGTTTTTTCCCAATCCTCCTTCTTGAGCTTGATTTGATGATACCCGGAATAAGCGTCCAGAAAACATAATAGGTCGCTGCCAGCTACCGCGTCTATGATCTGATCTATCCTTGGTAAAGCAAACGGATCCTTTGGGCAATGCTTGTTGAGACTCGTGTAATCGATGCACATCCTCCACTCATTGGTCTTTTTCATCACGAGAACCGGATTTGCTAACCAGTCCGGGTGAAACACTTCCATAATGAAGCCGGCTGTAAGCAGCCGAAGCAATTTCTTCCCCTATAGCTTTCCTTCTTTCCTCATTCATCTTTCTCAAGCCCTGTTTCACAGGTCTGGACTTGGGATCGACGTGCAAACTGTGCTCTGCTAACTCTGTGGGGATACCCGGCATATCGCTAGGCGTCCAGGCGAACACATCCTGATTTGAACGAATGAACTCCACAAGTGCTTTCTCCTGCTCGCTGTCCAAGTTAGATCCTATAGCAAATTGCTTGGAGGGTTCACCCTCGACAAAAGCTACCATCTTGGTGTCCTGTGCTGCCTTGAATTTTGCTCTCTCATCTTCAGTATTTGGCCTTTTTAGCGTTGTTCTGTCATCCGGGTCTACTTGAGACCGGTAATACTTGAGTTCCTCTTTTCTGCAAGCTTGCTCCGCCATGGCTGCATCTCCTTCATCGCACTCAGCTGCTATATCCCGGCTCCCGTGTATGGTGATGGTCTGCTTGGGGCCCGGGATTTTTAGTTGTAGATACACATAACACGGCCTGGCCATGAACTTGGCATAAGCCGGCCTTCCGAATAGCGCGTGATAAGGACTGCGCAACTTAACCACCTCGAAAGTAAGCCACTCGACTCGATAATTATCCTTTGATTCTCCAAAAGCTACCTCCAATGTGATCTTTCCCTCGGGGCACGCTGAGTGTCCCGGCACAATCCCGTGAAAAACCGTTGAACTCTTCTGCAGCTGAGACTCCTTGAGACCCATGCGTAGAAAGGTTTCCCAATACAAGATATTGATGCTACTTCCACCGTCCATTAGGACCTTTTTCAGCTCATAACCATTAACCTGTGGTGCCACCACCAATGCTAAGACTCCCGGGTGTTCTATCCTTTCCGGGTGATCTCTTCTGCTCCATGTTACGTCCTGCTCTGACCATCTCAGGTATCTCGGGACAGCCGAAGAAACCGAGTTTACTGCTTGTTTCAGTATCTTTTTGTCCTTGTTAGAAATTCCTGTGGTATGCACGTGATACTGTCCCAATTGCTTGGGGTTGGCTTGGAAACCTCCAGCTCCCCCTTGGTTGTTACCCGGATTTCCGCCTGCCGGGTTACCGGCTGGGGGTGGGCCGTTGCCCGGGTTTCCACCCGGACCCGGTCCTCCTCCCCGACCTGCACCTCGCATGGCCTTGTTTATATCCTCATTCTTCCATCTCTGTAGGTCCGCGCACTTCTCCAATGAGTGGTTAGCCGGCCTACCGTTCCTGTTGTGCTTTGGGCACGCCATTCTGAAGATATCCCAATTGTTACCCGGCCTCGGCGGTCCTTGATAATTTCCTCCGTTGTGGTTTCCAGCATTGAAATTTCCTTCTGCTCTAGGTCTCGAAGACCCGGCTTCTGTGCTAGCGACAAACTCGGAGCCTCCCTCAAACGGGCGCTTGTTCTGGTTGTTCCCATTGTTGCCTCCATTGTTACCCAGCGTTGATCCATTGCCGGTTCTTCCACTATTATTTGTATTTGCTTTTGCTTTCTTGTCATCGACATCCTCTTCTGTAGTATCCGTTGCAGCGTGTTTATTGCATGCGTCCATTAGCTCTCCCATCGTAACCTCTGAAGCGTTTCGGCTAGATTTCATGCGAGTTAACTTTTGCACTAAAGGTATGTACTTGCACGTCTTTGCCATAGCTTGTAGCGCATCTTTGGGCTGAATATCCGTAGATGAGTGAAGTATCTCCATAACCCGGCGCACCCAGCTGCGCGCCGATTCTCCTTTCTTTTGTACACATCGCTCTAAGTCATCGATAGTAAATAGCTTTCTGCACGTTCCATGAAAGTGCTTGATAAACGCAGTTTTCAACTCCTCCCATGACTTGATAGATCCTTCCGGTAAATTATTGAACCATAACTTTGCCGCTCCTTCTGACATCATCAAGTACATGAACTTGGCTTGAAGATTTTCTGATGCATTGCGAATCGACATAGCCATCTCATAACTGCTCAACCATGTTTCTGGATCCATAGTCGGCTCATAATTCATAACTTTACCCGGTTCTTTGAATTTATCCGGGTAAGGCTCAGCCCTGATGTCAGCCGACAGACACTTAGGCCCAGCGAGATTAGTCGGAACTGGCCTCACCCGGGAAACATGTGATCCTGCGGGAGGTGCAGCTGGACGCGGTACGGCTGGTGGCCCATGCACCGCAGACCCGGCCGCGGCCCTCCTGGCTCTGGAACTGTCCACGATAGCTTGTGCTGCTGATGCTGCCGGTACTGCCTGAACGCGGGGAGGAGGCGGCATTTGCTGCTGCTCTTCCCTCCGCCGCGCTGAACTTGTCTGGATATTGCCGGTATTGCCTCGTTGCTGGCTGATATATGGTGTCCCATGCATTCCACTTCTGTGATCCGGGTAATTAACTTGCTGCGCTACCGCAGTGCGCAATAGATCTATCGCCCGCCGGGTCTCCTCTGCGTGGGGTGACTCTCTCACGGGGATTTGATTCAATGCGAGCGTTGCTGCGTACACATTATCCATGGGGTTGTTGTAATGACCTGCTGGTGTGCGAAATCGTGATGGTGGTGGTGGTGGTAAAGTATTGCCGGCAGTGGCTCCAGTCTGCAATGTGGGTAACCCGGCTTGTATGTTTGCCGGTTGTGCTCCTCCAGTTGCAGGTTGCTGTACGGTTCCTTGGTTTGCTGCCGGAATCGGTTGATCCTGAGGTGTGATAAATAGGTTGGTCGGGTTTATAACTCCACCTGTTGCTGGTAACATGGTTTGGTGCCTTTGACGCGCCCTGGTTGTCTCTTCTCGGAGCCGGGTTTCCAATGCATCCAGCTCACGTTGGCGGGTGGCCATCCCCTGCCTTTCTGCTTCTACTTGCCTTCTCTGTTGCTCCAATGCACGGCGGGCTACGTCCAGATCTCTGACACGTTCCGCCGCGTTTTCCGGAGTAATAACTGTAGCTAAGACGGTTGGATCCAGAATCAAATTGTTGTTGAATAGGGCCGGGTGTTGCGGGTTTGAAGGACCCGCCCCTGGTGTCCGGTTTGCCAGATATCCGAACATGTTTGCCTGCAACTCGCTTTCCGCCGCGTGGCTGGTAACCGATGCCGATTCTCCGTCAACTCGGGTGAGAACCGGGTTTCCGTCAACCGGACCTTGCTGCTGAGCCACTGCTGGTGCTGTTCCGACTGTGGCTGCGGTCACGTTTCCCTGATTAAGATTGATCGCCGGGGCCGTGTAAACCGCAACCTGGCGCGTAATACTTGGCGCAGATTCGTACTCTTCCTCTTCGCTGCTATTTTCCTCGTACCGGTTCTCCAGCAGATGCAGGATGGACTCGGTATCATCTTCTCTCACGACCCGGCCACGCGGGGTCCATGCCGGCTCCTCCGGCTGTTCCCTCTTCGTGGGGGGCTCTTCTGTCGGATCTACCGTCCCGACCGATTCTTCTTCATTTGATTGGACGCATGTGGCTTCCCCTGACACAGAATCAAATCCGAAATCGTCAGGGATTGAACCGGACGTACGTACCATGCCGATGAAGACGTTGATCTGGCCGATTGTCACGACAGATCCGGATTCGAGCAGATCCGACTCTGGCCCCCAGCCGGAATCGTCCACCATCTTCTCTCCTTGGTGGTCGGTGTAGATCTCGCCGATGACAAGGTTCTCCATGTTCTTCCGAGCTTCTCCCGTGATGTAAACACCCTTGGACGTAGGCCCCACGGTGGGCGCCAACTGTCGTGGGATAATCACGGCAGACGTTACCGGGGGTAACTTATCTTGGGGCAATTCTACTCTGGTGTTTGGGAGAGGGTTTAGCTCAAGGGAAAACATGATGATATGCGATCTGGTAGCCGGCAATCAAGTCGCCGAGTCTCCGATCTAGATATATTAACTCAACTCTCGTATTACACTGGATACTCGACACCTAGCGATATTGCTCAAAACTCTTGGATCTCTCCCTCGTCTAAACCTAGGGGCCGGCTTATATAATATCCGGACCCCTTGGCCTACTCTCCAAGGCGCACTCTGAATCCTACCCGGACACTGCCTACAAACCCTAAACTTCCTTATCAGAACCCACAATCCGGGTTACGAGGCCTACGTTCTTGGGCCTTCTAGAAACTCCTTTATCTTAAGTCGGGTCTTGTGCAGCGTCCTTTGGGCCGAGTTACTCCTTGGCGTTGGCCTACCGGGTTATCATCCCTCCATCAAGACTGGCTCCCCCATACACCATTATGGGAGAAACCCTTTTCGGAAAATCTTCAAAAGGCCACAATCTTCAAATGGGTGGCAAGCATCAAGCGTAGGATTTCTTCGAGATGCTTCACTTGAGCTTCCATGTCAAGCTTGATGACGAACACCGCTTGACGACATAGACCATGGGAAATATGAAATCAATCTTTTTATGCGTGCCCATTGAAAGATACCTAACCACATATAGATATGCCACACATATGTTGTAACATCCCAAGTCTGAAAAATAGCCTTTAGAATGTTTGCTATCTGTTATTTTATGTTTTGCATCATGGCATCATGTTGATTGCAATTGTTTTGTTTGTTTTTCAGTTGTTTTCCAACTGTTTTCATTTGTTTTCCTTTGTTTTCTACTTGAATTTCAAACCAAAATTCAAACCTTTTGTTTCATCCTTGTGATGTTACAATTTCTAAAATGATATTTCCAAAATAAAACAATTATTTGTTTCCATTAAAGTGTGATTCCAAACTGTTGTTTTGTTTCTATAAAAATGCATCCAATAACCAAACCCTTTTCAAATTCAATTAAGTTCCAAATCAACAACCCTTTTGAAAGTTATGAAAAATTGCAAAACAAATCAATCATTTGTTTCCAATTATTCCATAATGATCAACTTCTAAAATAGTGGTTTAAATCAATTCTTTAGTTCCAAATTGCATTCTAAGTCAATCAAAAACATCAAACAGCACCCATTTTTTCAACTTGTGAAAATCAACAAAACATTGTAATCCTTTTTGTTCTAATTAAATAATAGGGGGTAACCCTAATAAAAATGTTACTTAATATGACCATTCACCCAATCTTGGTTTAATTACAAACAGCAAGTTAAACTCCAACTTTCTGCAAACAAAAGCTAACATTTGTTTTCTATTAATCTAAAAGGCTTAACCTAATTTTCTAACATTTTTACTAACCTACAAAACTCTCTTTTTCCTTCCTTTTGGTTTTAGCAAAAAAAAAAAAAAAAACTAAATAAAAGAAAACAGAAAAATAAGAGAGGGAGAGAGCACAACAGCCCATCTCTCCCCCTTTGGCCCAACTTCCCCTGCTGGCCCAGTACCTCTTCGAGGGGGGCATCTTCTCCCTCCTGTCGCTGTCGCCCCCCTGTACGTCTCCATCAGAGCCCTTCGATCAACCCCTCCACCCACCGATGCCATGCCGTACACCACCTAGACCCTCTATAACCTAGCTACCTCCCGAGCCCCTGCCTTCCCCCTCTCCCTAACCCTAGCGCCGCGAGGCCATCCTCCCTCTCTGCTAGACCACCCCTCTCTGAATGCCTGCACACCGAACCCACCTAGCCCCGACAGATCGCCGCCGCCCCGGCCACCATGGGCACCGCGAGGAGTGGCTGGCCCCGGGAATGGAAGCTTGGATGTCCCGGGTTGCTCACCGTCTCCTCGCCCGCTGCCAGGAGCCCCCGAGATGGCCGCGCCGTCGCCGGCTTTCTCCCTCCGTTTTCATCATCGGCTACTGAACAACGACGTCGACAGCAGCGAGGTGAGCTCGCCCTGCCATCTTCCCCTCTTGATCTGTCCGCCCTAGGCCCCATCTGCACCTGCATCGCGCGCGCCCATCATCTCTGCATCGCCACCGCGCGCTACGCGAGCACGTCGCCGGCCATCCTTACCTCTGTCAGCGAACATGTCGTGGAAGGTTTCGGTCGACAGTTAACAGTTCAGTTAACTTGTTAACTGAACGTTAACCTGTCACCAGATCGTACCTTGTCACGAAACAACGAGAGACGCACTGGTTGTGACCGTTCCGCGCAGCGCCATCGACCCGGGTTCGAGTCCCCGCGGCCGCAAAGGCAAAAACTTTTTCGCAATTTGCCCGCGCCTTTGGCCCCACAAGTCATACACCCCACGGCCCTGTCACCTTCCACCCGCCTCGTTGGCATGCCACGTTGGCCAGTGGCCCACCGTCAGTGGCTGCGGTTCAGTCAACACGCTGTAACCAAAAACTTTTCTGCACATTTCTTTTAAATCCAAGTCCCTGAAAATAACAGATTAGTCCCTCACACTAAAATGCCAATAACTTTAGTTTTCTAACCCCAAATAATGAGAATAAAATAAGTGCACTAAGCTAAATTAAATTCTCTATCTTTCGGTATCAATTGTTTCCTGTTTTGAATTTTCAAAATGCAATTTAAATTTGAATTCAAATCCTTCCATTGCAATTTGCTAAAATCAATAACTATTTCATTATTAATCCAACAAATGCAAATAAAATATGTTTTCCATACCATTTTGAATACTCTATTCAAATATAAAATTTGTTTTCTGGTTTGAATAATTTAGATTGCCTAAACAATTTAAATCTTGTTTAATTCAATTAAAAATTGTTTAATATTGTTTAATTCATAACTAAATAATCCTAGGTCCAATTTCAAAATGTGAAACATGTAATCCAACTAAAATTTGATAACCTTTTCAAATATCAACTTTGTATTTTGTTTTGATCAAATTAACTTAATGAAAACAACCCCTACTTGTTCAACATCATTAAGTAACCAATAATTTCCAAAACCTAATAACTGTTTTTCTTAACTTGTTAACCATCATTCTAATTGCATCTAATCTTGTTTACTTCTGTTGTTATCATCATGCATGCATCATGTTTAACTACTTACACTTGTTAATCAAATGTAGATCATTGCTTCAACCTAAAGCATTTGCATCCATATGCAATTCTCATTGCATATGGATCCAATTAAATTGTGTTACTTTGTCAAGAAGGTTACTTTGATTAACATGACATGCATCATCCCCTGTTTGTGCACTATGCCATGTTATTGATTGTTTATCTTTCTGCATCGTTTGTTTGCTTCTTCTCGGATACACGACGACGTTGAGACCGACGATACTTACGACACCCCTTCTAAGGATTTAGCTCAGTACCAGGCTACTGGGTTTTGCAGGCAAGTTATCACTCACATGAACCACTGTGTTCCTTTCAACATTGGTTACCGATACTTTCCGTTGTTCTTTTCTGCTAAGCCTTAGTAGTAGTTGTTTCTGTTGCGAACCCATCACATGAATCCCTTAACCTTGATATTGCCTCACCTCCATACCTATAACCATTGTTTGAGCCCGTGCCTTACTAGCATGCTTAGGTTGCTTTTGCTCGAGTCTGTTACCCGTTACTTTCTGTTACTATTTCATTATGTTCTGGGGGCTCGATGTTAATCAATCAATCATGCTAATGATATTGTTAAATAATAAATTTGATGATAAGGCACCGGCAGGAGGCCCATGAGAGGTTTTGAAGCCTGCTAGTGTCGACCCTAATAGGAAAAGGGTCTTGTCTACTGATCCATGATGAGCGCACTACCCGCATTTGGGAAGCGAGTATGGGCGCCCCCCTCAACTTGACCTGATTCGCATCTCGTCCAAATCGCCTCATTTAGTTCGTGTTTTCCATTTGCCGCATCATGTTTTTGCGAGCCCAGGCCAGGGTGGAACTTTCGTAGTCGGCATATAGGGGGACACGTTCTTAGAGTGCTATGAGGGTCCATTTTCTTCTGGGCTCGATTAGCCGTGCGCCCAAGGTGCTTTGGGCTTGATGCGAGGAATGGTTGGTTGTGTTGAGTACCCCGCTTGGTGGAAGGGCCTTTCCATCTGGCGGGTTATTCATGAGTGTACGGCCAAATTGGTGCAACCCTGCAGGGATAATCTTCTCGAGAAGCCGTGTTTTCCGCGGTTATGGATTACTTGGTGAAAGTACTGGCTAACAAGTACTCAGGACAACTTAAACCTAATGATTAACAACTTTACACCCAATGATTAATAACTTGACTAGTAATAGGCTTATTGACACAATAATTTGAACCATCATTATTACAACTGTGTGAGTTATCCTCGGATTGCTTCTTTGGATAAGGGGCGAGATCCAGGATGGGTTTTGTTTGAAGTTATCTTTCAGTTGGTTACAATCCTCGATCTTATCCCTTTTCTGTTAGCCGGCAGTTGTAGTATGTTTCTGTAGTTGTGTAGAGCAGCCAGTTGCAGCATCTTTTATATCCCCTTTCCTTCCGTTGAACCCAAAGCATCTGTGCTTGGTGTTGACGGGTTACACTTTGGTGAACTGTGAGTCTTGCTTGCCAGTACGTTGGTGTACTGACCCCTTTGGGGCTGTGGTTTACGCAGACGGCGATTCCGAGGATCCACATGGTGGCTACTACGTGAAGTTTGACGAGACTGCTGACGAGTAGATAGCGGACCCGGGCAGGATCCGAGACTTCGTGGATGGGCTCCGTCTGTTTGTTTCCGGCCTCTTAGGCCTATTTGGTTCTTGTCTGTACTCAGACATGTTGAATGCTTCCGCTGTATTGTAATGATGTATTGTTGGGGCATGTGCCCTCTGAATGATTGTATTTGCTATCTCTGCTCTAATGAGAGCCATTTGCAACTTATTTCAATCTTTTGTGTCGTAGAGATCTGTTGTGATATCACTTGTTAAACGCCGTTGACGTACCATGTGTGTATGGTTTGAAGTACGTCGACGGAAGTGCCTTTGATCTCTAGTGGATAGTTTACATCGACGATGGAATAGCAGGGCTTGTGTTGTCGCGCATAAGCGCAGGCCTACCAGGAAGCTGGGACGTGGGAGCAGTTATGCCCCATAATCCAAGCATCTGCTATCCAGTTCGTACGGTGAGTATCCCCTAGAAATCAGGGTGCGACAAATGGTATCAGAGCCTGTCTGCCTGTAGGATCCCGTTTTACTGGTCGCAGTTGAGTCTAGAAACTATTTTGTAACTATATAGGAAAAATGAAACGTGAGAGTAGGAATTCTATTCTTTTTCTTCTTTCCCCACCCTCCCTCCCTTTTCTGGTAAGGAAGTGCAACGTTGATTTCTCCCTTCTCATCTAAACTTTCAAGTTAGAATTTCACGAATCCTGGTTTCTCTAGGATGGTTATATCTACTAGACCATAGGAATGGAGGTGGTTGTGACATGATTTATCATGTTGCCTACTCACGATTGAGAACGGTGGCAAATAAGCCCCGGAAGCAAATCCTCTATTCCTTAAGCAGTAGATATTGGTCCTTTAGAAGCCCGGATGGGTTTTTCCATAGTACCTCAGGAGTTTTGTTCTCGTTTTCCCCGATGTTGATATCATGTTCTTCTCAACATCCTTTTCGTCCGTTGAAATCTTGTTGTTGTTTTCCACTTCAAATCTTCTACCGGCGTCTAATCAAAACTTCCTCGTAAACTCTTGTCCAGCTAAGGTGCTATTTGATACCGGAGAATCACATTCCTTTGTGTCAACAATCCTTTCCACAACATACAACCCAATTCTGGTTCCACTAAGCAATCAAAACTCTGTTCACTCCCCGGGATCTCAAATGTTGACTTCCAAGATAAGTAAGAACAATCCAATTCTAATGAGAGGCCACATATTCCTCGTTACTCTCATATTGATGATTCTGACATTGATGATTATTCTTGGTGTTGCATTGATGTCAATAACTCTGTTCCACCATTTTAGCCACATAATCTATTCTCCAAATGAATCAAATTCTATCCAGCTATACACCCTCAATACAAAACCTCTCCCTTCATTTGAAAATGTTCCGGTGGTTTGCAAATTCCCTGACGTCTGTCCAATGTGCACGATGTGTTTCACGTGTCACAGCTCAAGTGGATCTTCCCAAGAAGTTTTCGGACCTTTTCTTTTCTCAGTAGGAATCTCGGGGCGCGATTCCTTCAAGGGGGGGCGTTTTGTAACATCCCAAGTCTGAAAAATAGCCTTTAGAATGTTTGCTATCTGTTATTTTATGTTTTGCATCATGGCATCATGTTGATTGCAATTGTTTTGTTTGTTTTTCAGTTGTTTTCCAACTGTTTTCATTTGTTTTCCTTTGTTTTCTACTTGAATTTCAAACCAAAATTCAAACCTTTTGTTTCATCCTTGTGATGTTACAATTTCTAAAATGATATTTCCAAAATAAAACAATTATTTGTTTCCATTAAAGTGTGATTCCAAACTGTTGTTTTGTTTCTATAAAAATGCATCCAATAACCAAACCCTTTTCAAATTCAATTAAGTTCCAAATCAACAACCCTTTTGAAAGTTATGAAAAATTGCAAAACAAATCAATCATTTGTTTCCAATTATTCCATAATGATCAACTTCTAAAATAGTGGTTTAAATCAATTCTTTAGTTCCAAATTGCATTCTAAGTCAATCAAAAACATCAAACAGCACCCATTTTTTCAACTTGTGAAAATCAACAAAACATTGTAATCCTTTTTGTTCTAATTAAATAATAGGGGGTAACCCTAATAAAAATGTTACTTAATATGACCATTCACCCAATCTTGGTTTAATTACAAACAGCAAGTTAAACTCCAACTTTCTGCAAACAAAAGCTAACATTTGTTTTCTATTAATCTAAAAGGCTTAACCTAATTTTCTAACATTTTTACTAACCTACAAAACTCTCTTTTTCCTTCCTTTTGGTTTTAGCAAAAAAAAAAAAAAAAAACTAAATAAAAGAAAACAGAAAAATAAGAGAGGGAGAGAGCACAACAGCCCATCTCTCCCCCTTTGGCCCAACTTCCCCTGCTGGCCCAGTACCTCTTCGAGGGGGGCATCTTCTCCCTCCTGTCGCTGTCGCCCCCCTGTACGTCTCCATCAGAGCCCTTCGATCAACCCCTCCACCCACCGATGCCATGCCGTACACCACCTAGACCCTCTATAACCTAGCTACCTCCCGAGCCCCTGCCTTCCCCCTCTCCCTAACCCTAGCGCCGCGAGGCCATCCTCCCTCTCTGCTAGACCACCCCTCTCTGAATGCCTGCACACCGAACCCACCTAGCCCCGACAGATCGCCGCCGCCCCGGCCACCATGGGCACCGCGAGGAGTGGCTGGCCCCGGGAATGGAAGCTTGGATGTCCCGGGTTGCTCACCGTCTCCTCGCCCGCTGCCAGGAGCCCCCGAGATGGCCGCGCCGTCGCCGGCTTTCTCCCTCCGTTTTCATCATCGGCTACTGAACAACGACGTCGACAGCAGCGAGGTGAGCTCGCCCTGCCATCTTCCCCTCTTGATCTGTCCGCCCTAGGCCCCATCTGCACCTGCATCGCGCGCGCCCATCATCTCTGCATCGCCACCGCGCGCTACGCGAGCACGTCGCCGGCCATCCTTACCTCTGTCAGCGAACATGTCGTGGAAGGTTTCGGTCGACAGTTAACAGTTCAGTTAACTTGTTAACTGAACGTTAACCTGTCACCAGATCGTACCTTGTCACGAAACAACGAGAGACGCACTGGTTGTGACCGTTCCGCGCAGCGCCATCGACCCGGGTTCGAGTCCCCGCGGCCGCAAAGGCAAAAACTTTTTCGCAATTTGCCCGCGCCTTTGGCCCCACAAGTCATACACCCCACGGCCCTGTCACCTTCCACCCGCCTCGTTGGCATGCCACGTTGGCCAGTGGCCCACCGTCAGTGGCTGCGGTTCAGTCAACACGCTGTAACCAAAAACTTTTCTGCACATTTCTTTTAAATCCAAGTCCCTGAAAATAACAGATTAGTCCCTCACACTAAAATGCCAATAACTTTAGTTTTCTAACCCCAAATAATGAGAATAAAATAAGTGCACTAAGCTAAATTAAATTCTCTATCTTTCGGTATCAATTGTTTCCTGTTTTGAATTTTCAAAATGCAATTTAAATTTGAATTCAAATCCTTCCATTGCAATTTGCTAAAATCAATAACTATTTCATTATTAATCCAACAAATGCAAATAAAATATGTTTTCCATACCATTTTGAATACTCTATTCAAATATAAAATTTGTTTTCTGGTTTGAATAATTTAGATTGCCTAAACAATTTAAATCTTGTTTAATTCAATTAAAAATTGTTTAATATTGTTTAATTCATAACTAAATAATCCTAGGTCCAATTTCAAAATGTGAAACATGTAATCCAACTAAAATTTGATAACCTTTTCAAATATCAACTTTGTATTTTGTTTTGATCAAATTAACTTAATGAAAACAACCCCTACTTGTTCAACATCATTAAGTAACCAATAATTTCCAAAACCTAATAACTGTTTTTCTTAACTTGTTAACCATCATTCTAATTGCATCTAATCTTGTTTACTTCTGTTGTTATCATCATGCATGCATCATGTTTAACTACTTACACTTGTTAATCAAATGTAGATCATTGCTTCAACCTAAAGCATTTGCATCCATATGCAATTCTCATTGCATATGGATCCAATTAAATTGTGTTACTTTGTCAAGAAGGTTACTTTGATTAACATGACATGCATCATCCCCTGTTTGTGCACTATGCCATGTTATTGATTGTTTATCTTTCTGCATCGTTTGTTTGCTTCTTCTCGGATACACGACGACGTTGAGACCGACGATACTTACGACACCCCTTCTAAGGATTTAGCTCAGTACCAGGCTACTGGGTTTTGCAGGCAAGTTATCACTCACATGAACCACTGTGTTCCTTTCAACATTGGTTACCGATACTTTCCGTTGTTCTTTTCTGCTAAGCCTTAGTAGTAGTTGTTTCTGTTGCGAACCCATCACATGAATCCCTTAACCTTGATATTGCCTCACCTCCATACCTATAACCATTGTTTGAGCCCGTGCCTTACTAGCATGCTTAGGTTGCTTTTGCTCGAGTCTGTTACCCGTTACTTTCTGTTACTATTTCATTATGTTCTGGGGGCTCGATGTTAATCAATCAATCATGCTAATGATATTGTTAAATAATAAATTTGATGATAAGGCACCGGCAGGAGGCCCATGAGAGGTTTTGAAGCCTGCTAGTGTCGACCCTAATAGGAAAAGGGTCTTGTCTACTGATCCATGATGAGCGCACTACCCGCATTTGGGAAGCGAGTATGGGCGCCCCCCTCAACTTGACCTGATTCGCATCTCGTCCAAATCGCCTCATTTAGTTCGTGTTTTCCATTTGCCGCATCATGTTTTTGCGAGCCCAGGCCAGGGTGGAACTTTCGTAGTCGGCATATAGGGGGACACGTTCTTAGAGTGCTATGAGGGTCCATTTTCTTCTGGGCTCGATTAGCCGTGCGCCCAAGGTGCTTTGGGCTTGATGCGAGGAATGGTTGGTTGTGTTGAGTACCCCGCTTGGTGGAAGGGCCTTTCCATCTGGCGGGTTATTCATGAGTGTACGGCCAAATTGGTGCAACCCTGCAGGGATAATCTTCTCGAGAAGCCGTGTTTTCCGCGGTTATGGATTACTTGGTGAAAGTACTGGCTAACAAGTACTCAGGACAACTTAAACCTAATGATTAACAACTTTACACCCAATGATTAATAACTTGACTAGTAATAGGCTTATTGACACAATAATTTGAACCATCATTATTACAACTGTGTGAGTTATCCTCGGATTGCTTCTTTGGATAAGGGGCGAGATCCAGGATGGGTTTTGTTTGAAGTTATCTTTCAGTTGGTTACAATCCTCGATCTTATCCCTTTTCTGTTAGCCGGCAGTTGTAGTATGTTTCTGTAGTTGTGTAGAGCAGCCAGTTGCAGCATCTTTTATATCCCCTTTCCTTCCGTTGAACCCAAAGCATCTGTGCTTGGTGTTGACGGGTTACACTTTGGTGAACTGTGAGTCTTGCTTGCCAGTACGTTGGTGTACTGACCCCTTTGGGGCTGTGGTTTACGCAGACGGCGATTCCGAGGATCCACATGGTGGCTACTACGTGAAGTTTGACGAGACTGCTGACGAGTAGATAGCGGACCCGGGCAGGATCCGAGACTTCGTGGATGGGCTCCGTCTGTTTGTTTCCGGCCTCTTAGGCCTATTTGGTTCTTGTCTGTACTCAGACATGTTGAATGCTTCCGCTGTATTGTAATGATGTATTGTTGGGGCATGTGCCCTCTGAATGATTGTATTTGCTATCTCTGCTCTAATGAGAGCCATTTGCAACTTATTTCAATCTTTTGTGTCGTAGAGATCTGTTGTGATATCACTTGTTAAACGCCGTTGACGTACCATGTGTGTATGGTTTGAAGTACGTCGACGGAAGTGCCTTTGATCTCTAGTGGATAGTTTACATCGACGATGGAATAGCAGGGCTTGTGTTGTCGCGCATAAGCGCAGGCCTACCAGGAAGCTGGGACGTGGGAGCAGTTATGCCCCATAATCCAAGCATCTGCTATCCAGTTCGTACGGTGAGTATCCCCTAGAAATCAGGGTGCGACATATGTTGAACGGATAGTATGGGCACCTAGAGGGGGTGAATAGGTGCTACGACCAATTTTAAATTTCTTTTCAATTTAGGATTGACACAAAGGTAAATTCTCTACATTACGCAACTAAGGTGAATTTACCTATATGACAAGAACAGCAATAAACATAACACAAGCACAAAGTAAAAGAGAGGGAATGAGATAACCGATATCGGAAGCACGCGGAGACAAGGATGTATTCCTGAGTTCCTCCTTGTTAGGGGAGTATGTCGCGTTGGAGGGGTGTCAGTTTCACCACAAAGGCCTACTAAACGCCACAAAGGCCTCATCATATTCTCCGATGAACCTCTCCACAAATGCCTAGTTCACCTTCTACTATTGATCCCCTTCGAGGCGGAAATTGGTGCCTTTACAATGAGCTTGAGGCACACACCCACAACCGAATTGGGGGCTCCCAAGAATCACCAAAAACCAACAAGTGTAGCAATGGGGTCTAGGTTTTCCACAAGGAAACCCTAGACAAGGTTCCCTCAAGTTAATGAGGGGGAAATGAAGAACGGGTTGCTGAAGATGTGGATTTGGGCCTTCTCCTTCAATCCTCCAAGAATCAATGAGTTTGGGTGGAGGAAATGGGAGATCTAGCTTGGTGAGTGAGCTCAATCAATGGGGCATTTAATTCTCGACAAGCTATCTCTTTGGAGAAGAAGGGGTCTTCTATTTATAGGTACACTCCAAAACTAGCTGTTTTCCTGCAGCACGAGCAATCTGGAATCAATCCGGCATACGAAATATTTTGGAGTATTCTGGATCTCAACAGAGGATTTCAGGTCATTCCGAAATGGATCCGGAATGAATCCGACAGCCGGAATTTTCCAGAATGAATCTGGATCCTAACGGAGGTTTTCGTGGCAAATCTAGAATGGATCCGGAATGAATCCGACACTCGGAATTGCCCGAAATAAATCCAGATCTCAACAGAGGTTTTCGCGGCAAATCCAGAATCATTCCGAAAATTCCGAAATGAATCTCGATGCCAATAGAAACCTTTGCCTGTAGGGAAAAACATCCGCGGTCTTTTTCTCCTTCACCGAAATTGTCACCGCTTTGTGCTGGAAATAGGTGTACCTTAATACGTGCAACACACAGTAAGATTTCACTTATAATGTTAACAAACACACAAAACCAAAAGGATTAAGAAATATTATTTCCATCTCCCCCTTTTTGATCTTTGATGACAACATAAGGATATGCAGAGATTTCATATAGAGAACAGTAGAAATGATCTCCAAAAAATAGACGGGCTCCTGTGTGCACCGGTTGAGGCATACAACAACTAGGTTTTTCTCCCCTATGTTTTAGAAACCAAGCAATTTAATCAAGTCTACAATAATAATTGCATAAAGGATAAACGAGCTAAGAAACCTAGCATAGTTCTAAAGATAATAACTTAACACAGGCAAGGGTGACACACACGAGTCACCAAGGTTCCACACACATAAACCAAATGTTTTCAGCGAAGAAAATAAACTCGAGCACAAGCCTATAAGATCAAATAAAAAGGCAAGAAACTTGTGCCCCCACCCTTGCAAATCCCGTGAAATCCTAAATAGAGAACTCCTTCTCCTCCTTTGGCATCAAGACGGCAAAAAGGAGAAATAGAGATCAACTAGTGTCCCAAGAGATCACTTGAATTCCTCTCCATCGTCTCCTTGCTCTTCATCATCATTTTCTTCTTCGTGCTCATTTCCACCTCGGTTGCCAGCATCATCAAAGTCGTCCTCATCATCAGATTCTTCATCATCATCCTCATCAGCCAGAGGATCTCCAAAGTAGAAGTCATCATCACAGATCTAAGGTATCTCAATGTGAACAAGATTAATAGCAACAAGAAGGAGGATCAGCAGGCACATCAATCCCAACATTCCTTCTGTCGGCGTTTTGAATACGCCTAGTCTCCTTAGCTATCTCCCTAGCCTCATGTCCAATCGCTCTAGTATCACTACACATGCTGAACATAGCCTTGAAGAACATGGAAATGCCACTACAAGACTGACACTGAGTACCACCACTATAGGAACCAGAAGGAGTATGAGACATGTTGGCCTTGCCCTTTGCAAACTCAGGGATCTCCAAACCACGGATAAGAGAGGGAGTGAATTTCTTTGGCCTAACAACCGGGTAGTTCTCCATGATTTACTCACCAACCTTTGAGTTGATGGACCTCTGAATATAAGGACCATATGTCGGCTTCCTCTTTTCCATAACTCCCAAACAAATCTCACGATAGAGAAAGTCCGTCACATTAATCTTCTTTTGGTTCTTGGGCTTGGTGGTGACCATGAGGTTGACCACAAAAGCCCTGATAGCTGAGTAGTCTCCAGCTTTAACCATGAGTGTGGAGCGGAAGATCTTGGACATCACATTGTAGTATGGATACATGAGAGAGTTGAAGGGAATGTTCTTGTCCAAGAGCTCGGGAGGATAGCAAAACTCTAATATTGAGGAATCATACTCGGAAGCATCATGACACGGTAACCATGAATTCCCCAAGTTGTCTTCCATGAATAAACTGGAGCAGTAGCAAACTCATATATATTGTTGCTAATCTTCTGATAACTCGTCATCCAAGTCATGGTGCGCATTGTATCACCCTTGCAGTGCATAATGCGGTAAAACGGGGCAATAAGATCAGGACAATACTCATGCTCGATCTGAAGAAGAGGTGAAACATTCATCTTGACCAAACACTCATGAACGTGATGAAGCTCTCCAGTCCTGTGCTGATTATAGAAATCCATATCAACAGGGGTTTGCACACAGACAAGAGGAGTGTTAGTGGAATAAAAATCTTCCCACGCCTTGAGCTAAAGATTGGTCCCGAATCTGGGATCCTCATAGGTGGTCTTAGCAAAGCGATACGGATTCTTCTTCTTCACTAGCTTCCACATAGCCACATAGTATGTCTTCAAATATCCCTCGGGCGCATGCTCAACTAGACCATCATCATGAGCAGCAGTAGGACGGCCTCCTGAACCACGACCCCTCTGAGCACGAGAACCACTCAAGTAGTCTCGACGAGTGAAAGTGGACTTTCTCTTGCAAATCGTACCACCACGAGAGCCTTCCCCTATGAACAGATGACAAAGAAGGTAGCAAGAGATAAGTGCATATTCCATAAGTAGATAACAACAACCCTAAGTTGGATGAAGTGCAAGTTTCAGCAAATTTTGGGCCTAGCTGAATTCAATACGGAATTTCCGGATTTATTTAGGAATGTCGGATTATTCCGGCTGCCCTGAATGATTCTGACATTTCCGAAATGATTCTGGAAACTTCGAACTGAATCGGATCTGCCACGAATTCATGAAAAATTGACTGAAAACTTCACCAAATCTAGGGTTTTTAAAGGGGAGATCCTAAGGGGTGATGGTGACAGTGACTATAGTGCGAGTAACCATGGATTTTACCACAAGAATATTAGATATAGGTCATGGTTCGAAGTGGGGATCTAGATCTCTAGGAACATGGAATTTCAACCAGAAGATAGATTATCCATGGGTAACAATATGGATTGAACTTGAATTCAAGATGAACCCTTGGTTAAGATGCATCTAGATAGAAATCCAACCAAAAAACAAGATAGAGAGAGAGGCCAATCCGAAATACCTTCCATGGAGGGGTTTGATGCTTCATTGGGAGACCCCAAGAGGAAGGTATGAAGAGTGTAGCGACAAGTTTCCCTCAGAAAGAAACCAAGGATGAATCGACCAGTAGGAGGAAGGAGTAACTTCAGAAGGTTGAAGCAGCTCAGATGGCAGGGCGCACTACCAGTTCAGAAGCAACATGGAACCTACACAACACAATCAGATCACTTTGCCCCAACAAAGCGGTGAGGTTGTCAATCTCACCGGTTTTGCTGAACACAAAGAGGTTAAACGTATGGTGTGGAAAACAGTAGGAAAACGGTATGAAAGCGGTAGTAACAGTATGAAAACAGTGGAAGTAGTGGTTATATTATCACTATGAGGAAAAAGGACCGGGGTCCACAGTTCACTAGTGGTGTCTCCCCGTGAAAGATAAATAACATGTGTGGCGAACAAATTATAGCTGGGCAATTGACAGAAATGAAGGCTGCACCGTAGTGCATATGAAAGACATAAAAATTACTATGTGATTCATGCGGGCATTACAACAAAATACATAGACCGTCATCCAACTGCATCTATGACTAATAATCCAGCCTCCGAATATTATCCGAACAAACGTTGGGTATTAAGTTGCAAGCAACAAATAATCGCAGTAAGCAAAGTGTGTAATGTAAACAATAACATCATCCTTAGACAAAGCATTGTTTTTTTCTCCCTAATGGCAACAGTACATCCTCCATCCGTCACGTTTCTGTGACTCGAGCACAGATGCAAAGGAGTCATGAACCCACTATCGAGCATAAATACTCCCTCTTGGAGTTACTAGCATCTACTTGGCCAGAGCATCTACTAATAACACAGAGAATGCAAGATCATAAATAACATAAGCATGAAGATAACATCATAGATTGAGAATCAGGACATAGCATTCAACATTCATCAGATCCCAGCAAACACAACATGTAGCATTACATAAAGATGATCTTGATCATGTTAGGCAGCTCACAAGATCTAAACATGAGACACAAAGTGGAGAGAACAACCATCTAGCTACTGATATGGACCCGTTGTCCAGGATGAACTACTCACGCATCACTTCGGAGGAGGGCATGGTGGTGTAGACCCCTCCGGTGATGAATTTTCCTCCAAGCAAGGTGCCGGAGAGAGCTCCAGAACCCTCCCGATCTCGGGATGACGGCGGCCTCAGGTGTTTTTTGGGACGAAGTGGGATCTCTTTAGGGTTTTACGCCTCGGGGGGATTAAATAGGCGAAAGGACAAAGGCGGTGGAGGTCGGGGGGAGGGGCCCACACCACCCCATGGCGCGGCCAGGGGCACGCCGCCCTATGGTGTGGGCCCCCTATGGCCCCCTTCGGGTCTCTTCGGGACTCCGTGGAACCTCCGGGAATTCTAAGACTTACGGGATTCGAATTTTCCAATTCCGATAATATTTCCAAAACAACTTTTCTGAAACTAAAAACAGCAGAAAACAGGGAACTGGATCTGTGCCATCTTGTCAATAGGTTAGTCCAGAAAATCGATAAAAATGTCATAAAGTGTATAGCAAACATGTGGGAAACATCATGGAACATTAGAAATTAAGGATATGTTTATGACGTATCAACATTTCCAAGCTTAGTTCCTACTTGTCCTCGAGTAGGTAAAGGATAAAAACACATAATTTCTGAGGTGACATGCTACCAACATAAACTTGATCATCAATAATGTAAAAGCATATGTAAGCTGAGATCATAGAATTTCAACATAAGCATGATAAATAGAACTTTAATAATAAAGCATAGAAATCATCTTGCATCATGAGAAGTAACACAAACAAAAGACCATGGATAACAATACAGCGAAAGATATACGTTTGCTTCAAGTATAGAGAAAGCATGGCAAAGTGGTACTTCGCTAGTCCTTAAGAGTGGGACAAAACATAAATGTTAGGACACCTTTAAAGTTCATGAGGAAGACTAGAACAAATAATTAGAGAACTAGAAATAACACATCATGAATCAATTAATAATGTTTCTGGGACAAATGCACATAAAACTCAGAATGGCAACTATGCCCTCTTAACTGTGCATAAAGTTAGAAGATGGAGACTCAACATAAAAGTAAAAGATTCTCAAAAAAAACATAAAAGTAAAAGAAAGGCCCTTTGCAGAGGGAAGCATGGATCACTCATGTGCTAGAGCTTTTATTTTCTTAAACAGGGGTATAAAAAGTTTGACACTCCTCCCAACCACCTTACACAAACCATGGCTAACCGAATCCTCGGGTGCCTGCCAACAATCACATACTGTGGAGGAGTGTCTCTATTTTAAGAGAGGTGTATGCTAGTTTCAACGAATGGTAAACAAAGAATACAGTACGTCACAAGCCAACTAGACTTCACAAGAGCGGCTCCCATATGAAGGACGCATCTGGGTAGAAGGTCATCCCTCTTTCTCTTTTGTTTACACAATTATGCTTTGACTGATAAATGAGGGGCAAAAATAGTGAAGAGAATTTGTTTGTATTAATTTGGGGCTGGGCACCCCGCTGCAAGTTCTTCTATCAATTGGATAAGCGGATGAATCCACTAGTCCAGGGTGTGAAATACAATCAAAAAGTGAGATAAAGATTCTCTATTTACGTCCTCATGAGCAAAAATAGGAACACAAAACAGGAGTAATTTTCAAAGTTTTAAAGGTAGCACATGAGCAATTTACTTGGAGTGGCAGTTAAATACCACATGTAGGTAGGTATGGTGGACACAATGGGAAAACATTGGTTTTGGGGAGTTGGATGCACGAGTAGAGCTCATACTCAGTACAGGTGGAGGCTAGCAAAAGACTGGGAGCGACAAATCAAGAGAGCACAAGAGCCATAATCATGCATAGCGACATAAACATAATTAATCAAAGCATAAGTGGTACCACAAGTTGAAAAACTCAATGATCATGGAGGCTATAAGTAACTGGTTCATAGTCATGAACATGGTGTGAGCATGCGCCAAGTCAACCAAATAGAACATTCAAAGGAGAATACCACAAAATTTATGCTTCAATATGACAAGAACAACTCATGATTCTTTCAATGGCACATTAAAAACTCTCAGCTATTTGAGACTAATCATGCTAATAAATAACCACAAGGCTTTAGAACTAAAATAGCATCTAGCATGATATGAAAAATTCTAGCCACAGTCTATACAAGCTTCTAGTTGCACTGTTAAAAAATCTACTTCAAGACGCAGTTAATTTTCCCAACAAGAACCATACAAGACATGCTTTAACAAAAACTCTCTATATGCTACAGCAAGCAAACATGAGAGTTGTAACATCCCAAGTTTGCTACATTAGAGTGTGTGGTGTTGTGTTCATATCATACATGCATCAAACAAAAATTTAAACCATGTTTTAACCAATTTAAATTGTGAATTTAATTGGTTTGAGAAAATCTCACAAAAAGTACTTAATTTGGTTTCCAAAATTTTGTTCTCGAAAATAATTCAATTTCACCACAGGAAAACATGGCTTGGTTGGAAATTTGATAAGCTTTCCAAAACTTATTTTTGCCAATTTTTCTGTTTGCAAAAAGGTCCCCAAAACCTTTAGTTTTTGTTCTGTTTTTAAATAGAAAAGGACTCGTTTGCAATTTTCAGGAAAGACAGGGGGTTTTGGAGAAAAACTCCTTTGTCTTCTACCTCCAGACGGTAAGCAGCTCGGTGGAGCTGCTCCCGCCGTCGATTCCGCGAGGGGATCCCCACCCTCCGCCGCTCCCTGCGAGGGAGGATAAGGACCCGGTGTGCCTCTCACCCCCTCGGCTCCCTTCCTCTCTCTCTGTCTCCCCTCGCGAAACAAACCCTAACCTAACCGTGGTGGCCGCCGGTCGTTTTTGCCGTTCCGGCCGCTCCCGAGCGCCGTGGAGCATCTCACCGCCACCGCCGTCTCCTCCTGGTCCTCCTCGATCTCGAGCAGCAGCAGGGAGCCCCGGTAGAGCTCCAATTCACCGCCGCCATCTGCCACGGCCGCCGCCGGATTTATGGTCGCCGCCGTCGATTGCCACCACGGCGAGCCACCCCGACCTTTCCATCACCTTCACGGTGAGCTCCTGAACCCGCGGGTGGTCTCCTCCATCTCCCTCCCTCTCTGTAGCATGTTCCCGCCGGGCGTCCTTGGCCGCCGCCGCGCCCCTCGTCGCCGGCGAGCTTCCGGCGACCATTTGGTCGTCCCTCCGCCACCCCTAGGTTCCACTCGCTTCCCTCTACGTGGTGGTAACCTTCGTTTCGCGAATTACGCGCGAATTGCGTCGAATTTGAATCCTTCCGTGAAGAACAGAAAACGGTGATGTCATCACTGTGTCACAGTGACGTCCTGCTGACGTCATAACTCTCTGTTTAATTAATTCCAGAAAATAATTAAATTTGGTTAATTAATATCTTCCAAAATATTGCTCAGAAAAATAAAATAAAAATATGGGAGAGATCAGGGAAATGTACTCTTTCCAAAAATGTCACTTTCATACATGTTTGACACATTTTATTTTTGGACATTATTTAATGTGGTTTAATTCATTTAAAATAGAAAAATAAGTTTTTATTCAATAAAATTAGAAAATTAAAAGTTATATACCATTTTGCTCAAAATGACAAATGAAACATGTTTATGATGTTTTTAAACCCATTTGAGCAATTAAAATGGTACACCCTCTCAGAATCGCCCGAAACCCCCTCCGGGGTCTATTTCGGGTTAATTTCAGTAAAAATGTTTATCTGACATACAAACCCTAGCAACCCAACGATCATGCTTAGGGCTTTATTTCAATGCATTAACTTGCTCATGCATACATATTGCGTATTGCATCGATGCCATGTTGATTGTTATTCTCCTTTTCGGTGTTTGTTCCCCCTCGGTAGAACGTGACTCCGAAGAGAAGGCCAGCAATCCAATGACGAATACTTGATCTTAACCGAGAAGTCAAGCACTTATTCCTGAAGACTTTATCTGGTTTTCTTATAACCAAGGCAAGCATAACCTCTTATCTGCTCATATATGCTTTCGAACAACATTAGAATCTCGTATTATGCATTCGATTCCAAAGTATTTGATGCTATTAGACATAGTTCACCTATATGCTGCATTGCCTTAATATTCTGATCCACTGCTCCTAGACGCCATAGAATTGCTTGTGCGCATCGCCAGAGCCTCATATCTGCTTCGCTCAGCTTTACATGTTGTTTACCTCTGCTACATCCGGTTGATGAATCAGAGCTGCGATAACCTAGTATGATATGATGACGTGGTGAGATGAGCATTGTGTGGTTAACCTGACTAAGGCGAGGACGGGAGGCCGCTTGGGAAGTGGTTCTTTGTCCTGTACTTGCCAACCCTAGGGGTAAGGTCTCGTCGCGGAAACCAAGACTGAGCGTGCAACCACACGCGCGAGCCAATGAACCTCGCTCGACTAACTAACTTGTTTGGCCACATCCATGAGTCACGTAGTTTGCTATTTCCATCTGCGTGTGAGTCAGAAAATGTTTTGGAGAAACTAGGGCGTGACCGGGACAAGTGATGGACGTACACGGATCTTGATCCCGACTCACAGAACAGGTGCCATCAGGAGGTGGCCAACTCCCTGTAGACGGGGTGGCCCTGTTTGGGTTGACTCATGGATAGGGTCAAGCAAGGTAAAGGTCGGAGCCAGCCACCCTCTGTCGCGCTCCATGGAAGAGCGTACATGTGGCGCTAAGAGTCGGAGGGTACGTGTGGGTAAAGTGTACCACCCTGCAGGGATAAATCTTTCGGAAAGCCGTGTCCACGGTTATGGACGACTTGGTGAAAGTCACGAGGTCATAGATAACTTGAAAGTGTCGTAAAAGATGTTGGCAATGAATGAAGGGTGCCTCCCCGGAGATGCCGGGAGGGGTGATCCTTGTAGCATGTGAGGTGCTGGAAAATGATGTTGGTGGATGAAAAGATGATGATCTCAGTAGTTGAGTAGCTTTCTCATCTGTTTTGAAAACATTCTATGAGACGTGCTATTCCTTCCTCAATTTGAAAAACAAAGATTGCTTTACGCAAAACAGCCTTCATAAAACCTTTCTGAAGTTAGCAGATACATAATAGGTTAATCAAGTCTTGTTGAGTACCTCCCGTACTCAGGTTTGCTTAATTTTGGTTCAGGTGGAGTTCGTCACTCCGGTGGTGTTTCAACGAGGACATCGACGAGTAGTTCGGGGTTCCCAGGTAGCAGCCTGGAATCTATGGGCTGGGACGTCGCCTTATGTTGCGGCCTCTTAGGCCTTTTGGTTCTTGTTGATTAGCAACATATTTTGCCTTCCGTTGTCTGATGTAATGTTGGGTCGTGTGACCTCTGCTTGTAAGCTATACTCTAGTAACACTTGTTTAATAAAGCTTCATGTTTAGAGTATTGCTTTGATCGGTTGTTGGATTCGAGCTCATTGTTATACAGTTTTGGCTATGCCTGCATAGTTGTCGCAGTCGAGGGGTTGTGGAGCCGATGATCCATGTCCGAGCCCGCCTGTCGATTTGATCGGCCTGGGGCGAGGTAACCCCAGTAACCCTCGATTGTTGTTGCACTTTCTGGACACATAGCAGCTCTGTATAACTTTGGTCCCGTTTCCTTCAGTTTCATTCGATTCGTGGACGCTTTGATATGCATAGTTGGTTATGACTAGCATGGATACAAGGAGTAGTAGACTGGGGATCCAGACTACGTGCCGATGAATCCAGTCTGCCTGCCGTTGTTTGTTGCGGCCAGGGCTGGTAACCCTGAAGCCCTTGTGAGTCCATGGCTAGGAGCACATAACAGTATGTATATCTCTGAGTCCGGGGTCGTGACAAGTCATGGTATCAGAGCAGGACTGCCTGTAGGAAAACCTTACTGCTTGGTCGATGTCGAGTCTAGAGTTCATGAAAACTATTTTGAAAGTCGAAATGGATTGTGAAAAACCTCCTTAGGATTCTTTTTACTCCGTATCTGGTATCGCTCTAACTCTGGGTTTCCTTACCTGTTTTGATTTGAAAAGGTTTTGTTATCTTTTCTATTTATTCAAAATTTAGGTGCCTTCTTTGGCAAGGACGTCTTTTACCCAAGTTGACCTAGTGTTAAAGTTTCTAGAGTCGTGTGTGTTCCTTACTCCGTTGATTGTTGTTCAACTGGGAGATTCCTTTCCATCCTAGTCTCTCAGAGTTCTGTGGATTCCACATTCCTACATGTTCCCAAGTTCTAAATCTTGAACCTCGAGATCTGCTTACTATCTCGAATATATCCGTTATCCTCTGCTCAAGTTCTTCCGGAGCTATCGTTGTTTTTGGAAAGATACTTCGTGATTGCTATTCGTAGTGTCCTTCAAGGCACTAAGATAGTAGTTATTCCTTTCTCAATGTTTTAACCTTGGACTTGAACCGAAGGTCCCGGAATGTGCTGAGTTGCAGTGGGTTGAGTCATGTGGTTTCTTAACCATGTAATGCTTACGCTATCAGTACAGGATGCTGACCTTTAACCCAAGTTCTGTTTCGTTGAATCCTGAGGAACATCTTCTACCTCAGGATAGCTAGAAAATTCCAACTCTCATAGCCATAGGTTCTCTACTGGAACCAAAAAGGATCACAGCAAGAGTGATCATCATGAGTTCCACATCTCTCTTCTTGATTCAGCTATATTTCTCTTTTTAGCATGGTTTCTACAAGTGAGTATTACCATGTGCATTCAAAGGGATCTTAGGAATCCTTCTGCGTGTTCCTATTTCCTAGTTGCTCTCAAATATCCTTCCGTTGTTTTGAAACCAAGTTGCCTACGTGTGTTGGAATCTTCCAATGCATTGCTCTTGTTCCCTGTCAAAACATTCCACCTTGGGATGTCAGGAGAAACAAACTCCAGTACCTCGTTCATCTCCAGGACCAGGTCAAAGTTTTGTAATCCACAGCATAAAGAAGTTTCATTAGCTTCTGTTCTGTTCCACCTTCAAGTATCACACCCTTATATATCAAGAGGTTGTGTTAAGTTTCATGGCCTTATTGATGAAGTGATGCTCTTACCGTATTCACTCCCCCTTCCTCCAAGTTTGAATGCTTGAGTATGACGGGTCAGTGCATTGATGTGTGTATCAGATGTTCCTAGCAATTCTTATTGCTTTGAAAAGTCTAAGAAACATTTGTATCCTTCTTAGCACTACCGGTCACCCAGCCTCTTTTTGAAGTTGACTGTGTTACCAAACCCGTCCATTCCGGTGCATATCCTCGGTGAGAGAGTTAGGTTCATGCCAAGCTCTCATGTTCATATCACTTGCTTTGAAAAGCAAGCCTCCTCTCAAATTCCTAGACCTAACGGTAGGTTGTGATATTCTGGTTGTCTTTCTAGAAGTATCACCAGGTTTTACCTGACTGTGATGTCTAAACCAGGAGTAATTTGAACCACTCCTCTCTCCAAGAAACTACGCTAGACACCTTGGACTAGTGGTTGAGCTTAAACAACAACTTGGAGAGTTGAAAGGCAAAAGCTCCGCCTAACTTGATCCTCTGTTAAGGAGTGTCTAGTTCCCTTGTGTTGAAGCAGGATAGTAACTCCCTAGTGGACATGCTATCATCCTAACCATTCATCCAATTTGGGCTATCGTCAAACCGAGGCCAGATCCAAGGACTATCTTGATGGTGGTTTCACTCATGGTATTTTACCGAGTACACCTTCATGTCCTATGGTCTCACCAATACCTTGCCTTGTTCATATACCATATGAATCCCTCTGCCTGGAGTATCTGGATAAGCGTGTTGTCGAGCCCAACGATGACATACCTATTTACCCAAGTTGAAAGCGGTTCATGTTGAACAATTGGCAACAATGTTGGAAACTTTCGAGAACCGTCTTCGTGTCATCACGAAGTTGTGTTATGGATGTTCGAAGTGACTTTCTCGGGTTCGTGTGCTTATGGTGAAAGTTGTCGCCATGGATTCAGGTAAAGTTTTCTTGTCCCTCGGGAATAATCCCAAGTCGGTCATGCATGTGTGGACTATTCTTGAGATGGTTGGTTGTTACCTCTGTCTACTGGAAGAAGTGCATCCACACTAAGCCACTGACTGACCATATGTGAAAGATAAGAAGTTTAAGAACTTCGTTACCTCGGTAATCATCTTTTCCACAGGGACTCCGATGTGTTTTGTCGCAAGTAATTCATGTAGGTGCAACCGTCTTTCGCAAGTTGCTAATACATGAGTTCCGTAATCCTGCTCATCTTCTTGAGCTTGACATCGTAGACCATGTCTTGAGAATCTAGTAGATATATCTCGTCGATAACCGGTGCAATCTCTTCTCTCAAACATATCGAGTCTAAGTTATCAATCCACTCACCAGAGCTGAATCTCAAGCAGCAAGGATGGTTGGTGTTTCCTCAAGGATGTTGAACTAGATCCATTTGAAAACACGGCATGGTTGATGTTGTGGTTGACACAATTAGCCGCAAGGACTAATGTCATATCTCTTTGAATCTGTAAGAACAACCACTCTCCGTGAGAATTCTTGTCTGGCTTATTCCAACAAGTTTCCTCCCCCTTCTTCCAAACCGGAGTTTTACATTGACTGGATGACCTAGCTTGCCGTTAGCCTGCTGTCGGTATCTAGAACGTCCAACAGAACCTGGAAGTTGATTCTTCCAATGTCTCTTTGTTGATCCTCCAACCTTTCCTTTCAGCGGAAACAAGTTCACCATGAAAACATCTCGTGGTGTTTTGTAACCGCCTTTGATCAGTTCCCTATTTCAAGTTGTTGGTACCTGAAGTTCTGTTCATCTCACACATTGTGTGAATTTGTCAGTCACTTCAGCCATGGGATCTTAACCATGTGGTAAACGTGTTTCTACGTCAAAACCACCATACGAAAGAGATTCCCTACCCCTTCTGGTGTTTCAACCCTCGTTGGTTACCCATCCTTATGGTGTGACCAAGACTTCCTCCTTCATCATGGTGTTCCAACTTCTTTTGGTTACTCATCTTGTGTCGTGAAGTAACATCCCTATCCTTGACAAGGATTCCGACAAATTTTGACGAAATGAAAGTTCCGTTATCTTTCGTGTCCACTCCGAAGAGTGAACATGATCTTGTATCCACTTTTCTCCGATGCATGATTCCAGTGGTTCCTCGTGTTTTGTTTTTCTCGTCTACGGATATTACTTTGTGGTATCCAAGACCAAACTTTCCATCTTGGTCTTCTGTTGAAGAAACCTCGGTGTTACAAGTTGTCCGACCTTTCTCTTTCAAAAGGATTTAAAGTCTTATGCAAAGCTCATATTCTAAATCCTTTCAAGACCATCGTCCAAAACCTTGAAACCTTCTCTTATTCCCTCCGTTATCTTGATGTGTTTCATGCCTGTTAACTCAAAAGTTCTTTACGAACATTCTTGTCATGAGTTACCCATGAGATACTCGATGTTCGTGAAGATCAATTTCCTAAGAGTTTCCCTCTTACCTAAGGTGTATCCGTTCAATACTTCAAGATGCTACGGATCAACCTCTTCAGAAGAGAACCGTAAGGTTCAAGAAGATCGTTCAAAACTGGTGTTCCTTCTTTCTTCTCCTTCAGGAATCTCGGGACGAGATTCTTGTAAGGGGGGTAGATTTGTAACATCCCAAGTTTGCTACATTAGAGTGTGTGGTGTTGTGTTCATATCATACATGCATCAAACAAAAATTTAAACCATGTTTTAACCAATTTAAATTGTGAATTTAATTGGTTTGAGAAAATCTCACAAAAAGTACTTAATTTGGTTTCCAAAATTTTGTTCTGGAAAATAATTCAATTTCACCACAGGAAAACATGGCTTGGTTGGAAATTTGATAAGCTTTCCAAAACTTATTTTTGCCAATTTTTCTGTTTGCAAAAAGGTCCCCAAAACCTTTAGTTTTTGTTCTGTTTTTAAATAGAAAAGGACTCGTTTGCAATTTTCAGGAAAGACAGGGGGTTTTGGAGAAAAACTCCTTTGTCTTCTACCTCCAGACGGTAAGCAGCTCGGTGGAGCTGCTCCCGCCGTCGATTCCGCGAGGGGATCCCCACCCTCCGCCGCTCCCTGCGAGGGAGGATAAGGACCCGGTGTGCCTCTCACCCCCTCGGCTCCCTTCCTCTCTCTCTGTCTCCCCTCGCGAAACAAACCCTAACCTAACCGTGGTGGCCGCCGGTCGTTTTTGCCGTTCCGGCCGCTCCCGAGCGTCGTGGAGCATCTCACCGCCACCGCCGTCTCCTCCTGGTCCTCCTCGATCTCGAGCAGCAGCAGGGAGCCCCGGTAGAGCTCCAATTCACCGCCGCCATCTGCCACGGCCGCCGCCGGATTTATGGTCGCCGCCGTCGATTGCCACCACGGCGACCAACCCCGACCTTTCCATCACCTTCACGGTGAGCTCCTGAACCCGCGGGTGGTCTCCGCCATCTCCCTCCCTCTCTGTAGCATGTTCCCGCCGGGCGTCCTTGGCCGCCGCCGCGCCCCTCGTCGCCGGCGAGCTTCCGGCGACCATTTGGTCGTCCCTCCGCCACCCCTAGGTTCCACTCGCTTCCCTCTACGTGGTGGTAACCTTCGTTTCGCGAATTACGCGCGAATTGCGTCGAATTTGAATCCTTCCGTGAAGAACAGAAAACGGTGATGTCATCACTGTGTCACAGTGACGTCCTGCTGACGTCATAACTCTCTGTTTAATTAATTCCAGAAAATGATTAAATTTGGTTAATTAATATCTTCCAAAATATTGCTCAGAAAAATAAAATAAAAATATGGGAGAGATCAGGGAAATGTACTCTTTCCAAAAATGTCACTTTCATACATGTTTGACACATTTCATTTTTGGACATTATTTAATGTGGTTTAATTCATTTAAAATAGAAAAATAAGTTTTTATTCAATAAAATTAGAAAATTAAAAGTTATATACCATTTTTCTCAAAATGACAAATGCAACATGTTTATGATGTTTTTAAACCCATTTGAGCAATTAAAATGGTACACCCTCTCAGAATCGCCCGAAACCCCCTCCGGGGTCTATTTCGGGTTAATTTCAGTAAAAATGTTTATCTGACATACAAACCCTAGCAACCCAACGATCATGCATAGGGCTTTATTTCAATGCATTAACTTGCTCATGCATACATATTGCGCATTGCATCGATGCCATGTTGATTGTTATTCTCCTTTTCGGTGTTTGTTCCCCCTCGGTAGAACGTGACTCCGAAGAGAAGGCCAGCAATCCAATGACGAATACTTGATCTTAACCGACAAGTCAAGCACTTATTCCTGAAGACTTTATCTGGTTTTCTTATAACCAAGGCAAGCATAACCTCTTATCTGCTCATATATGCTTTCGAACAACATTAGAATCTCGTATTATGCATTCGATTCCAAAGTATTTGATGCTAGTAGACATAGTTCACCTATATGCTGCATTGCCTTAATATTCTGATCCACTGCTCCTAGCCGCCATAGAATTGCTTGTGCGCATCGCCAGAGCCTCATATCTGCTTCGGTCAGCTTTACATGTTGTTTACCTCTGCTACATCCGGTTGATGAATCAGAGCTGCGATAACCTAGTATGATATGATGACGTGGTGAGATGAGCATTGTGTGGTTAACCTGACTAAGGCGAGGACGGGAGGCCGCTTGGGAAGTGGTTCTTTGTCCTGTACTTGCCAACCCTAGGGGTAAGGTCTCACCGCGGAAACCAAGACTGAGCGTGCAACCACACGCGCGAGCCAATGAACCTCGCTCGACTAACTAACTTGTTTGGCCACATCCATGAGTCACGTAGTTTGCTATTTCCATCTGCGTGTGAGTCAGAAAATGTTTTGGATAAACTAGGGCGTGACCGGGACAAGTGATGGACGTACACGGATCTTGATCCCGACTCACAGAACACGTGCCGTCAGGAGGTGGCCAACTCCCTGTTGACGGGGTGGCCCTGTTTGGGTTGACTCATGGATAGGGTCAAGCAAGGTAAAGGTCGGAGCCAGCCACCCTCTGCCGCGCTCCATGGAAGAGCGTACATGTGGCGCTAAGAGTCGGAGGGTACGTGTGGGTAAAGTGTACCACCCTGCAGGGATAAATCTTTCGGAAAGCCGTGTCCACGGTTATGGACGACTTGGTGAAAGTCACGAGGTCATAGATAACTTGAAAGTGTCGTAAAAGATGTTGGCAATGAATGAAGGGTGCCTCCCCGGAGATGCCGGGAGGGGTGATCCTTGTAGCATGTGAGGTGCTGGAAAATGATGTTGGTGGATGAAAAGATGATGATCTCAGTAGTTGAGTAGCTTTCTCATCTGTTTTGAAAACATTCTATGAGACGTGCTATTCCTTCCTCAATTTGAAAAACAAAGATTGCTTTACGCAAAACAGCCTTCATAAAACCTTTCTGAAGTTAGCAGATATATAATAGGTTAATCAAGTCTTGTTGAGTACCTCCCGTACTCAGGTTTGCTTAATTTTGGTTCAGGTGGAGTTCGTCACTCCGGTGGTGTTTCAACGAGGACATCAACTAGTAGTTCGGGGTTCGCAGGTAGCAGCCTGGAATCTATGGGCTGGGACTTCGCCTTATGTTGCGGCCTCTTAGGCCTTTTGGTTCTTGTTAATTAGCAACATATTTTGCCTTCCGTTGTCTGATGTAATGTTGGGTCGTGTGACCTCTGCTTGTAAGCTATACTCTAGTAACACTTGTTTAATAAAGCTTCATGTTTAGAGTACTGCTTTGATCGGTTGTTGGATTCGAGCTCATTGTTATACAGTTTTGGCTATGCCTGCATAGTTGTCGCAGTCGAGGGGTTGTGGAGCCGATGATCCATGTCCGAGCCCGCATGTCGATTTGATCGGACTGGGGCGAGGTAACCCCAGTAACCCTCGATTGTTGTTGCACTTTCTGGACACATAGCAGCTCTGTATAACTTTGGTCCCGTTCATTCAGTTTCATTCGATTCGTGGACGCTTTGATATGCATAGTTGGTTATGACTAGCATGGATACAAGGAGTAGTAGACTGGGGATCCGGACTACGTGCCGACGAATCCAGTCTGCCTGCCGTTGTTTGTTGCGGCCAGGGCTGGTAACCCTGAAGCCCTTGTGAGTCCATGGCTAGGAGCACATAACAATATGTATATCTCTGAGTCCGGGGTCGTGACAAGAGTACTCACATAACACTACTAAAAATAATATCTCTGAATAATAGATGCAATGAAAAAAAGAGTTGAACAAGAATTTTTGCAGTAACTAGAAGAAAAACTAAGAATACTAGCATAGCAAGTATTCAAACGAAAAAGCGGAGCGTGTCTCTATCCCAAACAAGGATGCTAGGTACAATGATATTATTGCAGCAAGGAAAACAAAGAAAAACAAAAGAAAAAAAAATAAAAAAAAAACAGACGCTCCAAGAAAACTTCATATGATGTGACCGAATAAAAAATATAGTTTCACGAGAAGGGACCTGATAGATAGTTGATGAAGAAGGGGATGCCTTGGGAATCCCCAAGCTTAGATGCTTGACTATTCTAAAAATATGATGGTATGAACCACGGGGGAATCCCCAAGCTTTGACCTTGCACTCTTCTTGATCACATATATCACCTCTTCTCTTGACCCTTAAAAACTTCCTTCACACCACACTCAAACAGTAATTCGCATTAGAGGGTTAGTGCAACAATTAAAAATCCATTGTTTCTGTATGGCACAAGTTCTATTGATACTTTTAAGCATTAGCTACATCCATGGCTGTTTCGTGAAGCAAAGAAATCCACTTGACATCGCAAAAGAGCAAAGACAAGAAAAATGGCAGAATCTGTCAGAACCAGAACAATCTGTAAAGATGAATTTTTTTTCGGGGCACTTACGTTGCTCAGATCGAAAAAATTAAGGAACAAAAAAGTTGAGGAATTAGCTAAGAGATAAGAACAAAAAATTCAGGTCATTCTCAGTTTTTTGTGAATTATACGATTTTTTACGGTGAACGGCAGAAATCTGTTTTCCTGCGCAGAAATCCGAAAACCAACTCCAACTCTCGTCAGAAACCTTACTTGGCACTACTAAAACATGAAAAGAAAGATACAAAGGAGTTTCTACAGAAGTATACAACCCCTTGACTCAAATAAAACATATAAAAACAAAGCAAAAAATAAAACCATGGGTTATCTCCCAAGAAGTGCTTTTCTTTAACGCCTTTTAGCTAGGCCCAGAAAAGTGGATTCACGTGTTTTCAAGTGAAGAAGATGCTCACATAAGAAATATGAATTAAGCAAAAGAGAACATCAAGAAGCAAGTATAAAACAAATTTAAGTCTAACCCACTTTTTATGTATAGGAATCTTGTAAATAAATAGATTAAAGAAACTCAAAGTAGAAATCATGGGAAGGTAGAACAAGAGAAACTTCAAAACTTTCAAGAAAAAGAGAGGTATTTTAGTAACATGAAAATTCCTACAACCATATTTTCCTCTCTCATAATAATTTTCAGTAGCATCATGAACAAACTCAACAACATAATTATCACATAAAGCATGTTTTCATGGTCTAAAATCACACAATTCATATCAAGCTCAAAAATAGTGGGATCAAAATTAAAAATAAAGAACTCTTCTTTCCCACTTTTAGCAATATCATAACGAGATGATTGATAACTTATAAAAGGTATAGGAGACATTATAGCAATCATATTTTTAGTATCATTATAATTTATAACATCAAGTAACATAGGACCATCATCTACAGCATTATCATATAAATTTTCTAAGCAAACTTCCTCATTATCATGCATATCAATAGTTGGAATAAATAGAGGATTGGCATAGGATTTATCAAAGTAGCAAGGATTATCATAAATAACAGTAGCAATATCATTCTCACAAGTTTTATTCATAGTAGTATCAAGGTCACAAGTATAGCAAGTATCAATTTCATCAAAAAAGGATATTTCAAAAGAATCAATAGGATCATCACTTTCATCAAATAATGGATGAGTTAAAGAGTTACTCTCATTTGGAGGTAGACATGGGTATCTCCATTCTTCCTCCTCTTGGTCATCACTCTCCTCCTCTTTTCATCCAACGAGCTTCCAGTTTCAGCAATTTCTTCTTCTATAGGTTCCTGCAAGGCATTAGTCTCTCCTTTGGGGGAGACAATCTATTAAGATAATCAAGTATGTAGTAATTACAATCCTTGTAATTATCAAAGAAATATTCAAGTATATCATAAATCTCATATTTATAAGGTGCATCATCAATACTTTCAAGCAAATAGGAAATTTCGAATGCACCCTTCCAAGCAATAAATTCCTCAATTTGTTCCATATCATAAAATTCATAATCTCCCTTAACATAAGAAGATATGGTAACATTATCATTATACTCACATTGAAAAGAGAGGTGTTTATACCTCCTATAACAACGAGATTTATCAAAGCAATAAGTAACATTATAAGTAGAGCACAAGTTTTTAGCATAGTCATGCAATTTATTAATTTGCTCCCATAAGTGTATCCCTTTTTGTGACAAGCGGTGTTCCTTATAATATTTTTTTCATCCGTGAAGCCACCTTGCCTATAAGATCTAGTTTCAAAGACATCAAACATTGATTGCAAGCATGATAAAGCAAAAAATAACGACTAGAATAATAACTATTTTTTTGTGTTTTTGATATAGAGAAACAAACAAGAAAAAATAAAATAAACTAAGCAAAACAAAAACAGAGTAAAGAGATTGGAAGTGAGAGACTCCCCTTGCAGAAATTCTCTTCCTCCCCGGCAACAGCGCCAGAAAAGTGCTTGATTCGTGTGATCACATGTTCGTTAGGAGACCCCAAGAGGAAGGTATGAAGAGTGCAGCGGCAAGTTTCCCTCAGAAAGAAACCAAGGTTGAATCGACCAGTAGGAGGAAGGAGTGACTTAAGAAGGTTGAAGCAGCTGAGATGGCAGGGCGCACTACCGGTTCAGAAGCAACGTGGAACCTACACAACACAATCAGATCACTTTGCCCCGACGAAGCAGTGAGGTTGTCAATCTCACCAGTTTTGCTGAACACAAAGAGGTTAAACGTATGGTGTGGAAAATTGTAGGAAAACGGTATGAAAGCAGTAGTAATAGTATGAAAACAATGGAACTAGTGGTTGTATTATCAGTATGAGGAAAAAGGACCGTGGTCCACAGTTCACTAGTGGTGTCTCTCCGTGAAAGATAAATAACATGTGTGGTGAACAAATTACAGCTGGGCAATTGGCAGAAATGAAGGATGCACCGTAGTGCATATGCAAGACATAAAGACTACTATGTGATTCATGCGGCATTACAACAAAATACATAGACCGTCATCCAACTGCATCTATGAGTAATAATCCACCCTCCAAATATCATCCGAACAAATTTTGGGTATTAAGTTGCAAGCAACAGATAATCGCAGTAAGAAAAGTGTGTAATGTAAACAATAACATCATCCTTAGACAAAACATTGTTGTTTTCTCCCTAATGGTAATAGCACATCCTCCATCTGTCACGTTTCTGTCACTCGAGCACAAATGCAAAGGAGGCATGAACCCACTATCGAGCATAAATACTCCCTCTTGGAGTTATTAGCATCTACTTGGCCAGAGCATCTACTAATAACGGAGAGTATGCAAGATCATAAACAACATAAGCATGAAGATAACATGATAGATTGATAATCAGACGACGTAGCATTCAACATTGATCAGATCCCAGCAAACACAACATGTAGCATTACATAAAGATGATCTTGATCATGTTAGGCAGCTCACAAGATCTAAATATGAGGCACAAATTAGAGAGAACAACCATCTAGCTACTTCTATGGACCCGTAGTCCCGGGATGAACTACTCACGCATCACTTCGGAGGAGGGCATGGTGGTGTAGACCCCTCCGGTGATGAATTTCCCTCCCGGCAGTTTGCCGGGGAGAGCTCCAGAACCCTCCCGATCTCGGGATGACGATGACGGCGGCCTCGGGTGTTTTCGGGAAGAAGTGGTATCTCTTTAGGGTTTACACCTCGGGGGGATTAAATAGGTGAAAGGGCAAAGGTGGTGGAGGCCGAGGGGCCCCACACCACCCCATGGCGCGGCCAGGGGCGCACCGCCCTATGGTATGGGCCCCATGAGGCCCCCTCCGGGTCTCTTCGGGACTCTGTGGAACCTTCGGGAATTCTAATACTTTCGGGCTTCGAATTTTCCAATTCCGAGAATATTTCGAGAACAACTTTTCTGAAATTAGAATCAGCAGAAAATAGGGAACTGGCTCTGTGGCATGTTGTCAATAGGTTAGTCCGAAAAATCGATAAAAATGACATAAAGTGTATAGCAAACATGTGGGAAACATCATGAAAACAACATGGAACATCAGAAATTAAGTATACATTTATGACGTATCAGGGTTCCTTGACAATGAGAGGATCAAAAATACCTTCCTAGGTCAGGGAGGAGACTTGCGGCGGTTTTTTGGTGGCTAGGGACGGAGAGGGGAGGAAGTGAGGATGGAAAACTCCTCACACGGCCGTGCAACTGTCTCTTATAGGTGGAAACTGTTATTTCTGGAATGCTCCGAAGCGAATCTGGGTGGCCCAGAATTATTCCGGAAATTCCGGATGTATACGACTGAATTAGAATGTCCTGGAATTTTCAGATTAATTTTGGCCTACTCAGAGATTTCCGATACTCCCGAATTTGATCTGAAATATGATAGAAATAACAGCGAGGGGCGATTTTAGGAAGAAAGTTTCTTGTGTGGAGTATGGCATATGCTTTTTATACGAAGAGACAAGAGAAAGGCAGCAAAGACACAAGATGGGATAAAATTACTAGTCATACTCCTTGGAGAGAACCACTTCAAAGAATCAAATAGCAAAAGGGAGCAATGTTCAGAATAAGCCAAAGACATCAAAGAGACATGAAAACCAACTAAGACCCAAATCTTCAAAAAGAAGAGGTTGGTGGCGAAGCCACCATGTAAGAGATTATGGTATGACACCGCGAAGATATATCTTGGGTGCATTGTCAATTCTCAACATTTTAGCACACAATTCGACATTAGAAATAGAGAGATAACAATGATTTTTTTGCTTTGGGCATAATGGGGGAAGGAGAACCCAATGTGTTAGGATAACACTCCCCATATGTCCATGCCTACACCTAAACCCAGACACATAGTTAACTATAGGCGCGTGTGCAAAATCATCAAGTCAAACTCGGTGAATCGATGATATTTAGCTCATACCTCAAGAACATGAATCTTAAATCATCTAGAGGCTTCGTGAATATGTCCGCAATATTATCCTTGGTTGAGACATAAGCTAGCTCAATATCACCTCTTGCCACATGATCCAGGATGAAATGATGATAAATCTCAATATGCTTCATCCTTGTGTGTTGCACGGGGTTGTAGGCGATCTTGATGGCACTATCATTGTCACATAAGAGCGGCACCTTATCCAAATGAACATCATACTCTTTGAGTGTTTGATTCATCCATAGCAATTGGGTGCAAGCACTAGCGTCCGCCACATACCCGGCTTCGGAGGTGGAGAGAGATATGCAATTTTGCTTCTTAGAAGACCAACTCACCAAAGACCTACCAAGGAATTGGAAAGCCTCGGAAGTCAATGTCCTATCATCTTGATCACCGGCCCAATCCGAGTCTATGTACCCTTGGAGAGAAAATTGTGCCCCCTTTGGGCACCACAAACCAAATCTTGAGGTATAAACCAAATACCGAAAGATCCTACGGACCACCATCAAATGACTTTCCTTATGAGCCGTTTGATACCTTGCACACACCCTACTCTGAAGACAATATCGGGCCTAGATGTACAAAGGTAAAGCAAAGAACCACTCATAGAACGATACAACTTTTGTTCCACATCTTTACCGTCCGGATTGCGCTTGAGATGGGGTTTGACTTGCATTGGAGAGACCTTCTCTTTAACACCTTGGAAGTTAAACCTATTGAGCATGTACTGGGTATACTTGTCTTGAGAGATGAAAGTCCCACGAGGCAATTGGTTGATTTCAAAGCCAAGAAAGAATCTCAACTCTTCCATCATAGACATCTTAAACCTGTCAGTCATAGGCTTTGCAAATTCATTATTAAAATCTTGGTTAGTTGAGCCAAAGATGAAATCATCCATGTAGAGTTGGCATATGAAAAGCTCCCCTTTTACCCTCTTTGTGAAAAGGGTGGGGTCGTTCTTCCCAACTTCGAATCCACGGTCATGCAACAACTCTCTAAGGTGCTCATACCACGCGTGGTGCTTGTTTAAGTCCATAGAGAGTCTTATCAATCTTGTATACATGGTTAGGGAAGGTGGGTTTCTCGAACCCCCCCAGGTTGCATAACATGTAACTACTCTTTCAATGGAACATCTAGAAAAGCACTTTTGACACCCATTTGTTGCAATTTAAAGTTATGCGGAGATGCATATGCAAGAAGGATACAAATGGACTCAAGGCGAGCCACAGGAGCATAGGTTTCATCAAAGTCAATGGCTTCCACTTGAGTGTATCACTTTTTGTGACAAGAGATGTTCCTTATAATATTTTTTCTATTCTTTCATGAACCCAAAGAAATCACCCATTCATAGCAAGCATGATAAAGCAAGTAAAAAAGCAAAACAATAACAAAGTAAAAATTATTGGAGGAGAGAAATCCTCTTCCTCCCCGGCAACAACGCCAGAAAATATGCTTGATGTGCGTAGATTATACGCTCGTTGGGAGACCCCAAAAGGAAGGTATGAAGAGCACAACAGCAAGTTTTTCCTCACAAAGAAATCAAGGTTGAATCGACCAATAGGAGAAAGAAATCACTTATGAAGGTTGTTGCCAGCTGATGTTGGCAAGGCGCCCTACCGGATCAGCAACAACACGGAATCTACACAACACAATCAAGTTACATTGCCCCCAACAAAACAGTGAGGTTGTCAATCTCACCGGTTTTGGTGATAACAAAGGATTAAACGTATAGTGTGGAAAACAAGGTTTGTTTGTAATGAATGAAAAGAGAACAATGATTGCAGTGAATGAAAACAGTGTCTGCAGTGGTTGTATTATCGGTCTAAAAGAATGGACCAGGGTCCACAATTCACTAGTGGTGTCTCTCCATAAAAAATAGATAACATACTGGGTAAACAGATTAGCTGGGCAATTGACAGATATAAATGCTTTACCGTAGTGCATGTGCATGACATGGTGATTACTATGTGATTCATGCGGGCATTACAACATAATTCATAGACCGTAATCCAACAACATCTATGACTAATAATCCACCCTCGGAGCGTAATCCAATCAAACCTCGGGTATTAAGTTGCAAGCAACAGATAATTGCATTAAGTAAAGTGTGTAATGTAAACATTGTAAACATCGTTGTTTTCTCCCTAATGGCAACAGCACATCCCCCATCCGTTATGTTTCTGTCACTTGAGCGTGGATAAAAGGGAGGCATGAACCCACTATATAGCATAAATACCCCCTCTTGGAGTTACAAGCATCAGCTTGGGCAAAGCATCTACTAGTAAATGACAGCATGCAAGATCATAAATAACATAAACATGAAACAACATGATAGATTGATAATTACTAGACATAGCATTCAATATTCATCGGATCCCAGCAAACACAACATGTATCATTACAATAACATGATCTTGATCATGTTAGGCAGCTCACAAGATCTAAACATGAGGCATAAAGAGGAGAAGACAACCATCTAGATACTGCTATGGACCCGTAGTCCAAGGATGAACTACTCACGCATCACTCCGGAGGCAGGCATGGTGGTGTAGAGCCCTCCGGTGATGATTTCCCCTCCCGGTAGGGTACCAGGGAGAGCTTCAGAAACCTCCCGAACTAGGGCTGACGATGACGGAGGCTATGGAACTTTTGGTAGAAAAAGGCTCGGGTGTTTAGGGGTTTTCCAAGGAGGATCTTATATTGTCGAAAGGGCAACGTTGGTGGGTGGCCAGGGGGCGCACCACCTGGTGACGCGGCCAAGGAGACTCGCGCCACCCTATGGTGTGGGCCCTCCAGAGCCTCCCTTAGGGTCTTCTCCGGGCTCCGTGTACGTGACAGAATTCTAAGGTCCTGGGTTTTCGTTTCATCCAATTTCGAGAATATTTCTAGAAAAACTTTTCTGAAACCAAAAACAAGAGAAAACAAGAACTGGCACTATGGCATCTTGTTAATAGGTTAGTCCCAGAAAATCTGTAAAAATGATGTAAAAATTTGTAGAAAACATGTAGCAATTGATATGAAAACAACATGGAACATCAGAAATTATAGATACGTTTATGATGTATCAACCTTACTCTAGGTTATTCTTTAGCACACATCTACGGATTTTCAGACTAAAAAACTAAACATTTTCATAAACATGTGGCCGGTTAGCACACACCTTTTGTTCAAATGTATGTGGGAAAATTAACATTCGCCCCTATATTCTGTACTTCTCCATGGTTCCTCCGCATTCTCCCCTTGTTTCCTTTCTTTCTACTACAGTTCCTCTGCTTCCCCCTTTCTGTCGTCATGGCTCATGGACTATGAACCATTACACATTGTCTTCCCGTTATTTCCCATGGCGCGACATAGATCCAGGTCATGTACATCGACGACGTGGACGAAACTGTCCACAACCTCAAAAGTATGAGGTATGGCTTGCTGGCGAGTAGGACAAGTTCATGGGTCTTGACTTCGAGTACACCGATGATGAGGATTGATACGTCATAAACGTATCCATAATTTCTGATGTTCCATGTTGTTTTCATGCTATATGCTACATGTTTCCTTTACACTTTATGCCATTTTTATTGATTTTCTGGGACTAACCTATTGACAATATGCCACAGAGCCAGTTCTTGTTTTCTGCTGTTTTTAGTTTCAGAAAAGTTGTTCTGGAAATATTCTCGGAATTGGACGGTTCGAAGCCCGGAAGTCTTAGAAATCTGTCGTGCACACGGACTCCGGAGGGAGGTCACACACCATAGGGCGGCGCGCACCCCTTGGCCGCGCCCAGGGGTGGTGTGGGCCCCCTGGCCGCCCACCGACGTTACCCTTGCGCCTTTATACTCTCCTCGAAGGATTAACCCTAAATATCAGAGCCTTTTCCACCAAAAACATCCATAGCCGCCGCCATCATCAACTCTAGTTCGGGAGGGTTCTGGAGCTCTCCCCGGCACCCTGTCGGAAGGAGGAATCATCACCGGAGAGCTCTACACCACCATGCCCGCCTCCAGAATGATGTGTGACTAGTTCATCCTTGGACTACGGGTCCATAGCAGTAGCTAGATCGTTGTTCTCTCCTCTTTATGCCTCATGTTTAGATCTTGTGAGCTGCCCTACATGATCAAGATCATCTTGTTTTAATGCTACATGTTGTGTTTGTTGGGATCCGATGAATATTGAATGATATGTATGATGACCCACAAGTATAGGGGTGTATCATAGTACTTTCGATAAATAATAGTGTCAAACCCAACGACGAGCAGAAGGTGTTGACAAGCAGTTTCGATGCAGGAATAACCGTAAATACTGAAAAACAAATTTGTAGGGGGGTTTTATATTGCAGATAAATAAAGTGCGAGTAAATAAAATGCAGTAGTAATAATTGTAGCGAGTGGCCCAATCCTTTCTTCAGAAAAGTACAAGCCGGTGAGTTTACTTATGATTAACAAACGTTCTCGAGGACACACGGGAGGTTTCTGTCAAGTGCTTTTGTTCCATGCAGCTGAATAACTTTGGTGTTTTGATAAGTGTTGTGTGGGTGAATCTATGCTAATGTACTGTCCCATCCAATACTAATACATACTTGTGATTATACCCCTTGCAAGCATCCGCAACTACAAGAAAGTAATTAAGAAATAAATCTAACCACAGCTTTAAACTCCGGGATCCTGTGATCCCTCGTGTAACGGTTTCCTAACGGGGGTTTAGGTTTCTGTCACTACGGCAACCCCACAATTAGTAGCCAAATACATGATGCATTCCCCTAGGCCCATAAATCGTGAAGTATCATGTAGTCGATGTTCACATGACACCACTAGAAGAATAACACCACAACTTAAATATCAAACATTAATATTATTCAACATTACTTCACTACTAACAACTTGACTTCTCCCATGTCCTCAAGAACAACACGAACTACTCACAAAACATTATATGGATCATAATCAGAGGTGATATAATGGATGATAACAATCTGGTCATAAAGTGCAAACACCGATAAATCTCACAAGCATCAACTACTAACAAGCAATCCACACCGAGAGAGAGATCTAATGCAAAACAACAATAGAGGCCCCTAATTGTTATAGCGCGATGAAGGTGGATGATGAGGGTGATGGTGCTCGTGGTGATGACGATGATGATGACGATATTGATGATGCCCGGAGCGATGACGGTGCCGATGGCGGTGATTTCTCCTCTCCGGAGAGGAATTTCCCCGGCAGATTTCTCCCTGTTAGAGAGCTTTTCTCTCTCGGGTGTTTTCCGCCCCGCAACGGCGGCGGAATAATTCTTTGAGGATGGAATGAGGCTTAGGGTTCCCTCAGGGTCAAGGGGCCAAAGATGACCCCTAGAGGTGGGCCCGGATGGCCACACCCCTAGGTGGCGCGTCCAGGGGGAGGGCGTAACACCCCTAGTTGTGGGCCCCTGGTGGCCCCCCTCTGGCTCCCCTTCTGGCTGTGTTCCTCCTCGGGACTTTTAGGAACCCTCGGATGTCCCCCTTCTTCTTCTGATCTTCTGAAATATGGTATCTCGACGGTGCTTTTTCCATCAGATTTCTGGTCCCGGTGTTTATTCTCCAAAAATTATAAAACATGCAAAATAAGATAAAATAACATAAGGGATGCATCATAACGTGAAATATATCGATGAATAACAGAAAATTATGATATACAATAGTGATGCAAAATGGACACTCCCCCCAAGATTAGACCTCGCTTGTCCCCAAGCGAAACTGAACTCAGAAAACATGACCACAGGTTTATGGAGTGAAGAGTCGATAAATAAAATACGGACAAGAAGCATCACATTTACCTATGCACCAATCATTACAGACAACAACTTCCTCTCATATAACTTAACTTGAAACAAGTAAAGGGAGTCACAAACAAAGATACAAAAGAGAGAATCAACATTGGTAATGGCAAACTTTGTTCTTGGTAAGAGAACATTTAATGAAAATATACTTATCTTTGGTGAAGTCTTTATAACAAGGTTTATATTGTAGAGCTTAACATGTTTAATTGTAACAACTCTTTTTCAGTGATTCATAGCTTTCAAAGTAATATTCATTCAGATAATAAAGCATGTGGTAAACAAAGAAGGATAGAAAACATGATTGAATAAATCAACATATAAATGATGAGAACACAACAACTCAAATGCTTGCTGGAGACAGAAGGAAATGGTTTTACTGACTCAACATAAAAGTAAAAGATAGGCCCTTCGCGGAGGGAAGCATTGACCACTCATGTGGTAGAGATTTTATTTAATAAAACAGAGTTATAAAATGCATGACACTCCTCCCATCCATCTTACGCAAACCATGGCTAACCGAATCCTCGGGTGCCTGCCAACAATCACAAACCATGGAGGAGTGTCAAAATTTTGAGAGGTGTATATTTATGTCAACGAATGGCAAACAGAAAATATAGTACGTCACAAGCCAACTAGACTCACAAGAGCGGCTCCTATGGTGAAGGAAGCAACTGGTGTAGAAGGTCATCCCTCTTTCTGTTTTGTTTACACAATTATGCTTTGACTGATAAATTAGGGGCAAAAAGAGTGAAAAGAATTTGTACTATTATTTGGGGCTGGGCACCCCGTTGCCAGCTCTTCTAGCATTTAGATAAGAAGATGAAGCCACTAGTCCAGGTGTGTGAGTCTAATCAACAAGTGAGATAAAGATTCTCTATTTGCATCCTCGTGAGCTAAACAGGAACACAAAACAGGAGTAATTTGAAAGTTTTAAAGGTAGCACATGAGCAATTTACTTGGAGTGGCGGTGAAATACCACATGTAGGTAGGTATGGTGGACACGAGTGGCAATGTTTTGGGTTTAAGGTTTGGATGCACAAGAAGCATTCCCTCTCAGTACACGGTTTTTGGCTAGCAAGGCTGGGTAGCAAGCATAAGAGTTGAAGGAAAACAAACAAATATACATATGATGAAACCAATCATGCAATCTTCATTGAAAGCACAAACGATCTTAACTTGTGAATACTAAGTTTATGAGCTAATTTGCAAATTCCTCTTTCTTATACTAGCAACTCAAATTATTATTTCTGCTGACCCAAGCTAAGTTTGCCAAAACTAACTTGTCGAGACACCGTAGTAGAATTCATAGACGGGGGTACCATGAGACTACTGATAGAGATGTAGGGGGACATGGTAGTATGACGATCAAGGACTCCAAAGTTTACCCAGGTTCGGTACGTTGCAACTAGGCGGCGTTCCTACTCTTGCAATCTCACTAAATCAGGGCTGAAGCCTGAAGTATACAAATTACAAAGTGTGTTGGTTTAGCTACTCGACGAGGATCAACTTCTCGGGGAGTTGTCTTCTAGATAATTGTCTGTATCTTTCTTCTCTCCCGTCTGGCCTTATATAATAGTCGGGTTAGGGCTTACAGAAAGGGAAACCTAGATGACTATAGCAAGTTCTAACTTGGAAGGCAAGAAACCGCCTTCTACTCCAAGCCGTACCATGTGGGCCGTGGTCCAGGTTCTTCTAGAATCCGGCTTCCATGCATCAGCTTACTGGGCCGCCTAATGGACCATAATCCATTACCATTCAGGCCACCCTGGTAATCCATCTCTTTAGGACACTATCTGATATACCCCTAATTGGTATATATCCGACAGTAGGCCCCAAGAAGGATTGAGACTCCAATTTGCCGTCTTTCGTCAATTTTGCAATCTTTCCGAGAAATGCTGGCTCTATGTCTCGATTCTTCTTTTCTTCAAATCTTGCTTTAACGCGAAACTCGGATTTTGGGAAATCCGGCTTTTTCTTCCACGAGCCTTCGTGGAGAAGGAACCTCCTACGTCAGCGATAAAATCATGCTGACGTCAGGGACGTTTGGGTTTTGAGTGTGAAACCCTGAAATGTATCTCTGTCAGATTCTCGCGGGAAATGAGGAGATAGCAGTAATCACTTGCCACCTCATTTCCCGGATTTTCCGGTGAGTGACACGCTTGAAGATCTAACGGTCCAAAGAGCCGTTGCAAGGTATCTTAAAGATTTTCCAGCTATAAATAACCTACCTCGAGCCCTCCGGCGACCCTTCTGCTCTCACTCCGCCTCCCAGCCCCCAAGCGCCATTGCACCCGTGCCAAGGTTCACTTAGAGCGAGCAGAGCTCACGCACGTCCGCGCCGTTCCCGGAACTTCTCCGTCGGGATCTCGAGAACCTCATCGCGCCGCCCGTGAATGGACACCAGCGATTCACCACGCGCGGCGGAAAAGCTCTCGGTCTCTATTGAGATTGACGAGATCATTAACGCCATGGATCCACAGCTCGATTCCCCGAGCCGCGCCTCCGCCAGCGCACCGGAGAAGAACTCTGGCGACCAGGCCCGCGAAGAAACGCCTCTCGCGGCCGAGACCCTGGCTACCTCTTCCTCCTCGCCGCCTCCGCCGTTCGCTCCTGAAACGGCAGAGGAGAAAATCCTCCTTGTCGGGGAGGATCTCGCCGCAGCGGCCGCCGCCACCGGAGCCGAGGTCGAGGGCGAGCTCTCCGGCAACTGGAGCCGATGCAACTTGGCCCCTTCTCTTCTCCCGACAATGGAGAAAGAGGGGTTGATTGTGAAAGGGAAATGGCGGCATGAGGAAGACGAGTCTGAGCCCTCGCCCAAAGCCGGGGAATGGGTCCTCCTCACCTCGCACATCTCTAGATGTATGGAAATACGCCTTCCAGCTTCTTCCTCGAAGTCCTTAGCCACTATAACATCCAACCCCACAACCTGCCACCAAATTCTATTCTTTATCTAGCCGGGTTCCAAGCCCTTTTCAAAGGGTATCTAGGATTAGCACCTAGGCTAGACTTTTGGCAGTATTGCTTTGGGATTAAGCGAAACCCCTCAGAGGGTGCTCTCCCAACTTGCGGGACAATATCTTTCACCATGCGTAGATTCAGGGAAGATTGGTTCCCCAAGATAAAAACGTCGGAATCCGTCAAGTTTTGGACGGGTTCCTTTTTATACCACCAAGACATCCCGGTTCCTGGAAAGGAAACGGGGGTTCCACCTTTCGTCAATGTTGTCGCCACTCCCAGGAAAACTGGGCTGTGGAGCCAGTTCAAACTCTGCCGGATGACTTGATGAAAATCAAACGACGCATCGCCAAACTCGTCTCTTCCAAACCTCCTCTTACTGGAACCGACACTGTTTTGTGTTGGTTCGAAAGACGTATCCAGCCTCTGGCGCATCGAACCCGGCTTTTGTGCGAATACAAAGGCCCGGAAGACAAAATGAGGGGAACGGATAAGGCATTCACGAAGAGGGACTTCAAGAAGCGGGTCAATCATTTGGTCGCTACACGCGACCAATATGAAGAAAGCCGAGAGATGTATCATGAAGGAAACCCGGTCCCAAAGGTAATACTTTTTCCTTTTTGGGCAATTTCTGGGATTTCTATCATTCTTAGTTTTCCTAACTTAGTCGGATATTTTGCTTTTTCCCCAGTTTGATGGCCTTACCGAAAAAGACCTTGCAACTGACGCCTAACTTGACGAACTGCATGCCAAGTTTTATGGTGGTCGGAAGCACAAGAGGTCGTCAACCACTGAACAGGTGGTGGAACTTGACGGAGTTCCCGTCGCTACATCCAGGTAATCTCCTGGGTTTCCATTTTTGTCTTCTTTTTGTTGCAGGAGTTGTTTTCGTTTCTCGGAATACTGATTTCTCGGATTTTCTTTTGCCTCCTTCCCCTTTCAGCCTTGCTCCAACCTCTTTGAAATCAAAGAAGCTGAAGAAGCATAAGGCTGCTGCCGGCAAGGGGGTGCATCCATCTCCTGCTGCAACTCCCTCTACCCCAGCTGCTCTAGGGGGAGAAGATCAGTCTGCAAAGGCGGAGGAATACCCATTGCCGACCAGCCAGCCCATTGCGTCCGAGATGGACGCGAGGGAAAGGGCGGTGCCGGATATGGGTGGCCCTTCTCGTACAACTAAGGAGGAGCCCATTCCGAGTTTTGACAAACAATTCAAGGTAAAATAGGAACCATTTGATGAACTCGTATACATTCGTCCGTGGGCTACCAAGTTCTTTGCACCAGCTCCTCTAATCCGTCCTTGGCCGCAAGGCGGACTAATTGTAACGAATAACTTCGTATTTTCACCTCGGCGGGTCATCTAGGACGGCCCCTGCAACGTCGGGATTCCTTTTGTAGACTATGCAAAAGAATTCGACGAAAATCTGGCTAACTTAACCAAGATGAGCCAGGTAATATCTCCAGCCCCCAAGTAATAAGTGAATGTATACTTTCTACTTAATACTTTTTTCATTGTTATGCTTGTTTTGAACTAAAGCATTATTTTCTTTATTTCCCGTGTTTCGGCAAACTGCTGAAAATATCAACGTGGCGGTTTTCAACAAACTTTCCATCAAGAATAAGTAGGTTAAAACCCTTCTCAAAATTCTTGAAGATAAGGATGCAGAACTGGCATCTACTCAGCAGAAGCTGAGTGAACTAGCAGGTATGAGAATTTTCTTTGCTTTTCATTCACAATTTTTTCTAAGCATTATTCTGAGTTTTCTAACTCTTCTTTTTTACTTGCTTTTCAGCTTCTTTGGTGAAAGCCAAACAAGTTGCTGAAGATGCCGACAATGCCGAAAACCTCCGCCGCGAGAACCTGGACCTTCACAAGCTCAATGTGAAGCTGCAGCAGGACCTGGAGGCCAGCAAACTAGTCGTTGGCCTTGCCGAATCTAAGGCCTCCAACCAGGCCGAGAAGGACAAGTCCACCATCCGGTATCTAGAGAACGCCTTGAACCAGCGCCTGGAAGAAGGCACCGAGATGGACAAGATTCTTGGTAAGTTTTTTTGTCATTTACCGGATTTTCCATGTTTCATCTCCTTCTGTTTTTTCTAACACTTGTGTGTTTACTGAAACAGGAAATAGCCCCCTTACCCGGATTGAAAAAATCCGGGCTTTCGAGAAGGTGTTCACCGCGATCAAGGCTGCGGGAATGTTGCTTGTCAACAAGTGCCTTCCCGCCAGGTCTGGAGAATTCCCGGAAGTTGAAAAACTTTCGGAAGCTATGGTGGAGGTGGCGGACTCCAGGGAGTCCCTTCGCCGTTCCGCGGCTCGTGGTGGTGCACGCATGGCTCTTGGGCTCATGCGCATGCACTACCCAACTGCCAAATCTTGGCGTGTGGCGTCCCGCATCCCTCAAGGATACACGGAGGCGCAGAGGGCCGGCATCTTTGATGAAATCAAAGGTCACGCCACCAAGATCTCCAACATGGTGAACATATCCTCTTTCTACCCGGAGGAAGCTATTCCGGAAACTCCCGAGGAATCCAGCAGCGAAGACGACGAGTCGGATGCCTGAAGAAGCTGCCTGGTCCTGAGTAGAAATAGGTAAATAGAAGCATTACTGTTCTTACAATGTAAACTTGTTGTAATGCTTTCTTTTCTTTTGTATAAACAAGTACTCCGCTTTTGCAGTTATATATTAAGTCTTTGCAAGTTTTCCGGGTTTTAATTCCTTTATCTTCTAAGTTATCTGGTTTATATGTCTTAACTGTCCTTAGTGTTTGAAATGGCTCGATAGTACTTAATCTTCATGCCGAGTGACTGGGTATAACCAATCAGTCGAAACTCAGAAACATGGATCATACTAAAGGCATTTTTTCTTACTAGCTCCAGTGACCCAACATAACAACAATCAGATAATACTTAGAGAAAACAAGGATTTTTTGAATGAAACTCAGGCACGCAGGCACAATCTGGGTTTCCTTAAGCCATTTAGGCTGAAAATCATTCAGTTTTTTAACACCGAGCACGCATGCATAATTCGGGTTAACATTGAGTATTTTGAAAGATCATTGGGAAATAGATAAGATGGATTTATGATTTGTACTATAATAAACATGTAAAAAACATAAATGTATGAATTCCGACAACTTTATTTCATGATCTCAAAGATGTTTACATAGAAATTGAACTAAGTGTAAAAGGGACGTAACTGCTGGATGCTCCAGGGTCTTTTGGTCTCCCTAGTTCGTCATCTACCTTTATCTTTCTTTTGCGATTCGGTCTTTTGGGATCATCTTCCATGTCCCGAATATCTACAAGATAGTATGATCCATTTTCCATAGCTTTGCTGATGACAAATGGTCCTTCCCAAACTGGAGCTAACTTGTGTTTTCTTTCTTGCACCAATCTTAGCACTAAGTCACCTTCTTTGAAAGAACGATGCCTAATTTTCCCACTATGGTAACATCGTAATCCTTGCTGATAAATGGCGGATCTTTGAAGCAAAAGTTCGTGTTCTTCTTCTAGGAGATCGACGGAATCCTGTCGTGCACTTTCGGCATCCGAGTCATCGAAGGCTTGCACTCTTGGGCTATCATGGATCATGTCCGTTGGAAGCACTGCTTCTGCGCCGTAAACCAGGAAAAACGGGCTTTGCCCTGTTGACCTGTTTGGCGTTGTTCGAATAGTCCAAAGCACGGAGGGTAACTCTTCCACCCATGCTCCAGCTACTCTATGAAGAGGAGATTCGAGTCTTGGGCGTATTCCCTGCAGGATTGAGCTATTCATTCTTTCAACCTGTCCGTTGGATTGCGGGTGTGCCACAGATGCAAGATCTAGCCGTATTCCCGTTTGTCGGCAATATTTTGCCAACTCTCCAATAGAGAAATTTGTCCCGTTGTCGGTAATTTTGCTGTGTGGAACGTCGTATCTCATGACTACGTCAATGATGAAATTCCTGGCAGTTACACTGTCAAGCTTTTTGATGGGTTTTGCCTCCACGCACTTGGTATATTTATCTACTGCAACGAGCAGATGTGTGAGTCCACCTCTTTCAGTTTTGAATGGTCCCATCATATCTAGCCCCCAGACCGCAAATGGCCATGTAATAGGGATAGTTTTGAGTGCTTGGGCTGGCATATTCGTCTGCTTGGCGTAATACTGACATCCAGCACATGTATTTACTATGTGTTCGGCGTCTGTCTTGGCTGTTAGCCAGAAAAACCCTGCACGGAATGCTTTTTTAACTATGCTTTTTGATTGAGCATGATGTCCGCAATCTCCTGCATGGATTTCTTGCAGTATTTCTCGGCTTTCTTCTGGCAAAATACATCGCAGAAAAATTCCGGTAGTGTTGCGTTTATACAGGCAACCATTGATTACCGTGTATCCTTTGCATCGACATTTTATTTGTCTTTGCAAGACCTCATCTGCTCCATCCGGGTACTTCTGGTCCACTAAGAAGTTTAAATATGGAATTGTCCAATCCGGGTTAACGAGCAGAACTTCAATTGACTCGGAAACGAGAGGATAGTCTATATATCCATCTTTTATAGATGGTTCTGCAAATGTTGGACAGACACACCTGGTGGTAGAGTTTTCACTCTTTCCGAGCCCATGCGGGCTAATGCATCCGCGTTCCAATTTTCTTCCCTTTTGACGTGAAATACTTCAAATCGCAGGAAGCAAATAGCAAACTCGTCCACCGTTCTCCGATATTCGGCCATGATGGGGCTTTTGGCATCCCATGTTTGGTTGAGCTGATGTTGTACCAAATCTGAGTCACCATAGCATAGGATGCGCTTGACACCTATTTCTTTTGCAATATGCAAGCCATGAAGCAAAGCTTCGTATTCTGCCACATTATTGCATCCGTTGAAGTGTATTTGTAATACATACTCCATAGTGTCTCCCTTTGGGGATTTTAGGACTACACCAGCTCCAGCGCCTTCCTTCATCTTGGATCCATCAAAGTGCATAACCCAGTATTCCGACTCTGGCATTGGTGTGTTTTCCATTCCTTCTGTCCAATCAGCGATGAAATCTGCCAACACCTGGGATTTTATTGCCGTTCGGGGTTGGTACTTAATGTCGAACGCAGCCAACTCGATGCCCCATTTGGCTACTCGGCATGTTGTGTCCGCATTGTTAATTATATCCCCTAGTGGTGCTTTGCACACCACTGTTATAGAATGTCATGGAAGTAATGTCGGAGTTTTCGAGATGCGAAAAATACGCCATATGCCAGTTTTTGATAGTGTGGGTACCTTTGTTTAGACTCGGAAAAAACTTCACTTACATAATACACCGGATGTTGATCTGGTATGCTTTGCTCGTCTTTCTGCCGTTCCACAACTATCACTGCGCTGATAACCCTGTTTGTTGTTGTAAGATACAGTAACATGGGTTCTTCGTCTTTTGGTGATGCCAAAATCGGAGATTTCATCAAGGTTTCTTTTAACTGGGTTAATGTTGCATCTGCCTCTTCTATCCACACAAATTTGTCGGATTTCTTCAACAATTTGTATAATGGCAGAGCTTTATCTCCTAGCCGGCTTATGAACCTGCTGACGGTAGCTGCAGAACCCGTCAATATTTGTACATCTTTTAAGCATGTAGGCCTTGAGATGTTTAGGATTGCCTTGATCTTTTCCGGGTTTACTTCTATTCCTCTGTGAGAAACGATGAAACCCAGAAGTTTTCCTGAGGGAACCCCGAATACGCACTTTAATGGATTCAACTTCATTTTGTAAGTAAGCAAATTTTCGAAGGTTTCTCGCAAATATTCAAGGAGCGTATCCTTTTCCTTGGAAACAAAGGCAATGTCGTCCACATAAACGTGTATATTTTTGCCAATCTGACTATGCAAACATCGTTGCATGCAACGCTGGTAGGTTGCACCTGCTTCTTCAGGCCAAAAGGCATGGTTATGTAATAGTATGTTCCTTATGGGGTTATGAAGGAGGTTTTGATTTGGTCTTCATCCTTCATACGTATTTGATGGTACCCGGAATAAGCATCCAAAAAGCATAAAAGCTCGGAGCCAGCAGTGGCATCTATTATTTGATCGATTCGCGGTAACGCAAATCTATCTTTTGGACACAATTTGTTCAGGCCGGTGTAATCTATACACATCCTAAGAACAGTACTATCTTTCTTCAGGACTAATACTGGGTTTGCAGACCATTCAGTATGTATAACTTCCCGAATAAATTAAGCTGCTAATAGCCGGATAATTTCCTTGCCAATAGCCTTCCGTCTTCTTCCGTCAAATCGACGGAGCCCTTGTTTGACGGGTTTAGATCCTGGAATTACCTTGAGTTGATGCTCAGCAAACTCCCTGGGTACACCTGGAATGTCAGCAGGACACCAGGCAAAAATATCCCAGTTCTTACGGAGGAACTTGTTGAGCTCGCTTTCCTATTTGTCGGTCATCCCCGTTCCCACTACGACAAATTTTGTCGGATCTTTGGGATCTAAGGTAACCTGTCTTGTGTTCTCGGAAGCTTTGAAACTATCTGCCGGTTTCCAGCTTTCTTTTCCTGCCGGCATTTCTGTCGGCGATACTTCTATTGCCAGCTCTTTTAATTCTTCCTTTGCTATCACCTTTTCTGCGCAAAGGGCGTTTTCTTTTTCCAGCTCGTTTGCCAATTTGAAGTCTCCCTTTATGGTGATTACTCCTCCTTTGGATCCTGGCATCTTCAGCTTGTTATATTTGCCATGAATTTGGCGAAAGTTGGGCGTCCGAGTATTGCGTGATACATACTTTCGAACGACACAACCTTGAAAGAATTTTTTTCCCTGTCGGAAGTGTTCTTTCTCTCCAAAGGTTACGTCTAGGGAAATTTCTCCTAGGGATCATGCTTGCCTACCAGGAACGATGCCGTGAAAACGTATGTTGCTATGATTGAGCTGGGTCTCGGAGATTTGCAGATGCTTCAGTGTATCCAGATACATTATGTTGATACTGGATCCTCCATCCATAAACACTCTTTTTAGCCTAGTGTTTTGAACAATAGGACATACAATTAGAGCTTGTGTGCCGAGTTCTGGGTATTTCCGGGATGATCAGACTGATCCCAGGTGATTGGTGTATTTGAGTACTTCAAGAATTTGGGGGTTGGTGGGACAACCGCGTTTATTTCTCGAAGTGTCCTCTTTGCCACCTTTGCTGAGGGAGTTGCTAGGAAAGTTAGGTTGCATTCTCCATCAACTCTCGGAAACTTAGGCTCGCCTTTTCGCTATTGTTCCTGGATTTTTTTCATCAGCGTCCGATTCACTGTCTTCTTTTTCAGCTTCTGGCTTTTGCTTGGAGAATTTCCTCTTGGAACTCTTCCCTTTGCTTCCGGATCCTGCAATGCCTTTCATATGCTTGTTGAGCCGACATTGTGCGTTGGTATGGGTGGGTTTCCCAAATTGCGAATGGTGGACACAGCTCTCCGACTTAATTCTTTCGCACTCTTCTTTTGTGTAGGAGATAGGTTCTGTGCTTCTTCCTTTCCATTTGCTCTCATTTTCCTTTCCAAAGGCTATGTTGACCTCTTTGGGCTTTTGTTGTGTCTCTGGAGTGACTTTTTTCTCAGAACGAGGGGCCTTTTTGGCTTGAATCAAAGCATTTATATTTCCACCTCTTGCTATGATGTCATCTTCGGCCGTTGCGTGCTCATTTGCGGTTGTAAGCATAAATCCGAGATCTTTGTGCGTTTTTGAACCAATCATGAACGGTACGAGTCCGGGTTTTAAGACATCGACGAAAGCATGCATTGCTTGTACGTCAGTTACTGTAGAGAAACTATTCTTCATTGCAGTCCATCTTGAGATGAAGTCAACATATGGCTCATCTTCAAACTGGGTGCAACGGTTTAGCTGGTTGATGATGTTGGGGCGTTTGTAAGTTCCCCGAAAATGCTGAGTAAAAACTCTAGCCATATCATCCCAGCTGTCTACGGTCCTTTACGGAAGCCCGTTAATCCAATCTCTGGCTCCATCCAGTAACATTAGGGGGAGGAATTTTACTGCCTCTTCATCTGTCCCATTGTTAATCTGGACGGCTGTGTAATAATCTGAGAGCCAGGTATTCGGGTTTGTACTGCAGGTATACTTTTGATATGTTGTACCAACTTTGGCGAAGCCAGAATGTAGAGTTATTCTTGGGTCCTGTCCGTGAAACTCTTAGGTCCAAAGTATAGATCATTTCTTTCCGCTCTATCGGCGTGTGCAGAGTATCTACCGGCTGAATGGACAGAAGGGGATCTACTCCTTTCTTTTCCATTGTTGCACGAACGCACTTTTCCAGGATTATCTCTATTTCTTCCGTTATCGTGTCCTTTGGAATAAGGTGGAGTTCTACTCTCGTGTCTTTCCTTATTTCTAGGAGGAGTACGGGATTTCTCACGCATGTGAGGAATATCATGTCTTCCGGCTTTTTCAGCCGGGCGTCTCGGAGGCGGCATTGCTTTTCCGTCTTTCCAGTTTTGTTCTTCTAGATCTCGGGGATTGATTCCACCTTTCGGCAGATGAGATCCGGTTCTGGATGCTGCATCCTTGTTATCTGGGTTTTTTTTGTCCTTTCTCGGATCTCCTTTCTTCTCTTTTGAATTGTTTGAATCTCCAGGTTCTTCAGGTCCAGGTGCTCCAGCAGTGCATGTGGCTTTTTTGCATAGGGACGAGTCATCGTGCAACTTCCCTGATCTTGCCTGCCCTCGCTGTTGCTGTTGCAATGCCTTTCCTAACAAAGCATACACCCCTGAAGATTTTCGCCATTGGAGTACATATCATTATTGAGGATGGCGAATGCAGCTTCCGTGTTTTCTGCTGCGGTTTTGTACATAGGTTCGCCCCTGGCATCAGTGTCGTTTACTTTCTTTTGCCAAGCAGGGTTTTCAAACCGTTCCTTTGGCGGCAGTACTTCCGGTCTTGCGATTCCGGGTAACCGTGTAGGTTTTATGCCAGACCTATTCCTTCTTTTGTACTCCTCGGTTTCTCCCTACTGCAACTTAATGTCAGCCTGGGTTTTTTGGAGGTTTTCCTGAGTTCTGAATAGATGTTGCTGTTGCCTTTGGAGAGCTAGTCTCCCGGCTTCCAGCACTTCAGGGGGCTCGTGAGGTCCCACTAGTGCTTGAAGCAAATCTTGTTCATCCTGTTCTGACATTGGCGGAACGGAGATTTCCTTTGCTTTCTTCTTCACGGGCTTAACTCCGCTTCCTCCTCCTACTTCCAGGTTTTCGTTGGCTGGATGTGCCGGTTTTTTCTTCCGAAGTTTGTATTGGAGTTTCTTGGAGGCGTTGTGTCTTTTCTTGGAAGAGGGAGGTTATTTACCAGGTTCATCTTCTGTCAATTCCTTGACATCAGGGTAAGTTGGCGTGGTTTCACCATCCTCTCTTTCCTGCTATGGCGGAGGTGTTTGATGGCTTTCCTGACTTTCGGCATCCATGTTTTCAGCCGGTTTTGCCATAAGTACTTCGTGGAATCCTTCTTGAAGATACTTGACCTTTCTTTCGAAGGCATCCTCGTCTTCATCTTCGGAATCAAGTTCATCTGATCCGGGTTCTGATTCCAGTCTCGCCTCAATGGCGGCTAGTCCGGAATCAGCTTCCGAGTTCGTCGTCATATTGACGGATGACGGATCTTCCACCTCTATTGTGGGATTGTTTTCTTCTGCCTCTTCCACGGGATTGTTCTCATCCGTGTTTTCGGTGATCTCGGATTGCACCATATCGACAAAGTGCGATTCCGCAGAATATCAGCGATCTGAGCAAAATCCGGCATCATAGTCTTCTTCGACCGGGTATAGGGCGGGTGGGATAAATTTGCTTCCACCATAGAATCCCATTGCTTCTACAGTTAATTCGATAAAGATGTTTGCAGATCCAATCAATAAAATGCAGGCACTTACCAGATGATTCCGTGCTGGCCTGTACGATCCGTTGTCGAGGAAGCGCCCGACGTCGTTGTCGAATTCCAGGCTTCCGATAATTATGGTAGTGCCAATTCCGCCGAGTATCCCCGATCGAAACATAACGCCTGACGTCGCTGGCCCCACGGTGGGCGCCAACTGTCGATACATCGTAGTAGAATTCATAGATGGGGGTACCGTAAGACTACTGATAGAGACATGGGGGACGTGGTAGTATGACGATCAAGGACTCCAAAGTTTACCCAGGTTCGGTACGTTGCAACTAGGCGGCGTTCCTACTCTTGCAATCTCACTAAATCAGGGTTGAAGCCAAAAGTATACAAAGTACAAAGTGAGCTGGTTTAGCTATTCGACGAGGATCAACTTCTCGGCGAGTTGGCTTCTAGATAATTGTCTGTATCTTTCTTCTCCCTCGTCTGGCCTTATATAATAGACGGGTTAGGGCTTACAGAAAGGGAAACCTATAAGACTACGGCAAGTTCTAACTTGGAAGACAAGAAACCGCCTTCTACTCCAAGCCGTACCACGTGGGTCGTGGTCCGGGTTCTTCTAGAAACCGGCTTCCATGCATCAGCTTACTGGGCCGCCTAATGGACCGTAATCCATTACCATTCAGGCCACCTTGGTAATCCAGCTCTTTAGGACATTATCTGATATACCCCTAATCGGTATATATCCGACACAACTAGATTAACTTGATGATCTCTAGAGTGATACCAAATACTAATAGCAAGCTCAATCATATGTCAGAAGTTGAAAACTGAAATAAAGTGCATAAAAAGTAAATGATGAAACTTCTCATTAACATTTCAAACCGGCAACTCACACCAACGGATACAACGATAACCAACTAGGGCGAGACATTTCCATACTACAAACCATTCTATATGATAACCTCTCTACTCATGATATGACTCTACTGAAAAAGTAAAAAGATGAAAGATAGTGATGTGATACCGCGGCACTCCCCCCAAGCTTGGAACAAGCCGAGGGGATGCCAAAACCAATGACGAATCAATTCTTCGGTGGTGGTGGTTCCTTCTCGATGAGCTTATCAACGGATTTCCTCAGATCATCAATAGCAAACACAAGCATACGCATCACCTCCGTATTGCGATCAACACAGTTTGCATGCCTGTCAGATTTTGAATCCCATCCACCAAGATTCCCCCCCACTCTTCCTTAGGTTGTGAGCTTCCTTCATCTGCACGGTTAGAACGATTCATATCCCACATAGAGAGCAAATCTTTATTGGGCACCTTTTTGCTCTGATAATCATGAATTAATGTCTGTAAGTAGTTCTTGACGCCCGCAGCAGGTGTCTTCGAAGCCAGCGAGTAACGTGGAACCTTCCCTCCAGTGCTCATCAGCGCGTTCCTCCTGAGCTTCAAGGGATTAGCCACCACCCCAATGCTTGCGATGGTGGCGCGTGGATGCACTCGAGGGTTTTCTTCTACATATCCTTCAGCTATACTCTCAATCTCCTCCTCCGGCTTCAGGTCTTGAACATCATCTTCCTTGGGTCCCTTCCCCTTGTTGTCGTTGGCGGAGAAAATGATTCTTCCAAAATAGAAAACAGATCCTGGCAGAAACAGCTCGAAACAGAAACACGATGAGAAAACGATATACGGACCTCGGGGGGTCCGGGGGATTATATATTAAAAAGTTTCATAACGAAAGGAAAGTCCAGGTCGAAAACGAGTCGGAGAGGGGCTCCGGGGAGCCCACACCTAGGGCTGGCGCGGCCAGGGGTGGGCCCGCTCCACCCTATGGTGTGGAGCCTCCGGGCTCCGTCCCCCTCTCATTTTCGGCTCATAATTTTTCATATTTTCTAAAAACAACAAAAATATAAGTTGAAAGATGTTTCGCGAACATTTTCTTAACAAAACTGTTACCTATTCGAATACTGACTCTGTGGTTTCTGAAATATGCTTCCTAATAAACTCCTCCGGGATCATGGCTTGAATATAATCAACATTTTCATTATAAGGATCTCCGGAGATATAATGCTTGAGTCTTTGGCCATTCACCACTTGTGAAGAGTTGTCTTCAAGGGAAACAATTTTAATTTCCCCCGAACGATATACCTCTTCGATAACAAAGGGTCCTTCGCATCTCGAGAGTAATTTTCCTACAAAAAATCTGAGGCGGGACCTATACAAAAGCACTTTCTCACCAACATGAAATTCTCTTTTAATAATTCTTTTATCATGCGACCTTTTAACTTTCTCTTTAAAGAGCTTAGCATGTTCATATGCTTCACTCCTCCATTCATCTAAAGAACTTAAGTCAAGCAGCCTTTTCTCACCAGCAAGTTTAAAATCTCTATTTAAGTCTTTCACTGCCCAATAAGCTTTGTGTTCTAATTTCAGGGGCAAGTGACAAGCTTTTCCATAAACCATTTTATAAGGAGACATGCCCATGGGATTTTTGTAAGCAGTTCTATAAGCCCAGAGAGCATCATTTAATTTCTTAGCCCAATTCTTCCTAGATTTGTTAACGGCCTTTTGCAAGATAGATTTGATTTCTCTATTTGATAATTCTACTTGCCCACTAGTTTGAGGATGATATGGTGAAGCAATTATATGATTAACGTCATATTTAGCAAGAGTTTTTATAAAACCACCATGAATAAAATGAGAACCCCCATCAGTCATAAGATATCTAGGCACACCAAACCTAGGGAAAATAATGTCCTTAAGCATTTTTTTAAAGAGGTTTCACCATCAGCACTTTTAGTAGGTATAGCTTCTACCCATTTAGTAACATAATCAACAACAAGAAGAATATGAGTATAGCCTTTTGAAGGAGGGAAAGGACCCATAAAGTCAAAACCCCAAGAATCAAACGGTTCGATAACAAGAGAATAATTCATAGGCATTTCATTATGTCTAGAAATATTTCCAACCCTTTGGCATTGATCACAAGATAAAACAAATTTTCTAGCATCTTTAAAGAGAGTAGGCCAATAAAAACCTGATTGTAGAACTTTATGTGCAGTTCTATCTCCAGCGTGATGTCCTCCATAAGCACTACTATGACATTTTCTCAATATCTCATGTTGTTCATTTTCAGGAACACATCTTCTCATAATACCATTAACACCTTCTTTATATAAGTGTGGGTCATCCCAAAAATAATGCCTCAAATCATAGAGGAATTTTCCTCTTTGCTGAGTTGTAAAGGTAGGGGGAAAATACTTGGAAACAATAAAGTTAGCATAATCAGCATACCATGGACTCTCATGATAGCTCACTTTTATTGCAGCTAACTGTTCATTAGGAAAGCTATCATTAACAGGAATAGGGTCATCAGGGATATTTTCTAATCTAGACATATTATCAGCAACATGATTTTCAGCACCCTTCCTATCCACAATATGTAAATCAAACTCTTGTAAGAGAAGCACCCATCTAATAAGCCTAGGCTTAGCATCTTTCTTTTCCATAAGGTACTTAATAGCAGCATGATAAGTATGAATAGTAACTTTAGAATCAACAATATACTGCCTAAATTTATCACAAGCAAAAACTACAGCTAGGAACTCTTTATCAGTGGTAGCATAATTCTTTTGAGCAGCATCAAGAGTTTTACTAGCACAATGAATAACATTTAACTTCTTATCTACCCGCTGTCCAAGAACAGCACCTACAGCATAATCACTACCATCACACATAATTTCAAATGGTAAATTCCAATCAGGTGGTTGAACAATAGGGGCAGATATTAAAGCCTTCTTTAAAATTTCAAAAGCTTCTTTACAATCTTCATCAAAAACAAATGGTGCATCTTTTTGAAGATTGGTAAGAGGTTTTGATATTTTAGAGAAATCTTTAATAAACCTTCTATAGAAACCAGCATGACCAAGAATACTACGAATACCTTTAACATCCTTGGGGCAGGGCATTTTCTCAATAGCTTCAACTTTAGCTCTATCAACTTCAATGCCTCTTTCAGAGATTTTATGTCCAAGAACAATTCCTTCATTAACCATAAAATGGCATTTCTCCCACTTAAGAACAAGATTAGTCTCCTCACATCTCTGCAAAACTTTCTCAAGATTCTGCAAACAATTATCAAAGGAAGTTCCATAGACGGAGAAATCATCCATGAAAACTTCCACAATTTCTTCACAAAAACCATGAAAGATAGCAGACATGCATCTTTGAAAAGTAGCAGGTGAATTACATAAACCAAAAGGCATACATCTATAAGCATATGTTCCATAAGGACAAGTGAAAGTTGTTCTCTTGATCAAGCTTTTTAACAGCAATTTGAGAAAACCCAGAATAACCATCAAGAAAGCAGAAATGAGTTTTCTTAGACAACCTTTCTAACATTTGATCAATAAAAGGCAAAGGTAATGATCTTTCTTAGTGACTTTGTTAACCTTCCTAAAATCAATGCACATCCTATAACCAACTACTACTCTTTGAGGAATAAGTTCATTATTTTCATTTGGCACAACAGTCATCCCTCCTTTCTTAGGGACACAATGCACAGGACTAGCCCATCTACTATCAGCAATAGGATAAATAATGCCAGCGTCAAGGAGTTTCAATACCTCATTTCTTACCAAATCCTTCATCTTAGGATTTAAATGGCGTTGATGCTCAACAACTGGCTTTGCATCAGGTTCAATATTAATAGCATGCTGACAAATAGTAGGAGATATCCCTTTCAAATCATCAAGAGTATAACCAATAGCACCTTTATGTTTCTTCAATATCCCCAATAATCTCTCCTCTTCTTTATCAGAAAGTTGAGAACTGATAATAATAGGATATAATTTCTTATCATCAATATGAGCATATTTAAGATTATCTGGAAAAGGCTTTAAATCAAAAACAGGATCTTCCTTGGGTGGTAATGTTGTACCCAAGTCTTCCACGGGTAAATTATGTTTCAGCATTGCTGGCTGATGTAGGAAAATCTCATAAATTTCATTCCTTTCTTCCATGTATTGCTGCAAGGGATTGTTAGGAGCAAGAGCAATGGCAGCCAATTGTTCAACTTTATAATTTTCACTAGGCAATTCAGCTTCATAAGGTGCTTTAGCAAATTTGGAGAAATTAAATTCATAAGACTCTCCATCAAACTTTGTAAGAATTTTCTCCCTTTTACAATGAATAACAGCACCACAAGTATTTAAGAAAGGTCTACCAAATATTATAGGACAAGTATCACTAGCAGAAGTGCCTAGTACTAGAAAATCAATAGGATACTTAGTTTTACCACACAAGACCTCCACATCTCTAACAATACCAATTGGAGAAATAGTTTCCCTATTAGCAAGTTGAATAATCACATCAATGTCTTCAAGTTCACAAGAATACTTTTCATGCATGATTTCTTTACAAAGCTCATACGGGATAGCACTAGAACTAGCACCAATATCACATAAACCATAATAACAATGATCACCTATCCTAAAAGATAGCACATGAACACTAGGTTTCCTATATTTACTAGGATGAGAGACAATATTAGAAGCGTCTTCACAAAATATAATGTGTCCCTCTTCTACATTTTCAGAAACAAGGTCCTTTACTGTTTCTACTGTAGGTTCTACAATTATTTGTTCCTTAGGTTCTACAGGTTTCCTTGCACTTTTATTAACCACACTAGCTAACATAGAATGTTCTTTTACCTTAGCAGGGAAAGGCATTTTCACAATATAAGGTTCAGGCACAATAGAATCAACAGTATGAACTTCTATATCTCTAGCAGGAACACAATTAACAGTATCTTTATAAGGTGCATGGTACTTATCCCATTCCTTTTTAGGAATATCAAAATAAGAAGCACAAGCCTTATATAAGTTTGAACAACTTGAGAATCAAGACCATAAGCAACACTAACATTATGAAAATCCTCAGATGGCATAACGGTTTTAATGCATTCATAGTCATAATTTATACCCGACTTTATACCTTTGTCATTCTCCCATGCTTCAGTGTTTTCTTGAATACGGTCAAGAAGGTCCCATTTAGCTTCATCTTTCATACGTGTAAATGATCCAGAACAAGAAGCATCCAATTAATCTTTATCATGAAGAGGAAGCCTTGCATAGAAGTTATTAATAACGATATTACTGGGGAGCTCATGAATGGGGCATTTGAGCATTAGTAACTTCAATCTCCCCCATGATTGGGAAATACTCTCTCCGTCATGAGGCCAAAAATTATATATATAATTCCCATCTCTATGTATTTCACTTGGAGGATAGAATTTAGAATAACAGAGGGGTACAATTTCCTCTCATTCAATAGTCTGGCTATTTTTCAGCAGTTTGAACCATTCAGAGGCCCGGCCTGTCAATGACATAGAGAATAATTTCCTCTTCAGTTGGCTCATTGTAATACCTGCACACTTGAACAACTCGCATAATTCATGTAAAAAGAGCAAATGATCACCAGGATGGACATTTCCATCACCTGAATAGCAGTTATCCATAACATGTTTAACAATCTTTGGATCCATATCATCATGCAGTGGGTCACTTACTACCCTAGTAGTGGCAGAAGTGCCCCCAAAGAGGGACTCAAAAGGGAGTTCCAAACATAGTGTAACAAAGCAGTAAACAGAAATAAAAACATCACTTATAGCAGAAGCTTCCTTTATCAATTCCACTTCCCAATAGCGCTTCACTCCTCGGCAACGGCGCCAGAAAAAAGACTTGAAGACCCACAAGTATAGGGGGTGTATCGTAGTACTTTCGATAAATAAGAGTGTCGAATCCAATGAGGAGCAGAAGGTGTTGACAAGCAGTTTTGATGCAGGAATAACTGTAAATACTGGAAAACAGATTTGTAGGGTTTTTTGATATTGCAGATAAATAAAGTGCGAGTAAATAAATGCAGTAGTAATAATTGCAGCGAGTGGCCCAATCCTTTCTTCAGAAAAGGACAAGTCAATGAGTTTACTTATGATTAACAAACGTTCTCGAGGACACACGGGAGGTTTATGTCAAGTGCTTTTGTTCCATGCAGCTGAATAACTTTGGTGTTTTGATAAGTGTTGTGTGGGTAAATCTATGCTAATGTACCATCCCATCCAATACTAATACATACTTGTGATTATACCCCTTGCAAGCATCCTCAACTACAAGAAAGTAATTAAGAAATAAATCTAACCACAGCTTTAAACTCCGAGATCCTACGCTCCCTCGTGTAACGGTTTCCTAACGGGGGTTTAGGTTTCTGTCACTCCGGCAACCCCACAATTAGTAGCCAAATACACGATGCATTCCCCTAGGCCCATAAATGGTGAAGTATCATGTATTCGACGTTCACATGACACCACTAGAAGAATAACACCACAACTTTAATATCAAACATTAATATTATTCAACATTACTTCGCTACTAACAACTTGACTTCTCCCATGTCCTCAAGAACAACACGAACTACTCACAACACATCATATGGATCATAATCAGAGGTGATATAATGGATGATAAAAATCTGGTCATAAAGTGCAAACACCGATAAATCTCACAAGCATCAACTACTAACAAGTAATCCACACCGGTAGAGAGATCTAATGCAAAACAACGATAGAGGCCCCTAATTGTTATAACAGGATGAAGGTTCATGATGAGGTTGATGGTGCTGGTGGTGACGATGATCTTGATGATGCCCGGAGCGATGACAGTGATTTCCCCTCTCCGAAGAGGAATTTCCCCGGCAGATTTCTCCCTGCCAGAGAGCTTTTCTCTCTCGGGTGTTTTCCGCCCCGCAGCGGCGGCGGAATAATTCTTCAAGGATGGAATGAGTCTTAGGTTTCCCTCGGGGTCAGGGGGACACACCCCTAGGTGGCGCGGCCGGGGGAGGGCGCGCCACCCCTAGGTGTGGGCCCCTAGTGCCCCCCTTCTGGCTCCCCTTCTGGATGTGTTCCTCCTCGGGACTTTTAGGAACCCCCGGATGTCCCCTTCTTCTTCCGATCTTCTGAAATATGGTATCTCGATGGTGCTTTTTCCATCAGATTTCTGGTCCCGGTGTTTATTCTCCAAAAATTATAAAACATGCAAAATAAGATAAAATAACATAATGGATGCATCATAACATGAAATTATGATATAAAATAGTGATGCAAAATGGACGTATCAATGTCCAATGATTATCAATCTATCATGTTATTTATATGTGTATGTTATTTATGATTTTTCATGCTCTCCGTTATTAGTAGATGCTCTGGCCAAGTAGATGCTAGTAACTCCAAGAGGGAGTATTGATGTCTACGCACGCTTCTATTCTTGTAGACAGTGTTGGGCCTCCAAGTGCAGAGGTTTGTAGAACAGCAGCAAGTTTCCCTTAAGTGGATTACCCAAGGTTCATCGAACTCAGGGAGGTAGAGGTCAAAGATATCCCTCTCAAGCAACCCTGCAATCAAGATACAAGAAGTCTCTTGTGACCCCAACACAGCTAATACAATTGTGAGTTGTATAGGTGAACTAGTTCGACGAAGAGAGAGTCAAATGCAAGTAATATGGATGATAATGAGTGATAATAGCAATCTGAAAAAATGGCAGAAAGCAAACATGTAGCAGAACAGGCGAAAAATGGTGTGTCAATGCTTGGAAATAAGGCCTAGGGCTCCTACTTTCACTAGCGGACACTCTCAACAATGAAAACATAATTGAATGCATAAATATCATTTCTTCACTATGCTACTCCGAACCACTTCCGGTTGGATAACGAACACTAATCATTGCGTAGGTCTGCAAAAATCATTCCTTAAAGTAAGCATTCCCATGTCTAGTTAACCCCACGCTGTCACTATGAGCACTCTAGAAGGTACTAGACAAACACCATAATTCATAGAGGAGACACACACGATGTGCACATTGTCACCTTCACACCGCGGGACAAGGTGACTCCAAAGTTCATACTAATAAAACACTTGAGTAGCACAAGACGAAGAGTAACATCTACTTATTCAACTAGATTACAAAGCTCACGATCACATATAGATCACACCATCGGAGAGAGAGATGAACCACATAGCTACCGGTAGAGCCCTCAGCCTCGGGGGAGAACTACTCCCTCCTCATCATAGGAGACGGTAACGGCGATGGAGATGGCGGTGGATTCGATGGAGATGGCTTCCAGGGGCACTTCCCCGTCCCGGCAGGGTGCCAGAACAGAGATCTGTCCCCCAAAACTTCTCGGCGGCGGCAGAGCTACAGATGTATTTTGTGGAAAATGTCGATTCTTCTAGGGTTTATGCATCGGGGAGTATATATGGGAGAAAGGGCGAAGCCATGGGGCCCACGCCCCTAGGTGGCGCGGTCGGGGGGACCCGCGCCATCCCATGGTGTGGCCACCCTGTGGCCTCCCTCCGGGGCTCTTCGGGACTTCTGGAAGCTTCCAGGACTTCTAAGACTTCTAGCTTTCGAATTTTCTAATTCCAAGAATATTTCCAGAACAACTTTTCTGAAACTAAAAACAACATAAAACGGGGAACTGGCCCTATGGCATCTTGTTAATAGGTTAGTCCCGGAAAATGTGTAAAAATGCTATAAATAAGGGAGAAAACATGTAGCAGTTGGCATAATATCATCATGGAGCATCAGAAATTATAGATACGTTGGAGACGTATCAAGTATCCCCAAGATTAGTTCCTACTCGTCCTCGAGTAGGTAAATGATAAAACAATAATTTCTGAGGTGACATGCTACTAACATAATCTTGATCATAAAAACGTAAACGGATATGCAAGCTGAGATCATAGAACTTCAAACACAAATATGATAAATAGAACTTTAATAATAAAGCAAAGCAATCACTTTTCATCATGAAGAGTATCTCAAATAAAAGATCACGAATAATAATGCAAAGAAAGATAAATGTTTGTTTCAGGTATAGAGAAAGCATGGAAAAGTGATATTTCGCTAGTCCTTAAGAGTGGGGCAAAACATAAATGCCAGGACACCTTCAAAGTTCACGAGGAAGACTAGAGAAAATAATTTAAGAACAAATAATATCACATCATGAAGTAATTATTGATGTTTATGGGACAGTGCACATAGAACTAAGAATGGAAAAAATGATCTCTCAACTGTGCATAAAGTTAGAAGATACTCAACATAAAAGTAAAAGAAAGGCCCTTCGCGGAGGGAAGCAGGGATCACTCATGTGCTAGAGCTTTTTATTTTATTAAACAGAGGTATTAAAAGTTTGACACTCCTCCCATCCATCTTTCACAAACCAAGCCTAACCGAATCCTCAGGTGTCTGCCAACAATCACATACCGTGGAGGAGTGTATATATTTTGGGAAATCTTTACTATTAAGGTTGTTGTGGTGGTATGGTGTCACACTTCACTAAAATTACAGGAAGAATGCCACCGCACTAAAAAAAAAACTCCTTGCATGCAGCCTTATCTTGTCGAGTTTGTTAGATTTGTTAGCTACATGCATGCAACCTTATCTTGTCAAGTTTGTTAGACTTGTTAGCTACATGCATGCAGCCTTATCTTTACGATTAAATCTTTAGTATTATATTGGAGTTGGACGTACCTTGGTACGTCGTATGACAACAGTCTGCTTTCGTCCGCGCTCCATCGACCGCCGATCCCGCAAATCTTTGTTTACTTTCCGTGATTACAGCCACGCCCATGAATACGGTCTTGCGTTCAGCTCCAACAAAATTCCCCCGCCCCACCCGCTGGCCGCCTGCAATGCGCCGCCACCCTGCGCCTGCAGTCCTAGGCTCCAACCTGGATGATTCTAGCACCCACGACTCAATCTTGTATCTTCTCCCTTCTTTCTCTCACACAGCGTGTGTCGAGCGGCAGGGATGGAGCCCGTGCCGATGACAACGGAGGAAAGGAGCCGGGCAGCGAGGATGGAGCTAGATCCAACGGAGGGGTGGCGGCCGCGGTCCTCACTCGCATGATCCCATGCATCTCGTGAGCCTCTTCTCCGTACGAGGCCATATGCTGGAACTGGACCACCTATGTCGTCACCATCCGCGCGACGCGCACCTCCAAGACAGACCATTTCGCCTCCACGGAAGCCAGCGGCGTGGGCACGCCAACTGAGGAGTTGTTCGTCGTGTGCGTCGAGCAGTCTTCGATGTCGACGAGCACCCCTGCACCTTCTAAGTTTCCTCTATTTCCACTAGCCTAACTACTGTAGTAAAAAAGGGAGAAGACACGATGGACAAAATACAATTGCAGATATGGCTTAGAAACACGACCTTTACTCTAATTGCCACCATCTTTAATGATGCTACTCTAATTGACACCATCTTTAACTTTTTCTCTTTGCAGCAAGACTACTTTCTCCTTTTGTGATTTGATATTATTTTCCATGTCATATGTTTTAATATGGGTAAGATAGCAATACATACAACATAAGGAAGACGCTTGCTTTCAGCAAAGTACCACTACATGGTTAACGAGCAGACCTCGGCGAGAGGCATGAATACGTGTAATTTTGTTTTAGAGGCACTGTACATTAGTATATGTGTAATGTTTTCCCTGTATAAACAATTATAGACATTGGTAGTATGATTACGGTTACTGTATGATTACGGTTCTTGTACTGGTTAGTCGTCACATTCATGTCATCAGAAAAGCTCTAAATCAGCTTTATATCTGATTGGACCTTCTCTACAGGTTGGGTATGAGGAATCACCACAAAGCATTTTGGACATGACTGGACAAATGAAGAAAGAGAGATGTTAAGAAGAAATGTATTAAGTCATATCTTTCTTTTTGTCTTTAGTAGTGGTTTGGACGCATTTTCATGTTGCTCAAAGCACAATTCTCTAAGTTTATCGTTTTCTAATTTATGGTAATTTCTCACCTTGATATATTGTTCTTGTAAGTGATTTTATTTTTAAGAGATTATTTCTTGTGCGTCATATAAGTAATTTTTTGATCCCACATTCAAGCTCTTTGTAAGTAGGATACATAGTTCTCGCCCAATAAAAAATAATACTACAAACAAGCTCGATGTGTCCCTTTCCTTATTCCATTTGAAGACACTAATATTGCTTCTATTTATTGTGCTTTCTAGATTGTGTTTGAAGTGGTGGCCTGATAAGTTAAGAAACAAGCAGTGGCAATAGAGAAATACGGCGAAGTCTAGGGTGGAAGGAGAACAATATAACTCATGATGGAGAGATGAAAGCGAACGCTCAATAATCTAGGAGGAAGAGACTATGTTATCTGCGAGATGTAACCGACCTATGGTGGAGCTGGAGGCAATAAGGATGATGGGGCGATTTATAATTTGTGTTAGAGGGATTGTAACATACCAGATTAAGTTTGATACTAACATATAGAGTTTACCTCTGCCAACCGTGACATATCTATCAAAGATTCATACAAACATATAACTTGTAGACGTATGGTCGAGATGGAGGGACCACGGACGAAAGTATTCATCTGTTGTTTGATTCTCTAACATTCGTAGCAACGCACGGGAACTCTCCTAGTGTATGCTAATGTCAACGAATGGTAAACAGAAAATACAGTACGTCACAAGCCAACTGGATTCACAAGAGCGGCTTCCATGTGAAGGACGCATCTGGGTAGAAGGTCATCCCTCTTTCTCTTTTGTTTACACAATTATGCTTTGACTGATAAATCAGGGGCAAAAATAGTAAAGAGATTTTCTGTGTATTAATTTGGGACTCGGCACCCCGCTGCCAGCTCTTCTATCTTTTGGATAAGTGGATCAAGCCACTAGTCCAGGGTGTGAAATCCAATCAACAAGTGAGATAAAGATTGTCTATTGACGTCCTGATGAGCAAAAACAGGAACATAAAGCAGGAGTAATTTTGAAGGTTTTAAAGGTAACACATGAGCAATTTACTTGGATTGGCAGTTAAATACCACATGTAGGTAGGTATGATGGACACAATGGGAAAAACTTTGGTTTAAGGGAGTTGTATGCACGAGTAGAGCTCATACTCGGTACTGGTGGAGGCTAGCAAAAGATTGGGAGCGACAAATCAAGAGAGCATAAGAGCCATAATCATGCATATCGACATAAACATTATTAATTAAAGCATAAGCGATATCATAGTTCAAAAACTAAGTGGTCATGGAGGCTATTAGTGACTGGTTCATAGTCATAAACATGGTGTGAGAATGCACCAAGTCGACCAAATAAAACATTTGAAAGAGAATATCATAAATTTATGCTTCCTTATGACAAGAACAACTCATGAATCTTTCAATGACATATTAAACACTCTCAGCTATTTAGGATATTCATGCTAATCAAGATCCACAAGGCTTTAGAACTAAAATAACATTTAGCATGGCATGAAAAAGTTCTTGCAACTGTCTATACAAGCTTCTATTTGCACCATTAAAAATTCTACTTCAAGCAGCTGTTTCTTTTCCCAACAAGCACCATACAAGATATGTTTTAACAAAAAAAGATATACATGATACACCAAGCAAACATGAGAGTACTCACATAACACTACTAAAACTAACATCTCTGAATAAGAGATGCATCAAAACAAAGGCTAAACGCAGTACTAGCAAAAAGTGAACACTCACAGAACAATAAGAATGAAAACTAGAGTGTTCTAAGCAATAAAAAACGGAGCGTGTGTCTCTCCCACACAAGTATGATAAGATCCAACCATTTATTACAGTAAATAAAACCAAACAAACTGAAAACAAAAACAAAAGACGCTCCAAGTAAAGCACATAAGATGTGACTGAATAAAAACATAGTTTCACTAGAAGTGACCTGATAATTTATCGATGAATAAGAGGATGACTTAGGCATTCCCAAGATTAGACACTTGAGTCTTCTTGGAATTTTCTAGGATGTACCACCGGGGCATCCCCAAGCTTAGGCTCTTCACCCTGCTTGATCACGTCATATCATCCTCTTCTGTTGACCTTTGAAAACTTTCTTCACACCAAACTTCTCACAATCTTCATTAGCAACGTTAGTGCAATCAAAATAATAAATTCACATGGTTCAGTTTCAACACAATCCTAACACTAATAAACACATTAGCTACTGCCAAAACTTCTTTTAAAACTCTTTTTCTCAAAATAACACCAAAAGAAAGCGATTAAGATGCAAATGCAATTATTGGCAGAAATCTGTCAAAACAGGATAGCAGGTAAAGATTGTTTTTTTTAGCAAATCTTCTGTTTCTCAAATCAAAAAGTAGTCAACTAAAAAAAGTTGCGTATACAGCCTAGGATTACGCACAAAAAAACTCAGATCATTTTGATTTTTCTGTGTATTTATACGGATTAAACAGTGGACAGCAGAAATCTGTTTCCGGCGCAGAAATCCGAAATATAGCCTCAACTTTCCACTAGAGGCTTTACTTGGCTCAACAAAAACACAAAATGAAAGATACATAGGGGTTTATAAGGAAATATACAACACCCAGGTGCAAAGCACACAAAATAAAACAAAGTAAAGCGGGTTGAAAACAGAGAAATAAAACGGGTTGTTTCCCGGTAGCGCTTTTCTTTAACGCCTTTCAGCTAGGCATAGTGATTTTTAAAAGATGCTTACATAATAATAAGAGTTGAAGTACAATAAGAGAGAATCAATAAGTAAATATAAAACACATTTAAGTCTAACCCACTTCCTATGAAAAAGAATCTTGCAGAAAAACAAGTCAACGAAGCACAGAGTGACTAGCATAGGAAGACAAAATAAGTGCAACTTCAAAATTTCCAACATAAAGAGGGGAAACTTAATATTGTTGAGATGCATAAAACCATGTTTCCCTCTCTTATAATAACTTTCAGTAGCATCATGAATAAAATTAACAATATAACTATCACATAAAACATTCTCATCATGAGCCACATGCATAAAAGAATTAATACTCTCCACATAAGCATAGTCATTCTTATTAATGGTAGTGGGAGCAAATTCAACAAAATAGCTATCATTATTATTCTCATCACCATAATCATTAAATATAGGAGGCATATTGTAATCATAATTAATTTTTTCCTCAATAGTAGGTGGACTGAAAATATCATATTCATCATTGTAAACAGGTGGAAGTAGAATACCACAATCATTATAATCATCATATATTGGAGGCAAGGTATCATCAAAGAAAATTTCCTCCTCAAAACTTGGAGGACTAAAAATATCATATTCATCAAAACTAGCTTCCCCAAGCTTAGACTTTTCCATAGCATTAGCAATAATGGTGTTTAAAGAGTTCATACTAATAACATTGCCACTAGCATGCAAATGAAGTTCCATAGGTTTTTAATTTTCTCTTCAAACACTTCATGTCCTAACTCAAGATAAATATTATAAAGCTCTCTCATTTTTTGTTGTTTTCCATTTAAGAATAAAGATAAAAACAAGTAACAAGTAAGCCTAACTAGTGAAAATAAAAATAAGAAACAAAAAGATATAATTGCAGAATCTAAAGGAAATAACTTCGAGAACTCACACCCGAGGATGTGAGTACCTTTTACCTTACCTCCCCGGCAACGGCGACAGAAAATAGCTTGATGTCTACGCACGCTTCTATTCTTGTAAACAGTGTTGGGCCTCCAAGTGCAGAGGTTTGTAGAACAGCAGCAGGTTTCCCTTAAGTGGATTACCCAAGGTTTATCAAACTCAGGGAGGTAGAGGTCAAAGATATCCCTCTCAAGCAACCCTACAATTAAGATACAAGAAGTCTCTTGTGTCCCAACACACCTAATACAATTGTCAGTTGTATAGGTGCACTAGTTTGGCGAAGAGAGAGTAAAATGCAAGTAATATGGATGATAATAAGTGATAATAGCAATCTGAAATAAAAAATGGAAGCAAGCAAACATGTAGCAGAACAGGTGAAAAACGGTGTTTCAATGCTTGAAATAAGGCCTAGGGCTCCTACTTTCACTAGTGGACACTCTCAACAATGAAAACATAATTGAATGCATAAATATCATTTCTTCACTATGCTACTCCGAACCACTTCCGGTTGGATAACGAACACTAATCATTGCGTAGGGCTGCAAAAGGCATTCCTTAAAGTAAGCATTCCAATGTCTAGTTAACCCCACGTTGTCACTATGAGCACCCTAGAAGGTACTATACAAACACCACAATTCATAGAGGAGACACACACCATGTGCACACTGCACCTTCACACCACGGGACAAGGTGACTCCAAAGTTCATATTAATAAAACACTTGAGTAGCACAAGATGAAGAGTAACATCTACTTATTCAACTAGATTACAAATCTCACGATCACATATAGATCACACCATGGGAGAGAGAGATGAACCACATATCTACCGGTAGAGCCCTCAACCTCGAGGGAGAACTACTCCCTCCTCATCATAGGATATAGCAACGACGATGGAGATGGCGGTGGAGTCGATGGAGATGGCTTCCGGGGGCACTTCCCCGTCCCGGCAGGGTGCTAGAATAGAGATATGTCCCTCGAAACTTGTCAGCGGCGGCGGCGGAGCTACAGATGTATTTTATGGAAAAGGTCGATTCTTCTATGGTTTATGCATCGGGGAGTATATATGGGCGAAAGGGCGGTGCTAGAGGGTGGCCAGGGGGCCCACACTTCTAAGTGGCGCGGCCAGGGGGACCCTCGCCACCCCATGGTGTGGCCACCCTGTGGCCCCCCTCCGGGGCTCTTCGGGACTTCTGGAAGCTTCCGAGACTTCTAAGACTTCTGGCTTTCGAATTTTTCAATTCCGAGAATATTTCGAGAACAACTTTTCGGAAACTAAAAACAGCAGAAAACAGGGAACTGGCTCTGTGGCATCTTGTTAATAGGTTAGTCCCGGAAAACATGTAAAAATGCTATAAATAAGGGAGAAAACATGTAGCAATTGGCATAATATCATCATGGAGCATCAGAAATTAAAGATACGTTGGAGACATATCAAGTATTTATGCTCGATAATGGTTCATGACTCCCTTTTACTCACGCTCGAGTGACAAAAACGTAACGGGTGGAGGATCTGTTGTTGCCATTAGGGAGAAAACAACGATGTTTACATTGTTTACAATACACACTTTGCTTAATGCAATTATCTATTGCTTGCAACTCAATACCCAAGGTTTGCCCGGATGGCATTCTGAGGGAGGATTATTAGTCATAGATGTAGTTGGATAACGTTCTATGTATTTTGTTGTAATGCTCGCATGAATCACATAGTAATCATCATGTCATGCATATGCACTACGGTGCAGCCTTTATATCTGTCAATTGCGCAACTGTAATTTGTTTACCACACATGCTATCTATTTGTTTTAGAGAGACACCACTGGTGAACTGTGGACCACGGTCCATTTTCCTCATATTGATAATACAACCACTGCAAACTCTATTTTCATACTCTACCACTGTTTTCCACACCATACGTTTAACCTCTTTGTTTTCAGAAAAACTGGTGAGATTGACAACCTCACTGCTTCGTTGGGGCAAAGTTATTTGATTGTGTTGTGTAGGTTCCATGTTGTTTCTGAACCGGCAGTGCGCCCTGCCACCTCATCTGCATCAACCTTCGGAAGTGATTTCTTTCTCCTACTGGTCGATTCAACCTTGGTTTCATTCTGAGGGAAACTTACGGTTGTGATCTTCATACCTTCCTCTTCGGGTCTCCCAACGAACGTGTGTTATGCGCTCATCAAGCTATTTTTCTGGCGTCGTTGCCTGGGAGAAAGAGGATTTCTGCAAAGGGAGTCTCTCACTTCCAATATTTTTACTTTGTTTTTGTTTTGCTTAGTTTATTTTATTTTGTCTTGTTTGCTTCTCCATATAAAAAACACACACACAAAATAGTTCTTATTCTAGTTGTTATTTCTATCATGTTTTTAATCTTGCTAAAATGAATATTCCTGAAGTTGAGGTTCGTTCTTTTAAGCAACAAGGAGGAGAAAGTTTGAAACATGCTTGGTATAGAATAAGTGATCCTCATCATAGGTGTACTAAAAAATATTCTACCTTGATTCTTCTTAGGAACTCTTATGTTGGTATTACTAGCTGGTATAGGTATGTTCTAGACACTCTTACAGGTGATAATTTTCTCGGAACTCCAGATTTAGAAGTCTGTAATTTAATTGAAAGTTTAGTTGGAACACCACCTACTAAAGTTGTTAAAAATGAGATCGGTTTAGATGATGTTATAAAAAAGCTAAACTCTAAGGAGAAAATTTTGCCAAATTTCCTTGATAATGCTAGCAAAGCTAATGAATCAATAGTAAGTATCAATAAGAGAATTACTGTTTTAGAGGCTAGAAATATCCATGATAATCAAAACATTAGGATTGGTAAACTAGAGGAGGCTATGGAAACTTTAAGTTCAACTTTTCTTCTCTTAAGTTTAAGAGGGAGAAAACTTTTATGGGAAATAAGCAAAAAATTATGTATGCCCCCAAGGTGCCGAAACCAAAAAAAACCTAATGTGCTTAAAATTGATAAAACTTTTAGTGAAACTAACAGTGATTTGCATGTTGAATCATCTTCAGGGGTACCTAAAGTACCAATTTCTACAAGTGGTGTTTTGGAGGAGACTACTTATTTGGATGCTTCTTCACTTCAAAATAATTGATTCTATTTTTCTGGGCCTAGCTAAAAGGCGTTAAAGAAAAGCACTCTTGGGAGATAACCCATAGTTTAATTTTTGCTTTGTTTTTCTCTATTTTTTTAGTCAAGGTGATGTATACTTCTGTAGCAACTCCTTTGTATCTTTATTTTCATGTATTAGTTGTGCCAAGTAAAGTTTCTAGCGAAGGTTGGTGTTAGTTTTGGATTTCTACGCAGGAAAAAAATTTCTTCTGTCCACCATAAAAATTGCATAATTCACAGAAAGATCAAAATGACATGAAATGTTTTGTGCTTATTCCTCAGCTAATTCCGAAACCTTTTCGTTCTTCACGTTTTTCGATTTGAGCAACTTAAGTGCCCTGATTTTTTTTATCTTTATAGACTGTTCTGGTTTTGACAAATTCTGCCTTTTTTACTTGCCTTCTCTCTTTTACTATATCGAGTGGGTCTCTTTGCTTCATGAAACATCAGTGGCTATAGCTAATGTTTAAAAGTACTAATAACGCTTGTGTCCATGCAGAACGTGTGAATTTTTTATTGTGCACTAACCCTCTAATGCGAATTACTTTGAGTGTGAAGGAAGTTTTCAAGGGTCAAGAGAAGAGGGTGATATAATGTGATCAAGAATAGTGTAAAGCCAAAGCTTGGGTATGCCCACGTGGTTCATCCCAGCAAATTCTAAGAAGACTCAAGCGTCTAAGCTTGGGGATGCCCAAGGCATCCCCTTCTTCATCAACAATTTATCAAGTCACTTCTAGTGAAACTATATTTTATTCGGTCACATTATATGAATTTTATTTGGAGCGTCTGTTTGTTTTATTTTGTTTTCCTTGCTACGATAAATATTGTTGGAACCTAGCATTCTTGTGTGCGAGAGAGACACGCTCCACCTTTTTATATGAATACTTGTTTTCTTCCTTGCTCGTATTCTTAGTTTTTCTTCTAGCTGCTATAATTCATTTTAGCTCCTGCTTTTCGTGCATCTCTTATTCAGAGCTTTTAGTTTTAGTAGAGTTATGTTAGTACTCTTTTGCTTCATTGCTATATCTTTTGGAGAGTTTTTGTTTAGTATAAAATGATTGGTGTTGGAAAGCAGTAGTTCAATTTTCATGCTTACAACGGTGCAAAAAGAAGCTTGTATAGACCGTGGCTAGACTTTTTCATTACATGCTAGATGTTATTTTAATTCTATGCTTAGTATTTATTACTGTACCATGATCTGGGAGTGCTTAATGTTCCATTGAAATAATCATGAGTTGTTTTTATCACATTGAAGCATAAATTGTGGTGTTCTCCTTCGAATACTTTATTTGGTTGACTTGCGCATGATTATACCATGTTTATGACTACAAACCAGTCACTTATAGCCTCTATGATCATTTAGTTTTTGACTTGTAATACCCTTTATGCTTTGATTAATGATGTTTTTGTCGCTATGCATGATTATGGCCATTATTGCTCTCTTGATTTGTCGCTCTGAGTCTTTGCTATCATCCACCTGTACTGAGTATGAGATCTACTCGTGCATCCAACTCCCCAAAACCAAATTTTTCCAAATGTGTCCACCGTACCTAACTACATGTGGTATTTAACCGTCACTCCAAGTAAATTTATCATGTGCTACATTTAACCTTTCAAAATTATTACTGTTTTGTGCCCCTGTTTTAGCTCATGAGGACGTGAATAGAGAATCTTTATCTCACCTGTTGATTGGACTTTACACACCTGAACTAGTAGCTTCATCCGCTTATCCAAAATGATAGAAGAGCTGGCAGCGGGGTGCCCACCCCAAAAATAGGTTACTATTAAATTCTATTCGCTATTTTTGCCCCCGATTTATCAGTCAAAGCATGATTGTGTAAATAAAAGAGAAAGAGCGATGACCTTCTATACTAGATGCGTCCTTAAAATGGGAGCCGCTCTTGTGAAGTCTAGTTGGCTTGTGTGACGTATTGTATTTTCTGTTTACCATTCGTTGACATACACATACACTGTTATGGTCGGTATTACATATGCTTGCAACAGGCCCACTAGTGGCTAGTTATGGGCTTAGTCCAATAGTATCTAGGGTTTAGAGGAGCTGTCCTCATATATAAACACATGTATCCCTTCGTGATAATTGAGCAATAAAGATATATCTTATTGCCGACTTCCAGAGGAGTCGTCCCTTAACCCTAGCCGCAGCCCTCCTCCCTAGCCGATGTGACGGCTAGGAAGGCGTGCCTCAACAAGTATCTCGTCGTGGGTGCGGAGCAAGTCGTCTGCCGTGTCGGTCCGAGCCGAACCAGACTCATATGGGAGCAACGCCGGAGGTAGGCCCCCGTAGACCACCTCGAAAGGCGTGGTGTGCAAGGCGAAGTGATAGGAGGTGTTGTAGAAGTACTCCGCCCATGCTAGCCAGTCCACCCAAGCTCGTGGACGACCCCCAGTCATGCAACGCAGGTACGTGGCGATGATCTTGTTGACGACCTCGGATTGGCCGTCCGTCTGGGGATGAAACGCCGTGCTCATGCGAAGCTTCACGCCTGCCAACCCAAAGAGATCCCGCCAGACGTGACCCGTGAACACAGGGTCACAGTCGCTGACGTTGGACAAAGGGAAGCCGTGGAGGCGGACGATGCCGTTGAAGAAGGCGCGCGCCACCGACGCAGCCGTGTAGGGATGACCGAGGGCGATGAAGTGTGCGTACTTGGAGAAGAGGTCAACCACCATGAGGATGACAGACTTGCCCCCACCTTCGGTAGCCCCTCGATGAAATCCATGGAGATGTCCGACCACACCTAAGAGGGCACGTCCAGCGGCTGCAGGAGACCAGCGGGCCTGAGTGTCTCCGTCTTGTTCCGCTGACATGTCACGCATGCCCGCACCCAGTCGCGCACCAGGGCGCCATCCCCGGGAATGTAAAAATCAGCGCGGAGACGGTGAAGGATCTTCTGCATGCCCTCGTGTCCTGCAGAGTGATCCAAGGTCAAGACCTAGTGGCGTAGGTCGCCCTGATCAGGCACAAAGATGCGGCGGCCATGGAGGAGCAGCCCCTCGTCCATGCGCCATGGGGCGTCCAGCTCGCCATCGGCTAGGCGATGTGCCAAACGTTGTGCGTCCGCGGTCGTCGAAGTAGCGCGGAGGATGTCGTCGAGGAAGGCGAAGGACGGGCTGGAGCGGATGCACAAGACCGCGCCGACCGTGGCGATGTCGGACACGTCCTCAGTGTCGCGGCGGGACAGGGCATCGGCGACCGTGTTGAGACGGCCGGGGCGGTACTCGACGGTGAAGTCGAAGCCGAAGAGCTTACTGATCCACTCATGACGAGGCACGGTGGAGAGGCACTGATCTAGCAAGAACTTCAGTCTGTAGTGGTCCGTACGCACACGAAACGTCCGGCCCCAAAGATAAGGCCACCAGTGGCGCACTGCCTAGACCAGCCCAATCAGCTCGCGCTCATAGGCCGCGAGCATGTGATGAAGCGCGGCGAAGGGGCGACTGAAGAAGGCCAGCGGTCCCTCGCTCTGGTGGAGGACGGCACCGAAGCCGATGCCGGAAGCGTCGCAGTCCACCATGAACGACACGTCGAGCATCTGGAGGACGGGTCCTGTCGTGAGCGCCCGCTGGAGGGCGGCGAACTCCGCGGCCGCCTCCTCGTCCCAGGAGAAGGCATCGCGACGAAGGAGGCACGTCAGAGGTGCGGCGATGAGGCCAAAGTTCCGGATGTACTTCTGGTAGTAGCCCGCGAGGCCCAAGAAGCCGCGGAGAGCCCGCGGTGATTGCGGGGTCGGCCACGCAGCGACGACGACGACCTTGTCCGCGTCTATCGCAACACCGAGATGACGTGGTCCAAGTACGCGACGGATGTCGTGCCGAACGAGCACTTCAAGCGTTGAGGTGAAGATGATGCGCTCGAAGCTCGTTGAAGATGATTGCCACGTGTTGCAGGTGCTCCGCCCAAGATGAACTGTAGATAAGAATGTCATCAAAGAAAACAAGCACAAAGCGGCGTAAGTAGGGGCTAAGCACGTCGTCATCAGGGCCTGAAACGTTGCCGACACGTTGGAGAGGCCGAACAGCATCACCAAGAACTCAAAGTGGCCATGGTGAGTGCGGAACACCGTCTTCTCAATGTCGTCCGGGTGCATGCGCACCTGATGATAGCCTGAGCGCAAGTCGAGCTTGGTGAAGAAGCGCGCTCCATGTAGCTCGTCCAGGAGCTCATCCACGACGGGGATGGGGAACTTGTCCTTGGACGTCATGGCATTGAGGGTGCGGTAGTCGATGCAGAAACGCCACATACCATCGGCCTTGCGTACCAAGAGCACCGGGGCAGAGAACGGCGACGTCAAAATCAGGATTATGCCATGTGCGAACATGACGGCCACCTGGTGCTCGAGCTCGTCCTTCTGCAGCTGGGGGTATCAGTACGGGCGCACTGCAATAGGCGCCGTGTCCGGCAGCAGGTGAATGCGGTGGTCACAGGCCCGCACGGGAGGGAGGCCATGTGGCTCGTCGAAGAGGTCGCTGTGCTGCTGCAGGAGGCCGGCGAGGAGGGGGTGCGCCTCGTCAAGGGCGGCGGCCATCAGGTGGAGCTGCGGGGTCGCGCCGGTGCTGCCAATGCCCGTCCAATGAATGCGACAGCCTCCCTCGCGCCAGAAGATGAGGGACAACACGTCGAGGTCCCAAAGGATGGGGCCTAGTGTGCACAGAGAATCGATGCCGAGGATGAAGTCGTAGCAGCCCAGGTCGATGCCGACACAGTCGATGGAGAAAGGCTCGTCGCCGATGAACACGGGTACCTGTCGCGCCACGCCCTGGCACGTAAGCCGGTCCCCGTTGGCAACGGTGACGCTGTACCATTCTGCGCCCGCCGGCTGGAGTGTGAGGCGGCGCATGGCGGTGTTGGACAAGAAGTTGTGCATCGAGCCTATGTCCACGAGTGTTGTAAGCTGCGCCCCATTGATCGTCACCGGAAGCAGCATCGTCTTTGCCGTCTTGATGCCCGCCATGGCATGAAGGGAGACGACAAATGCGGACGCGTCGACCGACCCGTAGGTTGTGACGCCAGCCGCGGTGATGGTGGCGGCCGCGAGTTCCGCAGTGAGGGCCTCCACCTCAGTGTCGTCGACGGTCTCCAAGTAGAAGAGGCAAGCGCACGTGTGACCCGACGCATACTGCTCGTCGCAGTTGAAGCACAGGCCCTTGCGACGCCGCTCGAGCTGCTCTGCCGACGTCAAGCGTTTGAAGGGACGTGTCGGCGCGGGGGTAGCCGCGTATGTGGACGGCAGGGCGGGTCGCGGCTGTCGGGTCGGCGCCGGGGCGGGGCAGGGGCCGCGCGCCGCGGCTCGAGAACGCCTGCTGCATGGCGAGGGCGCGCTGCTTGTACGCACGTGCATATTACATGGCCGTCTGCAGGTCCTGGGGTTCCCGCATCTCGACGTCGACGCGGATGTGGTCGGGGAGGCCGCCGACGAAGAGGTCGGCGCGCTGGCGCGCTGAGACTCCCGGGGCATGGCAAGCCAGTTTCTGGAAGCGGTCGGCGAAGTCCTACACCGTGGTAGTGAAGGGGAGGCGGCCCAGCCCGGCGAGGCGGTTCCTGCGGAGGGTGGGGCCGAAACGCTGGAGGCACAGGTCGCGAAAACGCTCCCATGGAGACATCCCGCCCTCGTCCTGCTCGAGGGCGTGGTACCATGTCTGTGCGGCACCACGGAGGTGGTAGGAGGCGATCCACGTGCGGTCAGACGCGAGCGTCCGCTGCCCCCTGAAAAACTGGTCGCACTGGTTGAGCCAGTTCAGGGGGTTGATGGTGCCGTCGTAGGTGGCGAACTCCATCTTGGTGAAGCGGGGTGGCTGTTGCACATGCGGAGCGGAAGCGTAGGCGCCCTCCTGGCGATATGGGGCGAGGGAAGAGCCCCCTGCATATGGCGCAACGATCCCGCCTAATTCGCCGAAGGAGGTGGCGGGCTGCCGTAGCACCATTGGCTGGAGAGGCGTCGTCGTGTAGACCCACGACTGAAGAGGGGACGGCGATGACGGCCACTTGACCTGGCAGAGCGGGCGTCCGTGGGTGACGACGGGGACCGGAGGCGGCAGTGTGTGCGACGCGGCCATCGACGGCGGGGGCGGCAGATGTTGGGCCGCCCGCAGCTCTGCGAGCTGCTGATTGATGTCGCGGATGGCCTGCGCCACCTCGGTCATTGAGAGGGCGGGAGGAGCGTCTGACGCTGGCGGTTGTAGCCCCTGCGGCATCTGCTGGGAGGTGACGGCGGAAGTGGCGGCGGTGGTGTGGGCGGCGTCGGAGGTGATGGGGTGGCCGGTGGACGACATCGAACCAAAGAAATCTGATACCAAATTGGTAGACGCTAGGGTTCTACCAGTCCTCGAACGTAGGTGGTAGGGGTGGAAGTGAGGGCGGAGGAGCTCGGGCTGCTGTCACCGGCGACGGGGCGTCGTCGCAGCAGCCCGAGCTCCTCCGCCCTCAATTCCACCCCTACAACCTACGTTCGAGGACTAGTAGAACCCTAGCGTCTACCATACACCTCTCTAAAAAATGTTTTCAATACCTCTGTTTAATAAAATAAAAATCTCTAGCACATGAGTTAATCCCTGCATCCCTTTGTGAAGGGACTTTCTTTTACTTTTACGTTGAGTCTCCATCTTCTAACTTTATGCACAGTTAAGGGAGAGTAGTTGCCATTCTGAGTTTAATATGCATCTGTCCCAAAAATTATTATTAATCGACTCATTATGTGTTATTACTTGCTCTTAAACTAGCTGTTCTAGTCATCCACTTGAACTTTGAAGGTGTCCTGGCATTTATGTTTTGCCCCACTCTTAAGGACAAACGAAATATCACTTTTCTATGTTTTCTTTATGCTCGAAACAAACGTATAACTTTCAAGCGCATTATTATTCATGATCTTTTATTTGTGTTACTTTTCATGATGCAAGGTGATTGCTAAGTTTCATTGTTAAATTATATCTATCATGCATGTGTTTAAAGTACTATGATCTCTGCTTTACGTGTGCTTTTACAATTTAGATGATCAAGTTTATGTTGGTAGCATGTCACCTCAGATTTTTTTATTATTGTTTACCTACTCGAGGACGAGTAGGAACTGAGCTTGGGGATGTTGATACGTCATAAACGTATCCATAATTTCTGATGTTTCATGTTGTTTTCATGCTACATGTTTCCTTTACACTTTATGTCATTTTTATCGATTTTCTAGGACTAACCTATTGACAAGATGTCATAGAACCAATTCGGTTTTTTGCTGTTTTTAGTCTCAGAAAAGTTGTTCTGGAAATATTCTCGGAATTGGACGATTCGAAGCCCGGAAGTCTTAGAAATCTGTCGCGCACACGGAGTCCGGGGGGGGACCCGAAGGGGGCCCATAGGGGCCCCACACCATAGGGCGCCCCACTTGGCCGCGCCCAGGGGTGGTGTGGGCCCTCTGGCCGCCCACTGATACGTCGAAAACATATCTCCTTTTCGAACACTTTTCTTATTGTTTTCCTCTAAACTTGTGAGTTTTGGAAACCACTAACATGGGATAATGCTGTTTTCAGCAGAATTACCTTGGAGTCTCGTTTTTGTGCAGAAAAATCAACTTTAGGGAAAATGCCCAGAAAAGACCCCATTGGTCTTAAAACATCAGAAGACCCCGGCAGAAGGGGGCCAGGAGAGGAGCCAGGAGGGGGCCACATCACCCCCTGGCGCCCCCTGGCTGCGCCGCCTAGTGGTGTGGGCCACTCCCACACCCCCTCGGTACCTCTTTCGACTACATATTGCCTTCAACCCCAAAACGCGAGGGGGTTCGTCATATTCCACAGAAACACAACAGAACGCCGCAACCACCCTGAAACTCAATTCAGGGACTAGAAGTTCCTGTTCTGGCACCCTGCCGGGACAGGGATTCGAAGGAGATCATCGCCATCGACACTGCCACTCCTTCTCCATTAACCATCCATGTTTCTCCTGTTCATGAGTGAGTAAACCCCGCTGCCACGGGCTGGTTGGACAAAAGATGTTGTGGAAGTTTCTCATTGCGAGCACGTACGACTATATTGGAACACATGCCTATGGTTTGCCTACATGTTTCATACTTTATTATCATTATCTGCAATGCCCATGTTATTATTATTACATGACCCTTGTTATCCATGCAACACCCGTTCATCCATTCTCTCTATGCCTACGGTACTCCCATCCTGTTGTTTTCCGCGATTGCTACTCCTATTACTATTTTACTACTGATGTTATTTTATTTCTACTGCTGCTATCAAACTGTTACCACTGATAAATTGTTGTGAGCAAGTCTACTTTCAGGTGCATCTGAATTGACAACTCAGTTGTTAAGGCATATAAATAATCTTTGGCTCCCCTTGTGTCGAATCAATAAATTTGGGTTTTACTTCCCTCAAAGACTGATGCGATCCCCTATACTTGTGGGTCATCAAGACTATTTTCTGGCACCGTTGACGGGGAGCATAGCATTATTTATTTGATCACTTGATCGTGATATTGTTTGGTGCAAGCCATTCATCATGGGCAAGACTCGTGATGGAAAATTTCCTATATTACCATCCACTACAAGAAGAGGTACAACACTGAACACCTCTGCTGCTCTTGATTCACCGTTTGTTACGAGTAAGCTTCTTGCTCCACCACATGCTACACACATTGTTACTTCTGCCGAGTCTGAGAATGCTTCTGATACTTTTGATGATGCTTCTACTGTGGTTGATGATATTATCTCTCTAGGTCCTTTCCTAGATGCTACTATTGCTAAATCCAAACAAATTAAAAATGTTGAAATTTCTGTTGAAAATATTGGTACACCTGTTAATTCAACTGAGCTTATTGATGATCTTGATGAAACCTATATTGAACCGAGTGATGATTTTATTGAAGAAGCTCATGCTACTACTGGTGCAAGTGCTCTTAAGAGTCTTCTTGCAAGACATGTTGTGAAATATAAATCTTCTCTTGACGCTAAGTTTGCCACATCTCCCATACACATTATAGACAAGGATTATGATTTCTCTTTAGATTTATCTTATATATCTATTGTTGAGAAGGAACCCTTTTATGGACTTGAAAGTAAATGTGCTATGGAACACATAAATGAGCTTTCATCTATGAGTAGTTTATTTTCTGATGATACCAAGATGCGTACTTATTTTGTTACCAAGATTTTTCCTTTTTCATTAAAAGATGAAGCTAAAACTTGGTTTAACAATCTTCCACCTGGATCTATTACTTGTCCCATGGATTTTATTAATGCTTTCTTTCAAAAATATTTCCCTCCGAGTGCTCAACATGCTGTTGTGCAAGAAATCTTTAACTTTGAGCAAATTAAAGGAGAAAAAAATACCTGAATCTTGGACAAGATTTTGTGCTTTGATAAGAGCTTGCCCTGGTTATCCACTACCTAAAAATGAGCTCTTAGATATATTTTATAATGGACTAAATGTTGAATCTAGGACATACCTGGATAGTTTTGCTGGTTGTGTTTTCAGGAGAAGAACTCTAGAAGAAGCTGAGGAATTAATGGATAAAATAGTCAAAAATAATGATGATTGGAATATACCTGAGCCTACACCTACACCAGTACCAACACCAATACCAACACCCAAGAATAGAGGGATGATTGAATTAAATGATGAAGTGATGAGGGAAGCCAAGAAATCTCTTAAAGAGAGGGGTATTAAATCTGAAGATGTGAAGAATTCACCTCCTATAGAAGAATTATGTAATAGAGATATTCCTTATTCTAAACCACCTGATCAATGCTTAGATGAATTTGATAATTATGTTGTTAAGCAAGATAATTTTAATATGAGAGTGCAAAATCACCTTATGGAAAACTCTAAAGCTATTGATAATTTGCATGGTATTATTGAGAGAACCTCTAATGATGTTAAAATGCTTGTTAAACATTTTCAAATGGTTCAAACTCAAACCGATCAACTTACTAAAGTGCAAAAACACATGCTAGCTAATGCTTCTAGAGATAAACATGTTTGTGAAATAATTACTAGAAGTGGTGTTTCTACTCAGGACCCCTTGTATCCTGAAGGACATCCTAAAAGAATTGAACAAGATTCTCAGCAACCTAAAAACATTAGTTCTCCTTCTAAGAAAAAGAAGAAAAGACATAAAAATGTTGTAGAATCTTCTGAACCTGCTAAAGATCCTAATAGTATATCTATTTCTAATGCTGAAACTGAAAGTGGTAATGACAAAAGTGATGCTTCCGATAAAGAAGAACTTGTAGCTGAACCTGAAAAGCAAACTAAAACTGCAAAGTATACTAAGGAGGATTTCATTGCCAATACACATGGTAAAGAAAGAGAGCCTTGGGTACAAAAAGCAATGCCTTTTCCTAATAAGAAACACAAGTCTAAGGAAGAGGAACATTATAATAAATTCTATAAGTGGATGAAACCTTTATTATTGCAAATTCCTTTGACTAATGCTATTAAGTTGCCTCCTTATTCAAATTATATGAAAGATATTGTCTCTAACAAAAGGAAAATTCCTAATTAGGAAATTTCCACTATGCTTGCTAATTACTCTTTTAATGGTAAGTTTCCAAAGAAGCTTGGAGATCCTGGTATTCCTACTATCCCTTATTCTATTAAAAATAATTATGTTAGAACTGCTTTATGTGACTTGGGAGCTGGAGTTAGTGTTATGCATTTTTTTCTTTATAAGAAACTCTCTCTCGAAAAATTGATACACACTGATATATATTTGTAAATGGCTGATAAGTCTACTGCTATTCATGTTGGTATATGTGAGAATGTTCCTGTTCAAGTTGCTACTAATTGTTTGATATTAACTGACTTTGGTGTGTTGGAAATGCCTGAAGATGATAATATGTCCATTATTCTTGGGAGACCTTTTCATAACACTGCAGGGGCTGTTATTGATTGTAATCAAGGAAAAGTAACTTTTAATGTTAATGATAAAGAGCATACTATTTATTTTCCCAAGAAGATTGATAGAAGATATAGTTTAAATTCTGGGTTGGGAAGCCGCTCCCACGTGATCTAAGCACTATTCACTATGTGAGTCCATAGGAAGAATCTTAGAGTCGTAACGGGGTCAGACGGGCTCTTTCTTTGTTTGCGTGGTACAGCTAATGAAGTTATTCAGATTGAAAATATTGAGACCATCAAGATTGGAGAATTTTATTGTCCCATTCCAGTACCACCTAAATAATATGAAATTATTATGATTAGGACTATGTCTATCAAGGTTGAGGTAACATAATTATTTAGTGATTAGCAAAGTTTTGCTTCATATGAAAATTGTTCTGGTAACAAGACTTGATCACCCTTGTTAACAATATGATTTTGAATGAAGAGGACGATGTTTTCACCTTCCCTATTATGTTTTCACCATGTTTACTTCTGTTATCACATTGCTACTTTAGTACAATCATGGTTCCATCATCCATACTTTTGTTTTCACGGTGTTTTCTCTTGTTTTCACCTTGTTATATTTGTTTTCACCAACCATAATTTTGTTTTCGCCACCTCCACCTTTGTTATTTTTCCATTGGGATGTTATATAACCTCTGTAATTTTGGTTTTGGTTTTGTTTTCCACCTTTTCACTTTTGTTTTTCTGGTTTTTATTAATTATTAAAATTCTGGAAATACCTCAAAAATAAAGTTCCTCGAAAAATTATAATAAATTTTTACGTCAAAAATGAGGCAGAGAGCCACCTGGGAGGCCCCAGGGGGACCCACCAGTCAGGCACACCATGGGGTGGCGCGGCCTGCCCCTGGTGTCGCGAGCACATGGTGTGGCCCCCTGCCCCCCCCCACTAACTCTCTCCCCTGCCAAGTTCTCTCTCTCACCCACCAAACTCAACACATTTCATGGAACCCGAGTTCTTGTTGATCTTCCTCGAAATTTTTCGATCTCTTTGCTCAGCCCATCTTTTATGCTGAAATCTGCTGCATTTGCTCTCCGGTATGTGACTCCTCCAATGATCCAAGTAGAATTTTATTTGGTGAAGTATTTCTTGAGTATTTGGTACTATAGGTGACAACTTATGTGAGTTTGCATGCTTTATTTGAGTAGAAATAATTTAGTTTTTATGCATGATTAGCTCTCCTATAAGTCCCTATGGTAGTTTCCACCTTATAGTTTCTTGAAATCAATTTTTGTGATGATTGTTGAAAAAATTTAGAGATGGATAATTATAATTTTGGGGAGATATTTAGTAGTGATGCTCCTAGAAGGACAAGACCCTCACGCTCATCCACTTCAGTGAGGCCATCGTACAATCAAGACTTTATTGCATCGAGTTTTGACGATGCGGGAGGCGATGGTATAGCTAACCTATCTAGCTTTCCTTGCATTACATTTCTAAGTGCAGGTCTATTAGATGACTTTCGTATTCTTATTGAAAGAGTTGGTCTAACCAACTATATGGAGGATGAGAGCCCTCAGTATGCCACTCTTACAAAAACTTTTGTTGAGAGTTTTCAATTTCAGAACACATAGTTTGGTCCCACTATTGGCTTCAAGTTATATAGTAGATCTCTTTCTTTGTCCTTGGAAGATTTTTGTGCCATTGTAGGTCTCAACGCCACCGGGACAGCGTGCGGGATTCATGAGAAGCCCGCGGAACTTGACGTGCTTTATCGAGAAATCACCAACGATGATGGTCGCTCATCCCAGCGTGGGAAGATAAGGAATGTTCAATTTCCTTCTCTTAGATATTCTGTTTACTATATTGCTACTAGTATCTGTTGCTGGCAGAGTTGACGAGGGAGTGGTTGCTTCTTGATGGCTTTGATTCCCCGGCAACGGCGTCAGAAATATCCTTGATGCACTTTGTTGGGAACCCCAAGAGGAGGGTATGATGAGCACAGCGGTAGGAGTTTTCCCTTTAGTTAAGAACCAGGGTTATCAATCCGGTAGGAGAAAGAGAATCTTCGGAAGGTTGATGCCACTGACGGTGGTGCTGGCACTTCACCGGTGTCAGCAACAACGTGGAACCTGCACAAAAGACAACCAAAATACTTTTCCCCAATGGTACAGTGAGGTTGTCAATCTCACTGGTCATGCTGAAAACAAAGATCAGACGTATAGTATGGAAAAACTGTGTATGCTTGCAGAAAGTAAATAGAGCAGGAAATTGTTGTGGTTTGTTTAACAGTGAGGAAAATGGACCGGGGTTCGTAGTTTCACTAGTGGTGTCTCTCCATAAAAGATAGCATGCTCGGTGAACAAATTACAGCTGGGCAATTGACAAATAGAGGTTGCACCGTAGTTCCCATTATGACATGAAGATTACTATGCTATTTAGTGCGGGCATTATAACAAGATACATAGACCGACATCCATCTGCATCTATGACTAATAATCCACCCTCATGTTATCATCCGACCCCCCTCAGGTATTAAGTTGCAAGCAACAGATAATTGCATTAAACAAAGTGTGTAATGTAAGCAATGATTATGCACGCGGGCACTCTCACTGTTGTTTTCTCCCTAATGGCAACAACACATCCTCCCCACTTACGTGTCTGTCACTCGAGCAAGGCAACAAGGAGGCATGAACCCACTATCGAGCATAAATACTCCCTCTTGGAGTCACTAGCAACTACTTGGCCAGAATAACCACTAGCAACGGAGAGCATGCAAGATCACAAATAACATATGCAAATAAAGACTATAATCAACTTGGCATAAGGTCAATATTCATCGGATCCCAGCAAACACAGCACAAAGAATTACATAAGATCAATCTCGATCATGATAGGCAGCTCACGAGATCTAAACATGGAGGCATATGAGGAGAAGACAAACATCTATCTACAGCTACAAACCCATAGTCCAAGGATTAACTACTCACGCATCCTACGGAGGCAGGCATGGTGATGTAGAAGCCTTCGGTGGTGATCTCCTCTCCGGCAGGGTGCCGGAAATAGCTTCAGAACCCCCCCTGATATGGGGTTGACGGTGACGGCGGCTGCGGAAATTTTTCGGGGATTTTGATCAGGTGTTTAGGGTTTTCCATCCGGGGGGCTTAAATAGGCGAAAGGGCAAAGGCGGTGGAGGCCGGGGGGCACCCACCCATAGCTGTCGCGGCCAGGGGGCGCGCCACCCTATGGTGTGCCCCCTGCTGCCCCTCTTCGACTCCTCTTCGGTCTTCTGGATGCTTCCGAGGAAAATAGGACTTCCGGGCTTCAAATTTTCTAATTCCGAGAATATTTCTAGAACAACTTTTCTAAAACTAAAAAACAACAGAAAACAGGGAACTGGCTATATGGCATCTTGTTAATAGGTTAGTTCGGAAAATCGATAAAAATGACATAAAGAAGGGATAAAACATGTAGCAATTGGCATAATATCATCATGGAGAATGAGAAATTAGGGATTCGTTTATGATGTATCAAGCATCCCCAAGCTTAGTTCCTACTCGTCCTCGAGTAGGTAAACGATAAAACAATAATTTCTGAGGTGACATGCTACTGACATAAACTTGATCAATCTAATGTAAAAGCATATGCACGCTGAGATCATAAAACTTTAAATACAAGCATGATAAATAAAAATTTAATAATAAAGCATAGCAATTACTTTGCATCACGAAAAGTAACTCAAATAAAGGACCATGAATATTAATGCAAAGAAAGGTAAACGTTTGTTTTAGGTACAGATAAAGCATGGCAAATTGATATTTCGATAGTCCTTAAGAGTGGGGCAAAACATAAATGCCAGGACACCTTCAAAGTTCACGAGGAAGGCTAGAACAAATAATTTAAGAACAACTAATAACACATCATGAAGTAATTATTGATACTTATGGGACAGATGCACATAGAACTCAGAATGGCAAAAATACTCTCTTAACTGTGCATAAAGTTAAAAGATTGAGACTCAACATAAAATTAAAATAAAGGCCCTTCGCAGAGGGAAGCGGGGATCACTCATGTGCTAGAGCTTTTATTTTATTAAACAGAGGTATTAAAAGTTTGACATTTGTGGAGTAATGGCTATATTTTGGGAGATAGATGCTAACGTCAACGAATGGTAAACAGAAAATACAGTACGTCACAAGTCAACTTGATTCACAAGAGCGGCTCCATGGTGAAGGACGCAACTGGTGTAGAAGGTCATCCCTCTTTCTCTTTTGTTTACACAATTATGCTTTGACTGATAAATCACGGGCAAAATTAGTGAAGAGAATTTGTTTGTATTAGTTTGGTGCTGGGCACCCCGCTGCCAGCTCTTCTATCATTTGGATAAGCGGATGAAGCCACTAGTCCAGGGTGTGAAATCCAATCAACAAGTGAGATAAAGATTCTCTATTTACGTCCTCATGAGCAAAAACAGGAACATAAAGCAGGAGTAATTTTGAAGGTTTTAAAGGTAACACATGAGCAATTTACTTTGAAATGGCAGTTAAATACCACATGTAGGTAGGTATGGTGGACACAATGGAAAAAACTATGGTTTAAGGGAGTTTGGATGCACGAGTAGAGCCCATACTCAGTACAGGTGGAGGCTAGCAAAAGACTGGGAGCGACAAATCAAAAGAGCATAAGAGCCATAATCATGCATAGCGACATAAGCATCATTAATTAAACCATAAGCAGTATCACAAGTTAAAAAAAACTAAGTGGTCATGGAGGCTAATCGTGATTGGTTTGTAGTCATAAATATGGTGTGAGCATGCGCCAAGTCAACCAAATAAAACATTCGAAACAGAATACCATATATTGATGCTTTACTATGACAAGAACAACTCATGAATCTTTCAATACATATTAAACACTCTCAGCTATTTGAGGATAATCATGCTACTCAATAACCACAAGGCTTTAAAACTAAAATAACATTTAGCATGTCATGAAAAAGTCCTAGCCACAGTCTATACAAGTTTCTACTAGTACCGTTATAAATTCTACTTCAAGCAGCAGTTTTCTTTTGTTTCTCCCAACAAGCACCATACAAAACAAGGTTTAACAAAAATACTCTTTATGATACAGCAAGAAAACATGAGATTACTCAAATAATATTACTAAAACTAACAACTCTAATAAGATATGCATGCAAAACAGGAGCTAAATAAATGCAGCAGCTAGAAAGAGACTAAGAATACAACGTATTCTCATGAAAAAGCGAAGCGTGTCACTCTCCAATAAAATAATGTTGGGGTCCAACCAAGATTATTATGAAAGTAAAAACAAACTGAAAGCAAAAGCAAACTGAAAATAAAAATAAAAGACGCTCCAAGTAAAGCACATAAGATGCGACCGAATAAAAATATAGTTTCACTAGAAGTGACCTGATAATTTGTTGATGAAGAAGGGATGCCTTGGGCATCCCCAAGCTTAGACGCTTGAGTATTCTTGGAATTTTCTTGGATGTACCACCGGGGCATCCCCAGGTTTAGGCTTTTCAATCTTCTTGATCACATCATATCATCCTCTTCTCTTGACCCTTTGAAAACTTCCTTCGCATCAAAATTCTCACAATCTTCATTAGCAACGTTAGTGCAATTGAAATAATAAATCTACATGGTTCAGTTTCAACAAAAGTCTAACACTCAAAAACACATTATATACTGACACAACTTCTTTCAAAACCCTTTTTCTCAAAACAACACCAAAAGAAAGAGATTAAGATGCAAATGCGATAAATGGCAGAAATATGTCAGAAACAGAACAACATGTAAAGATCGATTTTTTCAAAAATCTTATGCTCAAATAAAAAGTGGTCTTCTAAGAACAGTTGCGTATATAACTCAGGATTAAGCACAAAAAAGCTCGGGTCATTTTGAATTTTCTGTGATTTTTAACGGAATTTACAATGGACAGCAGAAATCTGTTTCCTGTGCAGAAATCCGAAATATAGGCTCAACTTTCCACTAGTGGATTTACTTGGATCAACAAAAACACAAAATAAAAGATACAACGGGGTTGCTAAGGAAATATACAACACCCAGGTGCAAGAACACCAAATAAAACAAAGGAAAACTGGTTGAAAATAGTGAAATAAAACGGGTTGTCTCCCGGTAGCGTTTTTCTTTAACGCCTTTCAGCTTGGCACATAAAGCCAGAAGATGCTCACATAAGAAATATGAGTTGATAAAAAGAGAGCATCAAGAAGCAATGATAAAACAAATTCAAGTCTTACCCACTTCCTATGCATAGGAATCTTGTAAAGAAATAAACTAAAGAAGCTCAAACTAGAAATCATGGGAAGGTAGAACAAGAGCAACTTCAAAACTTTCAACAAAAAGAGAGTTGTTTTAGCAACATGAAAATTACCACAACCATATTTTTCTCTCTCTTAATAATTTTCAGTAGCATCATGAACAAAGTCAACAACATAATTATCACATAAAGCATGTTTATCATGGTCTAAAAGCACACATTTCATATCACGCTCCAAAACTGTGGGATCATAATTCAAAATCAGCTCCTTTTTTCACTTTTAGCAATAGCAAAAAAAGAGAATTGGTCGCTCTTAAAAGGTATAGGACACATTATAGCAATTCTATTTTCAGTAGCATTATAATTTGTAACATCAAGTAACATAGGACCATCATCAAGAGCATTATCATATAAATTTTCTAAACAAACTTCCTCATTATCATGCATATCAATAGTTGGAATAAATAGAGGATTTTCATAGAATTCATCAAAGTAGCATGGATTATCATAAATAACAGCAGCAATATCATTCTCACAAGTTTCATTCATAGTAGTATCAAGGTCACAGGTATAGCAAGTATCAACTTCATCAAAAAGGGATATTTCAAAAGAATCAATAGGATCATCACTTTCATCAAATAATGTATGAGTTAAATAGTTACTATCATTGGAAGGTAGACATGGGTAGCTCCATTCTTCCTCCTCTTGATCATCACTCTTCTCCTCTTTTCATCCAATGAGCTTCTAGATTCAGCAGTTTCTTCTTCCATAGGTTCCTGCAAGGCATTAGTCTCTTCCTTAGGTTGAGAGCATTTATTAAGATAATCCATTATGTAGTAATTACAATCCTTGTAATTATCAAAGAAATATTCAAGTATATCATAAATCTCGTATTTATAAGGTGCATCATCAATACTTTCAAGTAAATAAGCAATTTCGAATGCACCCTTCCAAGCAATAAATTCTTCAATTTGTTCCACATCATATAATTCATAATTTCCCTTAACATAAGAAGATATGGTAACATCATCATTATACTCACATTGAAAAGGGAGGTGTTTATACCTCCTACAACAGCAAGATTTATCAAAGCAATAAGTAACATTATAAGTAGAGCACAAGTTTTTAGCACATTCATGCAATTTACTAATTTTCTCCCATAAGTGTATTCCTTTTTGTGACAAGCGGTGTTCCTTATAATGTTTTTGTTGTTCTTCCGTGAACCCATCTTGCCAATAAGACCTAGTTTCAAAGACATCAAACATTGATATCAAGCATGATAAAGCAAAAAATAACAACTAGAATAAGAACTATTTTTTTGTGTGTTTTCAATAAAGAGAAGCAAAACAAGACAAAAATAAAAACAAGACGATAAAAAAATAAAGAGGTTGAGAGTGAGAGACTCCCCTTGCCAGAAGACTTCCTTCTCCCCGGCAACGGTGCCAGAAAAATCCTTGTTGCTGACAGAGTTGACGAGGGAGTGGTTTCTTCTTGATGGCTTTGATTCCCCGGCAACGGCGCCAGAAAAATCCTTGATGCACTTTGTTGGGAACCCCAAGAGGAGGGTATGATGAGCACATCGGTAGGAGTTTTCCCCTTAGTTAAGAACCAGGGTTACCAATCCAGTAGGAGAAAGAGAATCTTCGGAAGGTTGATGCCACTGACGGTGGTGCTGGCGCTTCACCGGTGTCAGCAACAACGTGGAACCTGCACACAACACAACCCAAAATACTTTGCCCCAACAGTACAGTGAGGTTGTCAATCTCACCGGTCTTGCTGAAAACAAAGATTAGACGTATAGTGTGGAAAAACAGTGTATGCTTGCAGAAAGTAAAGAGAGCAGGAAATTGTTGTGGTTTGTTTAACAATGTGGAAAATGGACCGGGGTTCATAGTTTCACTAGTGGTGTCTCTCCATAAAACATAGCATGCTGGGTGAACAAATTACAGTTGGGAAATTGACAAATAGAGCTTGCACCGTAGTGCACAATATGACATGAAGATTACTATGCTATTTAGTGCGGGCATTACAACAAGATACATAGACCAACATCCATCTGCATCTATGACTAATAATACACCCTCAGGTTATCATCTGAACCCCCTCAGGTATTAAGTTGCAAGCAACAGATAATTGCATTACACAAAGTTTGTAATGTAAGCAATGATTATGGACACGGGCACTCTCACCGATGTTTTCTCCCTAATGGCAACATCACATCCTCCCCATTCACGTTTTTGTCACTCGAGCAAGGCAACAAGGAGGCATGAACCCACTATCGAGCATAAATACTCCCTCTTGGAGTCACTAGCAACTACTTGGCCAGAATAACCACTAGCAACGGAGAGCATGCAAGATCACAAATAACATATGCAAATAAAGACTATAATCAACTTGGCATAAGGTCAATATTCATCGGATCCGAGCAAACACAACACAGAGAATTACATAAGATCAATCTCGATCATGATAGGTAGCTCACGAGATCTAAACATGGAGGCATATGAGGAGAAGACAACCATCTAGCTACAACTACGAACCCGTAGTCCAAGGATGAACTACTCACGCATCACTCCGGAGGCAGGCATGGTGATGCAGAAGCCTCCGGTGATGATCTCCTCTCCGGCAGGGTGCCGGAAACAGCTTCAGAACCCCCCTAATCTGGGGTTGATGGTGATGGCGGCTGCGGAACTTTTTCGGGGATTTTGATCAGGTGTTCAGGGTTTTCCATCCCGGGGGCTTAAATAGGCAAAAGGGCAAAGGCGGTGGAGGCCAGAGGGCCCCACACCCATAGCTGGCATGGCTAGGGGGCCGCGCCACCCTATGGTGTGGCCCCCCTGCTGCCCCTCTCCGACTCCTCTTCGGTCTTCTGGATGCTTCCGGGGAAAATAGGACTTCCGGGCTTCGAATTTTCCAATTCCGAGAATATTTAACAACTTTTCTGAAACTAAAAACAGAAGAAAACAGGGAACTCGCTCTATGACATCTTGTTAATAGGTTAGTCCGGAAAATCGATAAAAATTACATAAAGAAGGGAGAAAACATGTAGCAATTGGCATAATATCATCATGGAGCATCAGAAATTAGGGATACGTTTATGACGTATCAGTATCCTTGGTAGGGAGAACACTAGCAACATTTCTGATTACCACCTTGCTTTCATTGACGCTGCGCTGAATGGTAGCACAAAGTATAACCTTGGTGCACTTGTTGCACGCCGCCTTGCTGCTAAGGGGCCTATTTTGGGGGGCATTATTGCTACACGTATAACAACTGCTTTGGAATTTTCTATTGCTCCTTATGATGAATTGATTGCTCCCTATAGACTCAACCCTGCTGCTATGAAGTCCCATCAGTTTGTTACTGCTAACTCTACTTCTGAACGTTTAGTATATAGATTTATATATATATATATGGAGAGGAGGGAAAAGTTACTTGCAGCTTGTTTTGTTTAAGATTGACAGGTCACCATGGTCGCTCTCTAAGGAGGAGGTATATGAGCATCTGAGCACTGCGGAGTTTTACCAGCAGCAGGAGAGGCGAGACGCGCCTCCCAAGGACCACAACACGCAGTACACCAGCGCATCCTCGAGCACATATCAGGAGGAGGGTTCCTCCTCAGCATACTACGAGGGCGTCGCCCCGTGGTCCCCTTGGTGATTGATCTCCACTTAGGCCAAAAGCCTAAGCTTGGGGGGAGGTATACCAACATCACACTCATTTATATATCATTTTCGGTCAGTTCTTTGTATATCAATGTTTTCATTTTCTTTCGCTTCTTTCGTTTTGCTTTCTTTTATTGTTCAGTTCTTGTTTCCCAAAACACAAAAAGACCAAACATATTTCTGTTGTTTCTCTTTGTTTGTTTCTTTATTTTTTTGGTTTGCTTTATTTTCTCGTTTCGGTTTAGTATTCAAAAATCCAAAAATATTTTGCTTTGTTTGCTTGTTTCTTTCCGTTCTTGTTTTAATTCCAAAACCCAAAAATATTTGTTGTTCTTCTTTTGTTTTGTAAAGTTTGTTGCAGAGTTCACCGGTTTTCGTGTCACCATTGGAGCTTGATTATCATTCTATATTATTCGATCCACACAAGTGAAGAGCAGTAATGATGATTTACGACAATACAAGTTGTGGTGAGAGGCTGCTATGAACTCTACTTGTTTTATTTTTGTATAGATACTCATCCATGTGAACATGCTTAGTTCGTTCATGTAAGGTGTATGTTATTTAATTGATGCTTAGTAGTTCATGCTCTCTCATGTTTAGCTCCAACTTATTAATATAAGATAGCTTGTCGTATAGATGTCTGCTTGCATTGTTTTATTCATAGAAGGGTATGACATTGTGGTATCTCCCTCTGATTGTTTCACTTAAATCGACTTGTCACATGTTCACGCATGCATAAGACTGAAAACAAAAATTCACTTAAGCCTCGATGATTTATTTTGCCTCATAGTATTTGTATCATTTTTATGCCCCTGTTAATTTTGTTTTGTCGCAAGGATGATTATGATAGTTGTTGCTCTTTTGATTGTCGCTCCCCGTCTATTGCTAGCCTTCACCTGTATTGAGTATGATCTCTACTTCGTGCATCCAATTCCTGAACACCAAAGTTTGCCGATTGTGTCCACCATACCTACCTATATATGTGGTATTTAACCGCCACTCCAAGTAAATTGCTCATGTGCCACCTTTAAAACCTTCTAAAAATTATTCCTGTTTTGTGCCATATTTTAGCTCATGAGGACATAAATAGAAAATATTTATCTCACTTTTTAATTGGATTTCACACCCTGGACTAGTGGCTTCATCCGCTTATCCAAACGATAGAAGAGCCGACAGCAGGGTGCCCAGCCCCAAATTAATACAACAAATTCTCTTCACTCTTTTTTCCCCTGATTTATCAGTCAAAGCATAATTGTGTAAACAAAAGAGAAAGAGGGACGAACTTCTACCCAGATGTGTCCTTTAAATGGGAGACGCTCTTGTGAAGTCTAGTTGGCTTGTGACGTACTGTATTGTCTGTTTACCATTCGTTGACATAGACATACACACCTCTCAAAATATAGACACTCCTCCATGGTATGTGATTGTTGGCAGGCACCCGAGGATTCGGTTAGCCATTGTTTGTGAAAGATGGATGGGAGGAATGTCAAACTTTTTAATACCTTTGTTTAATAAAATAAAAAGCTCTAGCACATGAGTGATCCCTGCTTCTCTTTGCGAAGGATCTTTCTTTTACTTTTATGTTGAGTCTTCACCTTCTCACTTTATGCACCTTCTCGAGAGAAATATCTGTTATTCTTAGTGTAACGTGCTTGTCCCAGAACACGATTAATTGTGGTATAACTTTGATGCCTGTATCTTTGATATCTTTATTTCTAGTCTTGATTTGAACTTTAGAGGTGCCCTCGTATTTATGTTTTGCTCCATTATTAAGGGCAAGCGAGTAAACTTTATCATACCCTATTATGAGCATTGCAATCCTGCAGATTGATATACTTCATGTTGTCTATTATTAGTTTGTTGGCATCGTTTCATGGTTTTCATCACTGCTGGGTAGCCCTTATTTTCTATACATTTTATTCTGAATTGCCTTGGCACTTGATCATATAGTGAGTATATTTACATCATATGAAACAAATGTGTTCGTAAAAGTCTTTTATCACACTCAGTTGTCACAGAATTGCTTGAGGACAAGCAATAAGCTAAGCTTGGGGGGAGTTGATACGTCGAAAACGTATCTCCTTTTCCGAACACTTTTCTTATTGTTTTCCTCTGAACTTTTGAGTTTTGGATACCACTAACACAGACTAACGCTGTTTTCAGCAGAATTACCTTGGTGTCTCGTTTTTGTGTAGAAAAACTATCTTTCGGGAAAATGCCCAGAAAAGACCCCATTGGTCTTAAAACATCAGAAGACCCCGGGAGCCAGAAGGGGGCCAGGAGAGGAGCCAGGAGGGGCCACACCACCCCTTGGCGCCCCCCCTTGGCCGAGCCGCCTGGTGGTGTGGGACACTCCCACACCCACGCGGACTCCCCTTTCGACTACATATTGCCTTCAACCCTAAAACGCAAGTGGGTTCGTCATATTCCGCAGAAACACAACACAGCGTCGCCGCCACCCCGAAACTCAATTCGGGGATCAGAAGTTCCTGTTCTGGCACCCTGCCAGGACGGGGATTCGAAGGAGATCATCGTCATCGACACCGCCACTCCTTCTCCATCAACCATCCATGTTTCTCCCGTCCATGAGTGCGTAAACCCCATTGCTACGGGCTGGTTCGACAAAAGATGTTGTGCAAGTTTCTCATTGCGAGCACGTACGACTATATTGGAACACATGCATATGGTTTGCCTACATGTTTGATACTTTATTATTATTATCTGCAATGCCCATGTTATTATTATTACATGACCCTTGTTATCCATGCAACACCCGTTCATCCATTCCCTCTATGCCTACGGTACTCCCATCCTGCTGTTTTCCGCGATTGCTGCTGTTGTTACTATTTTACTACTTCTGCTATAAAACTGTTACCACTGATAAATTGTTGCGATCAAGTGTACTTTCAGGTGCAGCTGAATTGACAACTCGGTTGTTAAGGCATATAGATATTCTTTGGCTCCCCTTGTGTCGAATCAATAAATTTGGGTTTTACTTCCCTCGAAGACTGTTGCGATCCCCTATACTTGTGGGTCATCACCCACCGACGTTGCCCTCGTGCCTATATATTCTCCTCGAAGGGTTAACCCTAAATATCAGAGCCTTTTCCACCAAAAACATCCGCATGCGCCGCCATTGTCAACCCTAGTTGGGGAGGGTTTTGGAGCTCTCCGCGGCACCCTGACGGGAGGGGGAATCATCACCGGAGGGCTCTACACCACCATGCCCGCCTCCGGAATGATGTGTGAGTAGTTCACTCTTGGACTACGGGTCCATAGCAGTAGCTAGATGGTTGTTCTCTCCTCTTTATGCCTCATGTTTAGATCTTGTGAGCTTCCCTACATGATCAAGATCATCTTGTTGTAATGCTACATGTTGTGTTTGCTGGGATCCGATGAATATTGAATGCTATGTCCAATGATTATCAATCTATCATGTTATTTTCATGTGTGTGTTATTTATGATCTTGCATGCTCCCCGTTATTAGTAGATGCTAGTAACTCCAAAAGGGAGTATTTATGCTTGATAATGGGTTGATGCCTCCCTTTTACTCACGCTCGAGTGACATAAACGTAATGGGTGGGGGATGTGCTGTTGCCATTAGGGAGAAAACAACGGTGTTTACATTGTTTACATTACACACTTTGCTTAATGCAATTATCTGTTGCTTGCAACTCAATACCCAAGGTTTGCTTGGATGACATTCTAAGGGTGGATTATTAGTCATAGATGCCGTTGGATGACAGTCTATGTATTTTGTTGTAATGCCCGCATGAATCACATAATAATCATCATGTCATGCATCTGCACTACGGTCCAACCTTTATATCTGTCAATTGCCTAGCTGTAATTTGTTTACCACACATGCTATCTATTTGTTTTGGAGAGACCTCACTAGTGAATGTGTATCCCGGTCCATTTTCTTCATACTGATAATACAACCACTGCAATCTCTGTTTTCATACTGCTACTAATGTTTTCCTACAGTTTTCCTACTGTTTTCCACACCATACGTTTAACCTCTTTGTTTTCAGCAGAACCGGTGAGATTGACAACCTCTCTGTTTTGTTGGAGCAAAGTGATTTGATTGTGTTGTGTAGGTTCCACGTTGCTTCTGAAACGGTAGTGAGCCCTGCCACCTAAAAGCTGCATCAACCTTCGGAAGTGATTTCTTTCTCCTACTGGTCGATTCAACTTTGGTTTCGTTATGAGGGAAACTTACTGTTGTGTTCTTAATACCTTCCTCTTGGGGTCTCCCAATGAACGTGTGTTACACACGCATCAAGGATGAGGAAAAAGAGATCGATGCCGTCCAACTGGCGATGCGCAAGGACATTCTGGTATTTTAGTGGGCAAGATATTTTTTCTAATGCGGAATATTAGGGGCCCATTGGTTCTTACAGAAAAATTTCCTATAGAAGTTGTTTGATTCATAGGATTATATCTTGTAGATAACCTAATATATACTACTAGTGCTGCAAAAAAAATACTAGACTTGTAAACATGCAGATATAGGTTGCAATGTCATGCTCACTCCAATCCTATCTATAGGATTTTGTTCCATCAAAGGAATTGCAAAATGAGGCTGGATTGATTGCTAGATTAGCTACATGAAGAAGTACACATGATTACATAGTGCTTAATTTAAAAGTTCGATTTGACTCTCTCTCAATCCTACAATTTCGTACTAGTGCATTTACAAATTCAATTTGACTCTTCCTGATCACTTTATATATTTATTACTGTAGCAATACGAAGAATTTCCCCCAGTTGATTGATTTACTTACTACCCGTGGTAGAGCTTTTGCTAGTGTTGACATTAGTGGTGACATGAGAGTGATGTTCAAGAGCCGGGGAACTTCAATTCCAGAACGGCCTCAAGGAAAGAAATGTAATGGCTGACCTCGCAGCAACAATAATCAACAACAAGTACAAAGACATGAAAAAAGTTCCCACATAAGACACACAAATTATGGGAGAAGAAGCCACTTGACATGGTTAACGTCAAGTACGCAGTTTGAGATGGTTACGTCGCGTACAAGTTGTACCGCAAAACCATGATAGTGAATTAAGGGTAACGTCACCTCGAACCAACACCGAGGGAAATTGTCTGCACAAGCTACTATACCAGAACCATGTAGCAGCAGCAAGCCTCTGCAGCATGGAACAAGCGCTCGAGGTGGGATGACGTGTGATAACTTCATGAGGATGAAGGGAACGAGGCATCACTGTAATAGGTTTCAGTGTTTTAGTTAAGTTTGTATGACTATATTCGTGTGATCAAGTTTTTCTATAAGCACTATGAGTCTCTTATGTTATCGTACATTACTATTTAGTAGCACTTTCATTTTATGTATATCTGGTTAGCTTTCAGTCATACTATATTTAAAAAATACAATCTTCTTGGATTCCATCGAGGAGGACCACACAGCGACACGACCATTAGTCTCGTAACTTAGTGTTATGCCATCGATTGCTCGCAGTGCCTTGTCCCGTCGCGAAGAAAATTGGGGTTGTGCCATCTATACCATGCCGCAGAGCATCAGAACCCATCACGTCGAATTAAACATGGAAACTAAAATGCCCGCACCGCCAAACGACATGTTATCTTTCTCTCCACCTACCTGGTCAAAAAAAATCCCCATTACAAGCTTAGAAAACCATAGGAGTAGAGCAATACAAGTTATAAGAGCAGCGTAGAGGAGTTCCATCGCCGTCTCCGTCGACAAGGGAGGAGAAGCAGAGGAGACGCATCGTCGCTTTGCAAGTATATGATGTTGGCGTGCGAATTTTCTCCGGCGGCAGTCGAGGAACAAAAAATCAAGGTTTTTTTTCCCGCCGGTTCTAGAATCCAAGGTTAGTCCATCCGAACACATGCTTCATTCGCAAAATTTTCCATTATACAGTTTCTCAACTGTCTGGATTATGATCTATACTAGTTTCTGCCCGCATGTGTGGTTCTAAACATGAAATGGATCAAAACGAATTCCCCATGTGCTGTCAGGCTAGCGACACCAATCGCCATAGACCATTGTATTTCACTCTTAGGATTAACAAACACTACAATGAAAAATAGATTGTAAGCACCGATTTTAAAACCCTAAATGTGCCATACCTGTGTTCTTATTTTGTCCTCTTTTATTATATGAAATGCAGAATGTGACATACTGTTTCAGTGATCGTGTACATACCATGCTGGATATTGGTCCTGATTAGCAAAGGATGCGTGCTAAGTGTAGACGCGATACGAGTACTACTTCTATATGGAAAAGGGGGGCGCGAGTACTATTATATGTAGACCGCACTAAACAAGACTGTTTGAATCTTATCTCATCGAACAAGATGATTTTATCAAATTCAGATATAATGAAGAGCATGGTTGGTTTGATGTGCAAGTGACTGATGCAAACGATGCTATCATACCATGTGTTCAACGGTATGTTACTCTACTCATTCTGTGTTATTTTTGTCATACACATTAAGTAGTTTATATTTTCAAACTTTTGTTTTGTCTTTTATCAGTGTGTGCGGAGATTTCAGATCATGCAAAATATGGCTTGGTAAAATCCCTATTGGGTAACCCATATGAGGTCAATGCTTTAGAAATGATGCGGTAAATTTTGCTATATACAAGGAGGCGGTCAGGCCATTGGATGTTGACGAGTTTTTTGAGACGTCTCGGTTCTTCGTGCACATTATAGAAGATAGATAGAAGATGATAAAGATTTGGTTAGACTGGTAATCATTTTATTTTATAAAATTTTAAAATGATATCATCTAATGTTTACTTATTTAATGTTCATGTTATTTTGACCAAAATGTCTATGTCGATGCAGTAAAAGATATAAAGCGCCAAGGAACCGAAATCCCTGTCTATGCACGAGAGACATCAAAATTGTGAAAACATATCGCAGAACAACCTTGAACATCGAGTTCACTTGGAACTAGCCCCGAGTTTTGTGCACTCGTGCACCTTAATATTCATGATCTTGTCGCCACGAGGGTACAAATGAGGCCGCACTATATCAAGCTTATCTTCAAGAAGGCCAGCAACTAGGACTACCATGAGTTTAGCGACGAGAAGTATTGAAGAATGGAAGAGTACTCGTCCTTTGTGATCAATGGCTGTTTTTGTCCAATATTTTTGTGCATGTTTAATTGTTGTTTGATTAAAATTTCCTTTTTATTATTAATTTCTGCATCAGATTATAAATAAACAGATCAAAACCCGTCTCAGCAAATCGCAACCGATTATACAAATCAAACAACTGACATATGAAAAGTTCTCTAGATCCAATCAACACTTCTACGGCAATCCTTCGAATCAACGAGGACCTAAGATTGAGACGTGGCAGCAGAGATTGTTGGAATTAATCTCCACTAATATAAAAAGCACCAGACAGGCAGATCCAAACAACGCTGACCATCAGATGCTCTAATCACACGGTCCACGTCTCACCACTAAAACACCAGTCGGACAAGCAGTCAACACAAGGAAAAAACAACCGAACGAAACCCCGCTTCCTCTCATCCTCTGTTTTGCTTCCTCTTCCTCTGTCTACTCGGAACCGTCGACCGGCACGCCTGCTGAAGTGGTCGCCGAGCACGGGAAGCCGGCGCCCGCGCCCACGCCCACGCCCCGGCTCGATTTGGTTCGCCGCCGCGCTGCTGAAGTGGTCGCCGAGCACCGGAAGCCGGCGCCCGCGCCCACGCCCACGCCCCGGCTCGATTTGGTTCGCCGCCGCGCTGCTGAAGTGGCCGCCCCGGCGACCTGCGGTGGCCGCCCTGGACGAGGCCCGCCCCGGCGACCTGCGGTGGCCGCCCTGGAAGAGGCCCGCCCCGGCGACCTGCGGTGGCCGCGCTGGACGAGGCCCGCCCCGGCGACCTGCGGTGGCCGCCCTGGAATAGGCCCGCCCCGGCGACCTGCTGTGACCTGCGGTGGCCGCCCCGTCTTGCGGTGGGCGCCGTGGACAACGCCCGCACGACCCCTGTGCTGGACGCCACGGACCTTGCCGCCGCAGCTGCCGTCCTAGCTGTACTCCCGCGTTGCTCATCGTGCTGGACAATCAAAGGTATGTACAAATCTAAGTGTGTTAATATTATACGAAAATTTTCTGGTATAAGCAAATCTTCTTGGGCATTCAACTAAGAACAAGTAGATGTTGGATATGGTTTATGATACATGGTTCTAATATGTCCTAGCTCTAATGATTTACCTAGCTGCTCGAATTCTGAATCAGTAACTTCTTTCAGCTTAGAAATCTGATATGAATAACCATTGCTAAACCTCTGATTTATGCGGTCGATTTGGCACAAAACAAACTTACTTAAACTGGATTCTTGACTGTACATGGCACAATTCAGATCTCGGGCTTAAATAATCTCTGGAACTAAATGATTTTTTTTACTGAAACTAAAATACATTTGGATATATTTGGCTCCCTGCATTAGCACTCTATTTATGAACTATTCCGTATGAACTATGTGAGCTCCCTGAAATTAGCACTCCAGTTTGAACCAAGCCAAAAATCTTTCATCCGTAACATCTTCTCGAAACTAAACTGCACCAAATAAGCAAAAAACAGAACCGGATCCAGATCAAAGCTAGAGATGCTTCTACATTTATTGTTTGCAACCAATGTTTACCTAGGTGTCTTGTGCGAACCTGGTATAGATCGTAGTGCACACAGGTCTGCTCCTACAGATTGTTATAAGCACATCTTAATGAAAATCAACTTCTTTCCACATTTAAGAAAAAGTTCTCTCTCTGAAGATCGGTACATATGCATTCCAAGGCAACAAGAAATCTTAAGAAGGTTGCTTGGAGGGGAGGTACTCGGAGGATATTGAAGCTCTGTGTTTTCCTTGCTCGAGTAAGAAGGATGTATGGTGTTAAAAACAGTGATCACCAGTCCTGGTATCAGGCTGTCTTCATAGCTAGGCAGCTGGAAGAGTACAATTTGGGCCGCACATATTTGTTTAAATTGAAACGGTGCAGGGCTCTGAATATTAAATTATGCACTGATTTGCTGTTAATGGTGCCCAGTAGCTACTGTTGGATTATCTAAAATAATATAGCTAAGTTACTCTTATGATTACAATTTCTTGTGTCATGGCATGTTTAATCACACGTTTTCTTCTGATACCTCTAATTTTACTCCGGGTTTTACAAAATATATTTATTAATTTATAGGTGAAACTTAACTATATTTATATCATCTCATACAGTGTATATACTTATATTCGTAGGACAGTTTTTTCATTTACCAGTCATCCTTTCTTGTACCTAAAGTTCTCAACCTTGCTTATAAATGATCTTTGAGTGTGTGAATAATTAAAGTTAATGGAGTTTCAGGGTATTCAATATTCTTTAAAAAAATGTTTGTTAACCTTTTGCGGCTTGTCACATTGGGTGACCAAGTCCAGCATAATGGGTCATCCTACAAGTTATTGTAGTGTCCGAAAAAATGAAGGAAATCCCTTATTTCTGTTATGTGCAAATGACACCTTTGCAACTTATCAATTTTAAGTAACGGTAGAACTGTTAGTTGGACAAAGAAGATTTTGGTGCCGCGTACAACTGACTGTGTATTCATCTCCTTTTATTCTCCTTGCGTTAACTGACAGCTAGATTAACTAACAGTGCTCCTTCGTTCCCCTGCTGATTTTGGCACCTGGAAAAATAAAGAGACGAATAAAGAGAAGAAACAGAGAATCACCAAGCTGGAACGTGTTTCTATTCTGAATTAATTGTCTGTATTGATCACAATGCCAACTTTTTGAAATTTCTTTCATAAAAAATCAATACATCTTGCTGCTATTTTTTCTTCACATTACCAAAAGAGAGAATAGAGAGGATCACCAAGCTGGAACGCTTTTTACTTCTGAATGATTGTCAGTGTTGACCACAATGAGAATTTCTGGTTTTGCAATTACAGGGAGGAAGTATTCTTATTCTGGACACAGGAAGCTAATATAAACATGTCATCCAACGAGCGCACACCTTTTGAAGACATAACCAATGTGCAAAAACAAGGTGATTCATAACACAACGACCGTTGCATTGAACTTGATTATTACAATTTTGATATTTTGATACATGGTAAAATGTGCATTACATGCAGATCCGTGCTTCTTCCGAGAAAAAGCGACTGCGTGAAAGAGAACGGTACTCATCAATGACAGATGGACAGAAGGACGCATTGTTGCACAATAACCGTGAGTATAAGAAGTTGGTCTGTGAACGCAATTCACCATTGGCCACCTCACTTGGCACACCTGTCATGGAAACACAACCATACAAAAATTCCCAAACAGGTATTCTACGAAACTGGGATATGGTAAACCACATATTCGTATCATTCAGTAGTCTGATGTGTTCAAGCAGGTGATGAAGATTACGAAACTACTGGCATGTTTGAACCAGATGAACAAGGTGCTACTTTCGAAGGTATATGTAATAATTTAGTTGGTCATATATATGGATGTTACAAGTATCCAGTGAGTTAACCCGCTCAAACCTGAATGTTCTCATAGAAAATTTGGACACCATACAAGAGGAACAAACAAGATCTGATGATGATGAGGAGTCCAGGATTTACCGGGGTCCAGGTAAATTATTGGATAAAATTATTTTGCTTTATGTATAATGATATTATATTTGGCGCATTTTTTTCATTCCTACATCTATTTATAATCTTAGCAGGAGATGTATTTGATTCATGGCGAGTGACAAGTGTTGTTGCTCCAAGTAACCAGACCGTGGATCCTTATGATTATGTGTACCACAATCTACCAACCAAGCATCATGTTTTGAAACCAGTAGAAGATTGTGTTCATTGTGGTGCAATTAGGTTCCAGTATGAGGGTCCCGCATTCTGTTGCAGAAAAGGAAAGGTCAAGATAGTTACCCCTCAAGTTCCCGAAGAGTTGCGTCGGTTGTTTACAAGTCAGGTTGATGATGATGCAAAATATTTCAGAAAGCATATAAGGTATTTTAACAGTCACTTCTCTTTCACAAGTCTTGGTGTCACTCTTGATAAGAAGGTCAGCAATGCTGCGAGAACCGGTGTATACACATTTTGTGCACACGGGGCGTTATATTATAAGGCAGATGATCTGGTGCCCGGTGGTCAAGGACCTAGACATCTGCAGCTCTACATCTATGATACTGATGAAACCTTGGAACATAGAGCAAAGCGGTCTCCGGATCTTGATATAAATATCATACGAAAGATTTTAGAGATACTTAAGAACAACCCGTATGTTCAGATTTTTAAGAGCATGGGCTCTCTTCCAAACCTAGAAGAATATAGGATTTCATTGAACACGGATATAAGACTAGACCAACGAAGGTATAACGCCCCCACAGCCTCCCAGGTGGCTGCGATGTGGGTCGAAGGGACTGATCCACAAAACACTTTTGATAGGCAAGTTATCTTGCATGGCAAAGGTGATCGTCCTGTATTTATTAGAGCATACTATGGTTGCTATGATCCTTTGGCATATCCATTGTTCTTTCCGGGAGGGGAAACAGGATGGAACCGTTGGATGCCATACAACGGACTACCTTCCGTTGTGCAAGATATCAACGAGGATGGCACCGAGGGTGAGGACTTTCAAGTTACAGATTGTACATCAAATGTACACATAGAATCAAACACGGATGATGCGGCAGGTAATTGTCAGCTAATAATGTGTTTCTATGTTGAGGTTCACTGTTCATTACTGATTAGTTGTATTTTGAACCATGTTCTAGATGATGAAGAGGACCAGGAGGATGATGATGCTGGAACGTCTAGAAAATTTGTCAGCGCAAGGGAGTACTATTGTTTCAAGCTACAAGTCAGGAAAAAACTTTTTAATATTATATTATTTGGTGCACGGGCGTTCCAGCAATGGGCTGTTGACATGTATATCAAGATGGAGACCATGAGACTTGATTTCTACTCCAAGCCTAAGAATCAGAAGCTCATTCGTGCTGATCTATACCAGGTACCGTAAAGTTCTACATGAATTAAATTATTGATGGGCTAGCCTTCAACCAGTAAGAGCAATTCAATGATGTTTTGATTCATTTGTTTCTTAGGGTGTTGTTGACGTCCTTGATGCCGGTGAGACACGTGGTTCTCAGGTTGGCAAGAGAATCGTGCTACCAAGGACTTTTCCAGGAGGCGATCGAGACATGCAGCGAAGGTTTCTTGATGCGATGGCATTAGTCCAGCGGTTCGGGAAGCCTGATTATTTCATCACGATGACTTGCAACCCTCACTGGGTAGAGATTACATCGAGACTTGAACCCGGTCAGACACCACAAGACCGTCCAGATCTTGTGGCGAGAGTATTCAGGGCCAAATTGCGAAGTATGAAAGATCTTTTGATCAAGAAGAAATACTTTGGTGAGGTTGCTTCCTATGTCCATGTTACTGAGTTCCAAAAGAGAGGGCTGCCACATGAGCACATGCTTTTGATCATGCGCTCAGATAGCAAGCTAACAAACCCAGATGAGTATGATAAGGTGATATCAGCTGAAATTCCTGACAAGGATAGGTACCCTGTTTTGCATGCTCTGGTGGTCAAGCATATGCTACACGGTCCATGTGGTACTCTCAAGAAACATTGTCCTTGCATGATAGATGGTGAATGTCGATTTCGTTACCCTCGACAGTTCTGTGATGCTACGCAGCAAGGAAAGGACTCATATCCTATATACAGGAGGAGACTTGATGGTCGTGTAGTGAAGGTCAGAGGAGCAGAGCTGGATAACAGATGGGTTGTCCCATACAACCCTGGTCTGCTTATGCGGTATAATTGCCACATCAATGTTGAAGCTTGCTCCAGCATCAAGGCAGTTAAATATTTATTCAAATATATCTACAAAGGACATGATCGTGCGTCATTCTCAGTCGACCCAGCAGGTGATGTAGATGGTGGAGTAATCAACGAGATTAAACAGTATAGGGATGCTAGATTTGTGGGGCCACAAGAATCTATCTACAGGATTTGCGCTTTTCCAATGTACGGTGTCTCTCCAGCTGTTCTCCAACTTCAGCTCCATTTGGAAAATATGCAGACTATTGCATTCAAAGAGGGCGATAATCTACAAGATGTGGTCAATCGTCCCTCTTCTTCGAGGACAATGCTCACTGAATATTTCAAGATGAACCAGGTGGATCCAAATGCGAGTGCCTTCTTGTACAAAGAGTTTCCGGAATTCTATCGGTGGATTAAGGGTGAGAAGAAGTGGCAGAGACGAAAACTAAGGGGGCGAGGGCAGGTTGGAAGAATTGTGTATGCACATCCTGCTGAAGGTGAGAGGTACTTCCTGAGAGTGCTCATGAATCATGTTAGAGGTGCAACATCTTTTGAGAATTTGAAATCTGTGCATGGGAAGCGGTGTTCGACTTTCAGAGATTCGTGTGAGCAAAGAGGTCTCATAGAAACTGACAAGTCCCTTGATGACTGCTTGACCGAGTCTGCTACTTTTCAGATGCCATATGCTCTAAGAAGACTCTTCGCAACCATTCTGGTGTTTTGCGAGGTGACCAAAATCCGGGCATTGTGGGAGAAGCACCTCGACGCAATGTCTGAGGACTATCGTCGTAGCCAGTCCAACCAGGCCACAATAGAGCAGATGGTCCTTAGAGACATTAGAGATCTGGTGCATTCAATGGGGAAGGATATAAAAATTTATGGCCTGCCGGATTTGGATCCTGATGATGATGAGTGTTCCAGCGGTCACTATAGAGAGGTTCAAGAGGAGTTGTCGGTCATTTTTGACAAAGACGACGTAAATATGTTTACAACTCTTAACACAGAGCAGCGTGCTGGTTTTGATGAAATCCTCTCTCATGTCGTCAACAATAGAAGCCGGATTTTCTTTGTTGATGGCCCGGGTGGCACGGGAAAGACATATCTATACAAGGCACTTCTTGCTAAGGTCCGTTCCTTGGGGAAGATAGCTGTTGCAACAGCAACGTCTGGTATAGCAGCATCCATCATGCCTGGTGGACGTACTGCCCACTCCAGGTTCAAAATTCCAATTAGGCTCACAGACAGTAGCACATGCAATTTCACCAAGGAGAGTGGTACCGCAAAACTTCTCGGCAGGGCATCTTTGATAATCTGGGACGAAGTTGCCATGACGAAGCGTCAAACAGTGGAGACACTTGATAGGTCTCTACAAGACATCATGGAATGTGATTTGCCATTTGGTGGGAAGGTCGTGGTGTTTGGAGGAGATTTTAGACAGGTCCTTCCCGTGGTTACGCGTGGGACAAGAGCGCAAATCACTGACGCTACACTACAGAGATCTTATTTATGGGGGAAGGTTAGGAAGATACGCCTCATGCGTAATATGAGGGCACAAACTGACCCATGGTTCTCCAGCTACCTCTTGAGAATAGGTGAAGGGACAGAAGAGACGATCGGTGGTGATTACGTGCGTCTTCCGGATGACATTGTTATTCCATACGCTCCCACTGAAGATCCCGTGAACAAGCTTATCGAAGATATCTTCCCATCTCTTCATGATAATGCCACATTGGGGTCCTACATGAGCTCACGTGCCATTCTTTCAACCAAGAATGAATATGTGGATGATCTGAATAAAAAGATGATCGACAGATTTCCTGGCCAAGAAAAGTTATATTATAGCTTTGACTCGGTCGAGGATGATGCACGCAACAACTACACAATCGACTATCTAAACAACATCACTCCAAATGGCCTACCACCGCATGTTTTGAAACTCAAAGTTAATTGTCCTGTCATTCTTCTCCGAAATCTCGATCCTCACAACGGGTTGTGCAATGGAACAAGATTGATGATTAGAGCATTCCAAAGTAATGCAATTGATGCCGAGATTGTTGGTGGACAACACGCTGGAAATAGAGTGTTCATACCGAGGATCCCTTTGTCGCCCTCGGAGGACATTTCACTTCCTTTCAAGTTCAAGAGGAAACAATTCCCGATCCGGTTGAGTTTCGCAATGACTATCAACAAAGCCCAGGGTCAAACGATTCCAAATGTTGGTATTTATCTCCCTGAGCCTGTGTTTTCACATGGCCAGCTTTATGTTGCATTGTCAAGGGGAGTGTCAAGGCAAACCACTCGGATTCTGGCCAAGCCAAATAAAGACATTGATCCCGCGGGAAAAAGCACAAAAAACATCGTGTACAGGGAAGTGTTGGAGGGATGAAACGGGCTTATTATTCCTTCACGCTGGTTTGTCTTAATCTTTTATCTCTACTATATATCTTCTTGATTGCCTTAAGCATTAACTCTTGTTATTTTAAGTCATATAAAATGGAATGATCTGTCTATGTTTTATTTAATTAGTCATTTCAATCTCCTTGACTAGACCATGTGATCATATCATTTCAATAAGCTCATGCCCGTTAGATTTCTTACATTTTTCAGGTGCATACCGATCTAAACCAAATTAACTGAGTATTTGTAATCGGGTGATTTCTGCACGATACCTATCAAGCTTGGCCAAGGTATTGAGGAAGTCTGGCAACAATTACATGCGCACTAGGTGATTTTCATCCCCTGTTCTAGCTCATTATGAATGTCCTTCTACAAGTTGTCGTTATTCATCAATGCGCCACTTGACATATGTGTTGTGCGAACTGAATCAAGTATTCAGTAACAATTTCGCTCCCCAGTTGAAACTTTGACCTCTGGAAGTTCATGGTTTCGTGGAATCATTTGCACTCTGGACATGCTTCTAATTAGTGCTTACTGTCGTATCACCTTTTTAATTTAAATTAAAAATAACACTCACATTCAATAACCTGATCATCTAAAGCTAACCTGACCATTTGAATTAAGTCTCCCAGTCGCTAACCTGACCATTTGAATAAAGATATGGTTGACTATATGACAACTTTTTGAATTGGGATAGATCAGCACCAGATTTATTTGTTTATTTCTGGAAAATTAAGACTCTTGATAGTCATTGAACTATCTGACAACCATGTTAATCTCAAATTCTAGATATTAACTATATGCCAATTTTTTTGAGTTAAAGCAGCAGTTGGTTCGTGTCACATAAGCTGTACACAATTTGCATTAACAAAAGACTTCAAGGGCCTCACATGACTACAGGAATATCCCTGCTATTGCTGTCCGTGATATTTGAATTAAGACTCCCAGTCGCTAACCTGACCATTTGAATAAAGATATCATTGACTATATGACAACCTTTTGAATTGGGATAAGAAGCACCAGATTTATTTGTTTATTTCTGGAAAATTAAGGCTCTTCATAGTAATTGAACTATCTGACACCCATGTTAATCTCAAATTCTAGATATTAACTATATGCCAATTTTTTTTGAGTTAAAGCAGCAGTTGGTTCGTCTCACATAAGTTGTACACAATTTGCATGAACAAAAGACTTCAAGGGCCTCACATGACTACAGGAATATCCGTGCTATTGATGTCCATGATATGTTTGAGCATGTTCGGTTATTTACCTAGCATTGAAATTTAGACTTACAGAGAAATTGTACGAGTACTGTACATTATCACTTCTCTCTGAATATTGGATCTGTAGTTGGAAGATCATTAATTATAGTTTGCTTAATCACCTTCAAATTACCTTCTACAGGTAGTTCACATTCTGAAATCCCATTCATTCCAGCAAACAATAGTCTTCCCATTATTATCCAAAAATTATGACACCGATTTCCTTAACAAGCTTTGCGTTCTCGGGTCCAGTTGACGAATTTGGAAAGGTATTGACATCATCTCAGTAAGCTAACTCTTCTTCAACCATTTGTGTTACGGTCTTCAAAGCACTTGGATATTTATGGCACTCCAAACTAGGTACCGAGCCAAAGTAACATTTACACACCGGAACATGACGCGAGCGGCACCATGACGCTGCAACATGTAGGAATCGTCGAGGTTGATCCGATACATGTGCAGGCGTCCCAGATGGAGATGCAATTGTTAAGGAAATCGAGGTGGAGCCAGCTTTGGACGTCCTTGCCGCCGCCATCGTCGTCCGCCGCAATTGTTAAGGAAATCGAGGTGGAGCTAGCTGGAGCGTCCAGCGGATGACGGTGATGAAGAGGACCAATTGGAGCTAGACGAATCGTGGGTCTCTTATGAAGACGTTGTGTATAACGTCAGCGTGGACATGGTGCTGAGATCAATGTACTGCAGAGGCTTCAGTGGCCACCATTGTATGTCAAACCTGTATATAACAAATTTTTGTGTTATGTTCAAGTGATTACACCAAACGTATTATTTGTGTCCACTTTTACTGTTTGAGGTGTAAATCATCTTTAGTTGACGCGAAAAATAAATGTCATGGCGAGCTGAATTAAGCCACAAGTTTTGATTACAGTACAGTTATTTATCTCACTCCACTATTCCTTCCGGTTCCTGTCGAATGAAGTTGACTCCTTCGTTTGGCCGCAAGTTGGCTCCAGCACGTCATGCGTTCAGTTGTATAAATCTAATTATTGATCTTGCTCCGGCATGCCATGCATTCAGTTGTATAAATCTATTTATAAATCTAATTACTTATCTTGCTCCAGCATGTCACGTGTTCAGTTGTATAAATCTAATTATGGAATGAAGTTGACTCCTTCCTGTGGCCAAAATTATTTCTAAGATTATTGATCGCACAGGGTATATATGAACAGTTTCCTCCGATGCTAAAAATACATTGAGTGAACAGGAACCACTCCTTCCAATTCTAAAAATAGATACAAGAGAGTATATATAAATGACCACTGCCTATCATTTCCATATTCCCAGATTGATTGATCTGTTCTGTTCCGCCACCCTATAGTACTAACAGCCGGGAGAAACTCCATCGTGTGGTGTCGCCTCTGATTTTACCAAGGTAAACCATGAACAACAAGAAATATCAACTTCTACAAGTTTCTTTCGATTCCCAGATTGATCGATCTATTCTGTTTCTTCCGATTAAATAAATGTTTGTGTACTTTCATATGACCTGCAGGATGACGGATGTTTTTGCTTTACCAGACGGATCGGTAACAAGTAAATAATGTTTTTGTGATTACATTTGCATTTCTCCACAGAATATTACAAACCATTATTAATTCTAAATTATTCTTAGGCGTGGTCGGCGTCATAATGTACGTGGGCCCATTCGATATCGATTATTCTACCCCAATCGGCATGAGAGAGGTAGCCATAATAGATAGCAACCACAACGTCATATTTCTCCGTATTTTTGGAGAAAAAGCTCGCTTTTATGGAGATCAACTCCTATTCGCAGAACAGGATAATGCCATTCTTACCGCATTAAATATGGAAGTTGATCAGGCATCAAGTAAGACTTATTTGCTTTATTTTGTATCATTCTATCTAAAAATTAAATGCACATATATTTAATTTTGGAATTTTTTCAGGATCGCTCGATAGCACGGATCGCACTACTCTGACATTTATGACAGACCTAACATCCCCTAGGTTTTATTTTCTACAAGGTAAATAATAAAATATATAATATTTTCTGATTTGTTTTTTTGATATATATCGCTAATATTCTTTTGCTTATGTATTAGATGCCCGTTCGCAAGCACGTGCTGACATGACAATACAAGAGCATGTCAAAAGGTTGGTATTATTCAGGCGGGATATATATCAGCGCAACCTCGATTCCGCCGAAGCATCCCCATCGGAGAATTCCTCGGTGAAACATCTTTTTCGATACATGACCGAGGGTACAAAGCGAACAACGATGGAGTTTCTAGATAATTAGCTTGAGTCCAAAAAATAAATAAATACAAAGTAGAGTGGCCGATTTCCATTTGTAGCATTTTTTTTTCTATTATTTGAGATATGCGTGTGGAACAATGATTTTTTTTCTCTCTGTTTGATCAAACTAGAGTGGCCGATCTGTATTTGTATTATTAGCGATATATATTACTACTATATTGTCGTTTTCACTGTTTTTTTATTTAAAATGCAAACCGACAAAAGAGTCACCATGATAACCGTCCGAGTATATTGTGTTGTATGAAGAAACATCACGGACAGAAGCAAATTTCTATCTCGCCTTTTTTTTCTCTCGCTTCTGCACGTACACAACAACTGCCACTCCATTTGATTGGGGAAAACAGGAACTAACCCCCGTGTTACATACCAACGTGAACAGAATAAATATGACTATGAGGCCCACCTAGGAAAGGAGTATGGCCATGCATGCGTGAGGATAACCCACGACGTCCTCAAATTACCGTCCATATCCTTTGCATCGCTACTCATCCGATCCGAGGCGCCCGCAACTGCTAGCCTCCACAAAGGCCGTCGCCTGAACGCATCCTCGCGCCGTCGCCTGCCGCCAACTCCCCAGCCCAGCGCCCCAGCCCGCCTCGCGGCTGCACGAACGTAATATATTCCCCGCTGCCTGGCGAAGTTCTCCTGGGCGTGGACGATCACGGTGAGGGCCAGATTGAAGCTGCACATCGACTGCGACTTCACCTGATGCGCACAGCACGTTGAGGACAAGGTACCATCCTCCGCCGCCTTCGAGATTTTTAGGATCTACATGTCTGCACGTATTTTTTGTTTAAATCAGTTCTTCTTGATCTCAATTTGTGATACATCATGTGTACATACAAAAATTCTGGTTAAATCTTACACGACCTACTAGCATCGGCAAATTAATAAGAGAAAGTATTCATATTGCAGTATGGATATGTCACGCTCCTGCACCAACACCCCTACGCCTGCCGTACGACCCACACCGTCTAGCTACCAATCAACATCTCAAGAGTTGGACGCACCGGCGGCTCGCGACAATCCGGGGACCAGCAGCCTTCCCAAAGATCCCGACACTTCGCGACCACAGACTGGCACCCATGACTCGCCGCTGATCCCGTCCGCCGGTAGCGCCCTCTCTCCAGGACTCGCCGCCACCCGTTCTACCTGCACACACATGGAGGAAACAATGGAAGGTAGTCATTCATGTTTGCTTCTCTCTTCTTTATTAGTGGAGATATGCATGTGATTGGCAATTTTATAAACAAATGGTTATAGTTGTTCTTAATTCAAGACGTTGTATGTGGAGCAGTGTGAGACAAATTTAGAAATAAATGATTTTACCCGCAGATATTAAGTATGCTATGTAGTAGGAAAAAAAATCAGATTTGCACAAGATGACATGTACTTCGTAAATACCACTCACTGACTCCTGATATTAGAGTTTTCCATGCCACACATCCGAGCGTTGTCACTCAAAATGAGCTAATTTATACGTACAATATTTGTCCCAGTTCTGATTATTCTAATACGTACAATATTTATCCCAGTTATGTTTATTCTAAGCTTTTGAAATATCTCTATATTAATTTTTGTTTTAAATATATATGTTTTTAATCATAATAGTTATGGAGACAATAGAACTCGACACAACGGTGCGGGAAGGGATCAACAATTATGTAGATTCCATACAATTGAAAGAGGTGCAATGACAGAACTACTATCTTGATCTTTATATACAAATTCTCTATTACCATATTTAAATTTTATTTTGATGCTTTGTTTTGTTTTTGTAGATCGCGGAGGCGACACAAATTAATGTTATCGACGATCCAAAACATTCTTCCAATATATGCTCTGATGCGACGCTGGTAGAAGAGACCGCAAACCAAACAAGTTATACACAACCAAAAGTGGTGAGAATTTTATTTTATATTTTATGTATCAATTTTCAACATTACCATTTTTTTTTGATGTTTTTCACTTTTGTAGAACATGGAGCGGGCAGGAGCAGAAGCGGACTCCCCGAAAGAACAAACTGATGTAAGGCCCAACGAGGTGCTGGTGGAAGAGACTGAAAACACAGTGAGTATTAGACCATCAAAAGGGTTGCATACTGTGTATTTACTTGTTTTTGTACATATATAACTTATGCCTTTTATCCCACTGACTTTATGTGAGGTCAATGCACCATTTTTTAACTTCTCATGTCCCATATGAAATCTATATATTATTTATTTATTTGTCTTTCTGGGTTAGATTTTTCTGACTACTATCAATAGATGTTTAGAAATTAAAATCCAACCTTTGCATACAATTATCATGCTTAAACCATAAGTTGATTCACTGTCATGTTGACGATGCTCAATATTTGAAGCTGTTGTTGTTGCAAATATTAGTGTTGGACAGCTTTTTGTAGGTTTTCCTTTTTTCGAGAAATTATATTTTCATTCAGATTGGGCGTGTTTTTTAAATCATTGTACAGAAGATTTCCATATCTTTAGCTCGCCTGGCTTTACATTTTTTTCCCATGTTGTTATAGATGGGCTCAACAGAAGTTACGAAAAGTGAGAATAATTTTACTCCAATGAAAGAATTTATCAGGTCATTCCCTCTTCGAACCAAATTGGTGCGGATACATGACGCTGACTTGTCACGTGGAGATTTAGAATGTCTGCTCACACACGATGGATGGTTGAACGGTGACGTAAGTTAACATGTCAACATGTTGTAACTTATGTGCACGAAAAGCCTTCGATTTATTTGATATAATGTTTGTTTCAAACTATAGGTGATAAATGCATATATTTACTGCATGCGAACCAAAGACCATCTACATAATAGAGCAGGCGGACAAGTATTTTTGGAGAGCACACATATTTCTGAAATATTCAAGCGAGACGCTAAAGTTCCTATATGTCCAAGTGAATATACCCGCATCGTGCAACGAACACTTATTTATGTACAACATGACATGGTAAGACTACATACATATATCACCACTTTAATTTAACAACAATTTCTTATTTACTATATGTGACTATAGTTTTTTTTTCTACCAGCTATTCGTTCCTATTAATGTGACAAAACTACATTGGTACCTATGTATTGTCGATGCCAAAAACCGCCTGATACAGGCGCTCGATTCGTTTGGTTCACAAATGAGTCGGTGCGACATGCACCTCACGGTGAGAATTTACTACTTCCATATTCATATTTCATGATTGCCAAGCAACATATATTTACATATACCGTCATACTCTTTGATATTAACAGCTTGAGGGGATCGAGAAGCATCTTATGATTGCTTCTCAGACGAGTGAGTTCAACAAAGATGGAAAGTGGCCGGACATTGAAGTAACCAAATGGCCAATTGTAGAGTGTGTTCACGAGCCAATGCAATCGGATGGGTATGTTAAACACTCACCATCAAAGTGAAGTGAATAATAGCATGACCATTTATTATATTTTAAAAAATTCATGCATTTGCCGGTTCATAGAATTTTTTTAAACACTTGCAGCTCATCGTGTGGCTTGTTCTTGCTGAAACTCATGGAACATTGGACAGGTCACGAACTAGCACATGCGTTGACACAGGTATTTTTCACTTGGAAAGCCAAAGTAGATTTATTCCAAGTTTAGATTTATGACCAATTTTTCTGATAACTAATTTACAGGAGGGTATCAAACTATTTAGGAAGCAATTACCTACTATTCTATATGAATCTGTTCTCAATGAAATAAGAGGAGCGCCAGAATATCATCAACAAAAAAATAGCATAGATACAAGTGATGTGGTAGTCTGTGTTGATCCCAAGACTACTAAAGTATCACATACATCTAAGAGAACCAAGTACCCGTCATCTTCTTCAACTGTGACAAAGACGCCGATTAACAAGAATGAATTAGTTTTCAAACTTCGGAAGTATATCATGTCCATTGACCATGATGATTCTGTTAAGTAAGTCAAATTTGACCAACATACTAATATATGATGTGTTAGTTTACAGTTTTATCTAATGGTTAACCGTATGTTTTCCTTCATAGAGAAATATGGGTCCAGAGCTCCAAGCCATATCCAATAAGTTTATGCCTTAAACAACTAAAGCAGTTGTTAAACGATAAACATGCTATAGACACCTCTTGTTTTAACATGGCCGTTCGGGTAAACGCTACAGACGAACTCCAGTGGTTCAAGGAAACTCCAATTCACTATATGGATACTCGATTTTGCGTGAGTATTTATGTTAAGTTCATGTTACATAAAAACCATATAATTTTTTTTCTTGATCCTAATAATCTTTGCTCTTATCTCAGGACATAGTGACCGACCGCATGAGAGACCCAAAGCTCCGGTTATCTTTTGACACTAAACGCTACCTCATAGCAAAATTGTTTGATTGCTGGCCAGGGATGTGCTTCCATGTTTCATCATGCAATTCGGTAAGACTATTACTATTTAGTTTTGCGTGTTTAGGTTACCTACATAGTATTTCTAAAGTCCACTTCATGCAGATTTTGTTACCTTATCGTACATGGGATCGCTTTATTCTCTTTGTGTTCAACCTGTCTGAAAAAACCATCACCATACTTGATCCCATTCCTTTATCGGACAAGTGGAAAAAGAGTATTCTCGCTAAAGACACGTTGAAGCTCAAAGATATTTCATTCCACCTTAACATTGCTCTTCAAGATGCAATTCCTGGCTGGAATGACGATGTTTTTTTGTGGCGTCGCACGAGAGCAACTAAATTGACATTAAACTATGACAGGTCAAAAGCTTGCCCCTAGAACCATGTGTCATTCAATATTTTATCTACATATATATATTACTAACAATAGCAACGTGTGTACAGCAATATGTCCGGGTTTTTGGTCCTAAAGTATATGCGGTCGTGGAATGATAAAGAAGTTACACGACCTTTTGTGAAAGTGAGTATCTCAATATTTATGTTTCTTAAGTATATTAGTGGAGATGTTCGTGATATTTATATGCAATCAACGTGCAGAACGCCTACGATCTACAAAGTAAGGTGTTCGTCCACATGTTGACGTACAAGGACAATGAATGTCGAGACAACATTCCTCAAGAAGTGCAAGATTTGGTCAACCGCATTGGAATAGATTATTTTCTTTAAAGTTATCATATCATGTTTTTAAATTACCCTTATGTTTCATTTATCATATCGATGTAAGGATTTTATTAAATTTACTATTGTTATTTTGTAAGGATTTTATTAAATTTACTATTGTTATTTCACGTGTGTTACACGTGCACATTTACTAGTCCCCATAACTCCACGCTAAAAGCACAGCTCTTTTCTTGGACGTCAATTAAACCACTGCTAATTTTACTTCCCCTCCATCCACCCACACCGACCTGGATGCCAACAAGGAACGTCACGCTGTCAAAAACCAATTAAAAACTCCCAAAGAACGTCACGGGACAGACACGAATCCGGCTGGCGGTCGGGTCAGCCCATCCCAATCCTACCGGTCAAGGACGCCCGAGACGATTCTGGAGCCCAGACGGTTCCACCTCAGACCCAGCCCACCCAAACACAACAACCGAGAGATGGCGAGCCCACACGCGGACAACTGTCCAGGACCGAATCGCATCCCACGGGGACCCGGTCTTGGTGCACCAGCGGAACCCGAAACAGACTCCAGCAAAGGCAGGCGGGTAGCGCAGGAACACCGAGCCCACCCGGGGTCGGGCAAAGAAACCCTAAGGCAGAGCACGGGTGCGCGCGGCCATCCATATAACAACCTTCTCCCCCGCCGCGGCGTCTCCCCCGGTTGAGAGAGTCGTGCCCCCGCGTGTTCTCCGCCTACGGCCCCCGTCCTCTCCTGTATCCCGCAACCAGAAAACTACCCCCCAAAAAAACTCGCAAAACCAAAAATCCCCAGGCTCGGCGGGATCTACTCCTCCTATCGCCATATACCAATCCGGCAGATAGGGTTTAGCGCCGATTTTTCGGGGCAAAAAATCGAGAACGAGGAACCACCGCTAGGAGGCGTGGCGATGGCAGCGCAGGTGGCGGCGGTGGCGAACGGTGGGTCGGCGATGGCGGCGGTCCCCGCGCCGCCCGCGCCGGGAGGCGTCGCGCAGCCGCTCCCGACCACGTCCCTCTACGTCGGCGACCTGGAGCCGTCCGTCACCGACTCGCAGCTCTACGAGCTCTTCAACCAGGCCGGCCAGGTCATGTCGGTCCGCGTCTGCAGGGACGTCAACTCGCGCCGCTCCCTCGGATACGCCTACGTCAACTTCAACAACCCCATGGATGGTATTGCGATCGACCCCCCCTCCTTTTCTTATTTATCTCCACGCGATTTGTGATTAGGTGACCGGTAGGGGTTTCGATGATGTTGAATTGTGCTAGTACGATCGGATGGGCTAGGTCTTCGGGGGGTAAATAGATCCGATTGCATTAATTGCCTCCAAACATTAATGTTTTTCAGTTAGTCGGTTGTCGATTGTTTTTTTCTGTCACAGTTTTGGTAGATAATGAAAGGGGCTGTACTTACTAGAAAAAAAACAAATTCGGTACCATCAATTGATGTGAATCTGTTGCTATCATGCCCGGTTACTTGCGTTTTATTTTGTTTTCCCCATCAAATTTCAGGAATTTGTTATGTTTTATAAGGAGTGGGCAGTATGATGCACATGCGCTAGTTTTGTTGATAACTGTGTCTCATTGGAAGTACTTCTTTACAATTCAATTGCCAGGTTGATTTTCTGTATTTAGGTATGTAGGGACATCACTGTGGTGTGTGCTGGAAGAATTGTCATCTCACTAGTTTAATTAGAAGTTGTTGTATTAGCTGCCATTCAGCTGTCACTGAACTATTGTTTGTATTAGCTGTTACATCGATAGAATGGAAGGGCTAATCAACCCTCGCTCATTAGCATGGTATACATGGTATACATGATGGGGGCAAATTATGTGTGCTTACTAGCAGATATGAGGTGTAACAATATGCTAGGTATACTTATGTACAAATGTTCATGCTGTAGATAACAGGTAAGTAAGTTTGGAATACATGCTTTTCAATAACAAGGAATTGTTAAGCCCCATCAAACTATGTCATCTGTCAGCATTGTTGTTGTTCTTTCCTGTTCTACTACTAGGCTATTATTACTGTAGTTATTAAATGTGGGGTCTATTGTACTTCTCATAACCGATTAATTCCATTTGGCAGCTGCAAGAGCAATGGAAATTCTGAACTTTGCTCTCCTGAACAACAAGGCCATTCGGGTGATGTACTCGAACCGTGACCCAAGCAGCCGGAGAAGTGGATCTGCAAATATTTTTATCAAGGTACCATCTCGTCTTTTAATCTGCATTGCCAGCTTCAAATAATCACACTTTGTGGACTTGTCTCTGATGAAAAGCACTTTGAACTTTCTTTGCAGAACCTTGACAAAACAATTGACAACAAAACTCTTCATGATACTTTTTCTGCGTTTGGTGCAATTCTCTCATGTAAGGTTGCCATGGATGATGTTGGCCAATCCAAAGGCTTTGGCTTTGTTCAGTATGAAAAAGAAGAGTCTGCTCAGTCTGCAATGAAAAGCTTGAATGGTATGCTTATCAATGACAAGCCTGTGTATGTTGGACCTTTTCTTCGCAAGCAAGAGAGAGATAATTCTCTTGACAAGACAAAATTCAACAATGTCTTTGTGAAGAATTTATCCGAGTCTACCACCAAAGAGGATCTACTCCAAGTATTTAGTGAATATGGAAATATTACAAGTGCTGTTGTCATGATTGGCATGGATGGCAAATCAAGGTGTTTTGGATTCATCAATTTTGAGAGTCCAGACGCTGCTGCACGTGCTGTTGAGGAACTTAATGGAAAGAAAATTAATGACAAAGAGTGGTATGTTGGAAGAGCCCAGAAGAAATCTGAAAGGGAGATGGATTTGAAGAGAAGTTTCCAGCAAAGCATGAAAGATGCAGCTGATAAGTATCAAGGACAGAACTTGTACTTGAAGAATTTGGATGATGGCATTTCAGATGATCAGCTACGTGAACTGTTCTCTAAATATGGCAAAATTACCTCATGCAAGGTGATTATATGTTTGTAATCATATTTTTGTCCTTTGTTTTGTCCACAACCATAGCTTACCGAATTTATTTAATATAATTACAGATAATGCGCGATCAGAATGGTGTCAGCAAGGGGTCTGGCTTTGTTGCATTTTCTACCCGTGAGGAAGCATCTCAGGCCGTAAGTATTTTACCTGACTTCTGTATTGGCTATCTCGTCTCAAATGTCTGACATGTTCTTTGCTTACACAGCTAACTGAAATGAATGGCAAAATGTTGTCTGGAAAGCCATTGTATGTTGCATTTGCCCAACGTAAAGAAGACAGAAAAGCGATGTTACAGGTACCGTCCTCGAACCACCTAATTTGTTTTTAGTGATTTCAAATTGTTATTAGTAGGGTCATTGTTTTTAGTGATTTCAAATTTGTTCACATTGGAGGCATAATACTGAGGATGTGCTTGGCCCCCTCCAGTGTGGTTTCCTTAATTTTTTTGGTAGCTGACACTTGAAAAGTGTGAATTTCGTAGTCTGCACCATAAATTTAATTTATATGGGGTTGATTTGATATTGTTTCATGTAGAACTTAATTTTATTACATGGCTCCTGTTTTGATTAATTTTGTTGAGATTTGGACAAGGCATTGTTGAGTTATTTCTGACCATCAATCATTAATATGCCGATGGTAACAAATTCCTTATCATTCAGGCCCAATTCTCTCAGATGCGCCCTGTACCAATGACACCTTCTATGACTCCTCGACTTCCCATGTACCCCCCTATGGCTCCTCTCGGACAGCAACTCTTCTATGGGCAAGCTCCACCTGCTATGATGCCCCCTCAGGTACTGTTATAAGCTGTATTCTTCCTTTCGTTTTCAACCTAGTGTTACCTACCTGTTTTCCCCGTGGAACTTGTTATAATAAAGGAGGCAACATAAGGTAGCATAAAGGAGGCAGCATAAGGTAGCACTAGCTTGTGCACCATATTTCCATCGTATAAGCTTGTGCAATATGAGTTGTAGTTTACATTATATTGTCATAAGCTTTGGACAATGCTGTGTGTATCAGTAGAAATATTCTTCGGGAATAATGGTTAATCACTTTTATACTAGTGAAACATTATTAGTGTTCAGTATCAAATTTATTTTTAATGCCATGGAAGATACTCTGGAGTTCAGTTAAATGTAGCAATCTAGTACTTTTCACCTGTCAACTACATTGCATTAGTTCTTGTTATTCTGAATATGCTCACGGTGAACACTTGGCATATCTTGTTCATTTGATATTTCACGCAGTCAGTCTGTTCATTATATTTCATTTGACATTTCACTTGATATAATAGTCATGTCTGTTCATTGTGTTATATACATCCTTTGTACCCGTGTTCAATTTACCTAGATGAAGTTAAATGAAAAATATGACCACTGGATATTGATCCTGTGTACTTCAATGCAGCCCGGATACGGTTTCCAGCAACAGCTTGTTCCAGGCATGAGGCCTGGCGGTGCCCATATGCCAAATTACTTCGTGCCAGTTGTCCAGCAAGGCCAGCAGGGTCCGCGCCCAGGTATTAGGCGCTCTGGTCCTGGGTCTGCCCAGGGACAGCAAACTCCTCAGCCATTTCAGCAACAGGTTAGTAACTATGTATTTCATGCCGATAATATCTGCTGCTGCTATTATGCCAATCCTAGCATGTTATTAGGTGATATTCATATAATTTGTAACATAAATAGGTAGCCGACTCTGTTTCATGTAGACTATCCTAAATCTCCAAATCCACTTTCCCTTTGCCAAGATTGTCGTGCTACTTCTTATTGTCCAATCCCTTGGGATTGTGCAATGCTAGGAGGTTTTTGCAGTCTGGATTCCTGAAAGTGCAATGACATGACTTTTCATGGTTGTGTAACAGATGGTTCCGAGAGGACGCGTCTACCGTTACCCGCCTGGACCTGTACGTAACATGCCTGAGGTTCAACAGATGCCAGGAGTTGGTGTTGGGGGTATGATTCAGCCATATGATATGGGAAGCTTACCTGCTCGTGATGCTGGCTTGTCACCTGCTGCTCCAATGGGAACTCTAACATCTGCCCTTGCAAATGCAACTCCAGACCAACAAAGAACGGTACGTCTTATTGTGTCATCCTGTACTGTATCTGCGTTCAATTCTTATCCATTGCTATCCTAGGCAATTTTGCAGATGGTACACTAGATGCCCATGTTATTGTTGTTTGTTGCTATGTACTACAATATATGCACTAGATGCCCCATTTTCTCTGTAGAATTCTCTTTGCTTTGTGCCCAGTTGCACTGTCAGTTTTCTGATGTTTTTATTTTCATCTAGATACTTGGAGAAAGCCTGTATCCACTTGTTGAGCTACTGGAGCGCAACCAAGCTGCAAAGGTGACTGGCATGCTTCTGGAGATGGACCAGACGGAGGTTCTTCATCTGCTCGAGTCTCCCGAGGCGCTGAAGTCGAAGGTTGCTGAGGCAATGGATGTTCTGCGCAACGTGGCTCAGCAGCAGAACACGAATGACCCTAGCAGCCAACTTGCTGGGCTATCGCTGGCCGACAACATTATCGCCTAGTTAAGAGTCATAGCTATCGAATGATGCCGTTCTTTTTATCCCGTATGGTTGAACTTTGGGCGAGTTTGAGTTTTTGCACCGGATGTTAGGCTCCGTCTGCCTGGTGTCTGCCACCTGACTGGCTAGGTTCCTGTTTCCGTGTTTGGCTACCCTTGAGGCCTTGGTTGCGTGCCTCTTATGCGGTTATGTGCTACCCTGAGTTTTGCTATTTAAAAGTGAGTTGAGAACAACATTGCTGCCCAAATATGCTTCTTTTTTTTCAGCTCTTTTGTATGGAATTATCGATCGTAGTAGTTAATGTAACCACACACGTGTAGTATCATTGTCAGTATGCTTTTTACTCGTTTGTCTACTAGTTTTCAGAAACAGTTCTCGTAGAGTATTTGGAATCCCATAAGCTGGAAGTATTACGTCACAGGCAGTAAGTTTGGACGACACCAACTCCTGTATCAACCTTGGGGCCTTGCGGAACCTGTCGTGGTGCTGCCGCTCGGGCGCCGGTTAGCACTGCTGTCGCCCAGCAGGTTAATGCCTTGCTGACATCTGTGCTTTGTACTAAGCCAAACTTATTAAAATTTGACCAACTTTATAGAGCAATGACACGAAATTGCTATCAGTAGATTTGTTTTGAAATAAATTCTCAAAATATACCAATTTCATGTCATATATGGTGCTATTTTCTATAAAATTGGCCAAATTTAAAAATGTTTTGACTTGGTGCAATTTCGTGGTAAGACGGCCAATTTTATAGAAAATGTTTTGTTCTATATTGACGAGAGGCCAGTATCACTGGATGTGATGTGGCAACGGCGCTATGAATTGTGTAGGCCAGGGACTGAGAGCGTGGAAGATATAGTGCCCTCTTGGCGATGGAAGAGGACGTTCTGTTTGACCTGCTGGGTTAAGCATACCAAACAGAAGCTAACATGTAACGAGAAACACTGCTTCACAGGTTGTTTTATTATTTGAAATCTAGCTTCTCCACTTGGCACACATGCAAGGGTCACATGAAGACTATCCCTGGACGCATGCTCTGATGCCCCGAAAGCTATACATTGCCAAGTATCGCTCACAAACTGGAGGTGGGCAGGAAGGGCCTAGGAACCACCCGCTTCTACTTGCTCACTGGACGTACGTCTGGGTAACACGACCCTCACGCAATGAACACCTGGATCCTATCTCCCCTGCCGTCCTCAAAATCAAGCAGTATCTGACCGTTCTGGGGGTTGTCTGAATCCATAGGCGCATTCCGAAGCCTTTCCATGATATTAGCTCCAGCCAGGCCTGCCAAGTGCAAAAGGGAGATATTGTGTGAAACATACACATACCACCTACATCATTTTTGTTTTCTATCTCCAAGATGCAAGTGTAACTACAGCTTCATGCTCCCCATATGAATAGAAGCAGTACAAACCTGGAATAACTTTTGTCATCCCTTCTAAGAATCCAGCCTGTTGCAGAGAAAGCACGAAACAATCGTTTAATCACCTATAGCGCATATGCAGAGATAGCAGTAGAAAGAACCTAGTACTATTAAAAATGTATATACCAATCATTTAAGACGTTCACTTGAGTTTGGTGTCAACGTCAAAACCTCAAGTCAAGTACTACCATATATTGAAATGAAAGTAGACTTGTAAACGGGTTCTTACAGGTATCCTGGCATCGATTTTCTGGACTCCATCTCGTCCTGTAATCTTTAATCGAAGCGTGCGGGACCACATCCCGCTTGAGGGACCTCTGCCTCCAGTGGAACCAGCATCATAGAGCTGAGGTAGGATGTCAATAATAGGTTCTTGTGATTTCTCGGTCCTTGACTCAGTCTCTCCTAAACTGCTTGCTTCACTCGTATAACCATAAAAACCTGTAGTTGTGATGCAGCAGGATAAGAAGAACCGTTCATACTGAACATTGTTTATGATAGAATATCCTCACCACTTCTGTTCGATGATTGAGATGGTGTGGCAATATAGCGCTTTTCCTCTTCATAATAGTGGTTAAACCCTAGCGTATCCTTGATCTCCTCAAATGATGGCAAACTACCTGGAGGAGGTATGCGACCACCTTTTATAGCAACGAGGGCATCCTGCAGATCAGGGTTTCGCATACAGTTAATAAATGGAAGAGGAAGTGAAACACATATGTGGTGCCAAATTGAACAACTACACAAGTACTACCAGTTACACAGAAGATTGGACCACATGATGCACCGCCAAATTTAATAAGCACAAAAAGGCTAGCAGTTTGAATAACAGAACATAGTACACCCATAACTATCTGTCTGTCTCTACAGGTCTATATGTGAGCGTGCAAACATTTTTTCATTTCGCCAAAAACATCTACAGTAAATTCATGTGCACAATCCCTTTAATACAACTACTCCTGTTAGTGATGAAATAACTAACACATGAATTGTTTTTCGACATTTCTTCTCTCCAAAATCCATGTAGTAATATAACACAATCATTTAAATATAATAAGTAGTATAAATAACAAACCTCCATTGCGCGCATTGATACCCCAATTAGAGATAACGGGTAGGCTACGATTTTGTAACCAATTTCTTCAAGTTCAAGAGGGCTCAGTATAGGAGTTTTGCCACCACCTTCTAACATGTTGGCCTACAAAAGAAGCACGGAGTATGTTGAGGACAGAACTCTTTCGCGGGAAATAATTCAGAAAAGCGCTACTGTATAGAGTAGATCCAATCTTACCATTTTTGGAACTCCAGGTGAAACCGCACAAAATGCCTTCATCTCTTCCCTCGAAGCAAGTGCGTCAATAAATAAAACATCTGCTCCAGCATCAGCAAAAGCACGTGCCCTCCACAATGCTTCATCAAGAGACAAAGCTTGACGAGAATCTGTCCTTGCCACAATTACAATGTCAGAGCCACACTCCTTCCTGGCATCTACAGCAGCTTTTATGTGCAGAATTGCTTCCTCTCTTGAGACAACTTTCCTTCCTTGTGTATGTCCACATGCTTTTGGTGACACCTTCAGAATACTACACATCATATCACTATAAAAGAAACTTATGGAACAGGAAAAAGAAGTTTCATCACAAAAATACCAGTCAACTCTTAATACAAAACGAAATCAAATATGCATAGCGCAATAGAAATGAAAATATTAGTTTGAATTCGTAGTTAAAAATCAGGATAAATGATCAAGATGTCAACCAGAGTCCAGACTTATTTATGGCAGTCACATGGGTCATTATTACAAAATTTATAGCTAACATGAATCTGAATTGGCAGGATGTTATAAAATGTGTAAGTTGACATTCAGTTGCAGCATTCTAGTCCAGTAATGTGGTAGTCGTGCGCATAAAATAGGTTATAGAAGCAAAAGATCTGTAAAAATTAGCAAACAGCAGCACAACATTCGCAGAAAATCAAAATAACCTTAATTTCAAGAGTAAGGATCTTAAACCAAACACTTATTTTGAAACAGAGGAATGCCACATATACATATCCCATGGGAAAAAAGTTTTACACAAACATAGAACCCCTGAATACCATTTTGACAAAAACATATAATATAATATACCCCGGCCCCACCCTATTGCTAAAATATGAAGCATATCAAATAAAACGTAAGACAGGTTAGTAACAGTGATAATTCCTTGAAATGCATACCTGATCTTCAAGAATAATTCCAGCAAAACCAGCATTGATAAATCCTTTCACTGTCCTCTTGACATTCATACAGTTTCCATAACCATTATCAGCGTCACCAATCACAGGTATCGATACTGCTTCCATAATTAACCGCCCTTGGTCTATCATTTCTCCGTAGGAGACGAGACCAACATCTGGCAGTCCCAGCCGTGCAGCAGATATTGAGAACCCTAAAATGCAGCATACAGTTAAATTTTGCACACTTGAAATGCCATAAACCTTCATTTACATAGTTGGGGCTAGCACCATAAGAAAACTATCCTATGGTTTCATTTCCAAGTTCTGACTTGAAACTGCACAAGTGAAGCACAGACTTATGGTTACAATGCCACTTGATGTGTTGATCAGAGTTCCCTCAACAAAAGTACAGAAGCACAACTAAACCAGCATTAAGAGTACATCCTCACGTCAGTCTCAGGTTTCATCATCTTTATAATACAAGCAGTATAGCATTCACCACTCAACTGCCACTCATCATAACATTTGCATATTTGAGTATCTGTGAGCAAAGAGGATCATAATCCACAGAAGCATGATAACACAGCAAAGCACCCGTAGTAATGTTCAAGAACTGGAACAATGATGCACTACTACTACTGCTACTGACGGGAGTGAGAGGGAGTCCGGCAGAAGCAAAAGAGGAAACACGTACCGCTCGTGAAGCAGGCTCTGAACCCGGCACGCTCGACGAGGCGGGCGCTCAGTGCATCGTAGCAAGCGGGCGCCTGGTGGGCGCCCGGAGTCTCCAGAACCCTACGAAGAGTCGCCGCAGGCGAGTCTCTGGCGCCGGCACCGGCGCTCCCTCCGGCTGCGACGTAGGAGCAGCGCGGGGAGATCCGGGCCTTGGCAGACGCGGGAGGGGCTCGGCGCTGGAGGACCGGGGCCGCACGGACGCGGCAGGAGCCGGGACGGCCTGAGGTGCACGGGGACAGCGAGGCGGGCGGCTGGTGCAGGAGTGCGGCGTAGCACGCCATTTCCGCTGTCTGCTTGCTCTCTGTACTGAAAGCAAGAATCGCCTCTTTCTCCAGCACGCACTAGTCCAGTGTCGCTGCCTTCCCGGTCCCACTTTGCAGAGAGCTCCCCCGCACTCGAAGCTGGTCGAACCGAACCGTGTGAGCCTGTGACTCTGCGAGTACGCTCTATCTGTGATCCTGTAAACGCGGTGAACCAGGTAGCAAGATCCGCGGTGACTGAAAACCGTGGAACCGTAAATGTGCGATGTCCACATAAAACGTCTTTCTTTACTGAATTCGGCAGTGGGGGAAAGAACCCGAATTCAGCCAAAAAAAGGCGTTTTACGCGAACTGAAAACTGTTTACGGTTCTTATTTATCTGTTCTTCCTCTTGGATTTTCGGGTTCTGTTTCCCCGTTGTCGAATTCAATTCTTAGGGCTGTGTTCGGTTTTTGGATTGAGTGAAATGTAATGGGATGGAATGGTTCCATTCCATCAGAATAGAACCATCATGTTAGTGTTAAGGTGTGTTCGTTTGATTTGGAAACGGTGGAATGGAACGAAATCAAATTAATCTAAACATTCAATTAATTAGACCCTAATTCAATCTAAACGTTCATTTAATTCCTAATTAGATCCTAATTTCAAAACGGTGGAACGCGCATGGCCCTGGCCGTCGGCCTCCTAGCCGCCCCGCGCCTGGCCGAGGCCGAGGTCACCGACGCCGCGCCTGGCCTGGCCTGGCCGCCGACGCACCTAGCCAAGGCCGCCACTCCCGCGCCTGGCCTGGCCGAGGCCGCCGCTCCGTCGCGCCCGTTGGTCGTCGACGTCTGGATCCCGCACATGGCCCTGGCCGCCGGCCTGCTGGCCGCTGAACACCGCAGGAGATGGACGACGACGAGCATGGCGGAGGGCGACGCCGTCTCGCAAGAGGGTGGGAGGGCGGCGAGCACGGAGGAGGGCTGCGTCGGCGTTGACCTTGGAGGAGAGCAGGATCGGCGGCGAGCTTGGAGGAGACCACGAGAGAGAGGGAGAGAGAGAGGTGTTACGCGAGGGAGAGAAGGATTAGCGCGAGAGAGAGCGCGCATTCCACCTCGTCCGGACGGGTGCATTCGACATCTATAGCGAATATTCTCTTTCGAGGAATGAGTCGATTCCGTTCCATCCTAGAAACGAACGCCGGAGTCCTCCTAAGGAACGACTAGATTCCATTCCATTCCACTATATGCTTAAACCGAACACATCCTTAGAGCATCTCTAACAGAACCAGTAAAATTTTGGCGGGTACAGTTTCAGTCCAGTTTCGAGACCCTAGCAGCACCCGAAAACGCGACCCGACCTGAGAACGCGACCCGGGGGCCCGAGAATTCCTCCTCCAACCGCTATATGAAGGGGCTCCCATTCTCAGGCCAAACTCATTTCGAACCCTAGCCGCCTCCGCCGCAATTGCTCACAGCTGTGCTTAGCTCCGGCGAGCGATTGATCCAGATCCATGCCTGATTTAGCCGCACAACCACCACTTCGCCGGAGCCAAAGGCCGGAATAGCTCGCCTCCTCCACGCCCCACACCATCGCCATCCACAGAGGTCATGCCTCGCATCGACGAGCACAGACTCATCCACGGAAGCCTGGCCGGCAACCACGCGGCCCCAATGACGAGTTGGATGGGCCTGGAACCGGGAACGTCGCCGGAGTAGTCCCCCGCGGTCACCAACGACAGTGATGCTGGCCCTTTGGGAGGACAGTTTCGGCGACGAGGCCGACAACGGCGACGGCCCTTTCGCCCTCGTGGAGACCGAGGAGTCCTCCTCCAGCTCGGCATCCAGAAGAGCCTCCGACACGAGCGGAGGCAGGCGATTCGGCACCACTGCTACCAGCGCCACCTGGACGAATTCAACAAGCGGCAGCCGCAATGCGGCCTCCGTGAGGACGAGGACATGTAGGCGAAGAAGCGCGAGTGGGATGCCATTGTGGCGTCCCAGTTCAAGCAGCCAACCTGCTCTTCCAGCTGCTCCTCCTTCGATTCCAGCGAGGACTGAAGACGTCGCTACAGAGCGAAGAAGAAGACGAGCATTTTGGCCCTAGTAGCTGTTGGGTGCGGCGATGAACCCTAGTTCATCGCCGCTTATTAATTATGTTTAATTAAACTCGTTTGGGGCTGGATTTCCGCGAGGAATCGTACATGTTCGTCTGTGTTTGTTCCCACGATTTTTCTTCTTCGAATTCCCAGTTTTAGTTTACGAGCTCTGCTACGATCCCCTACCACACGAACTGAAAAAAACAGAGAAAATGCGAACTCAAAACCGTGTTTTCAGTTTGCCATTTGGCGGGTTCTGTTAGAGATACTCTTAAACTAAAAAAGCACAAAGTTTAAACATTTTAGCACACTTACGTCGAACTCATCACAATTGCGACATTTAACTTATAAAGGATGAGAGCAACATAGGCCACCACAACGATCGCTTGTTGCGCAAGTTTTCGTTTTTGGTCACTTTGCACACAGCTTACCTGAACCCCTCAGACTGACAGCTGGCCCCGTTGTGTTGTGGGTACGCAAAGCTGCCGAATGACCCGCTACCTATCCAGGAGAGAATCTAGGAGAGAGGAACACATGGTATAGGCGGGGCGTCTCTTCCCGTCGCGAAGGGGCAAGACGCCTGAACCAATTCCCACCCTCCTCTCTCTCTTGCTCCCGCACCAATCCCTTCCGTGCTCGGCCCCGCGCCCCTATTTCCCCCTCCGCCTCCCGTCTCTCCTTCCCCAATCGCCTCCCAAGTTACCACCGGCACGGTGGGTGCCTGCTGTTGGTGAGATACGGGGAAGAGGAGGAGGCATGGACCGATTCCAGTGACGCCGGCTTCCTCCTTGGTCTCTCGACTCGGAGAAAGCGACGAGGAGCCAAGCGGCGCTGCACCGAAATGGCCGCCGCCGTCCTGACGCTGCTGCTCTGCTCCATCCTCCTGCCCCTGGCCTTTTTCCTCGGCCTCCACCGGGTATATTGTTAGAGATATATTAGGTGTACGTATCTTTGGTAGTTTAGAATTTGTATCAATCTCCTACTCTATCTCTACGAGGCTTCTTGCCCTCCAAGTTTGTACCCTAATATATACTCGCCCATGAGGCTCAATAATACATCCAACATATTTCGCCAATCTCATCCTTCTACATGGTATCAGCCTAAACACGATCTAACCCTAGCCGCCACCGCCGCTTCCGCCTCGCGCCGCCCCCGGGACGGATCTCTATGATCGTCGCCGGGGGTCGCGCCGCCCGTACCTAGGGTTCGTCCGCCGGTCCCGTGGATCGGCTGCCCTAGAGCGTCTTTCTCTCCGCCGGTCGCCTGGCCGGCGTTTTCTTTTTTGGTTTTCCGTTTCAAGATCGGTTTGCGTCGCCCGCCGCCACCGTCGATCCTCACGCGCCTCTACACCGACACCGGCGCGACTACCGGCCTCTTCACCGACACGGCGGGGTCACACGCCACGCGGCGGCCGTAACGGCCATTGTCCATGTGGCCTCTTCGCCGCCTCGGCGGCTTCGCGCGATGCGGCGGCCTTAACGGCCGCCTTCCGCACGTCTACCCGCCCGTCGCTTTGTGTCGGTCGTCATCGCCCCTGCTCCGATCGGGACTCATCCACTACCTCGCCTTCACCGTGGCTGCCTCACGCACAGAGCTGCCTTGGCCGCTCAGGCACGGCGCTGCATTCGCCGCTCGGCCTCCACCACCCAGCCTTACGTCATCATCATCGTGCTGAGCGGCGCATCCTTCACCTCGCGAGCAAGCGGATTGATCACCCGCCCGCCCGCGATTCGTTCCATCCAGGATGCGCGGCCGACCCGTACAGTCGTCTGCGTGCGCCTCCGCAGGTTCCCTTGAGGACCATCCCTGAGTGTGCGTCTATCACCGATCGAGCAAACGGGCTGCCGTTGCGTCGCCTCATCGGGCCGCAGCGCCCCCGCCCCGTGGTTCTCACCGCAGCTGCATCACCCCGCGCGTCGCCGCTGCGTCGCCCCTCCGGGCCGTAGCGCCGCAGCACGCGGTCCCCGCCGCCGCCCCGAGCTGTTCCCGCGGTCTTCTCTGCCGTCGCCCTGACACGCGCGTCGCCGCTGCGTCACTCTTTCGAGCCGTAGCGCCACGACATGCGGTCCTCTCCGCCGTCCCCGCGCGTTGACCTCTTCGTGGTATGCGCCGCGCCGCCTCCCTAGGCGCGGGAACGCCACCGTCCGCGCGTGGTCTTTTTCGAGTTGTTGGGTTCTTCTTCGTCTACTACGAGCATCGCCGCCGCGTTTCTACACATGACCGCCGTGGCCCTTCGCGGGCTACCGCCGCCGTGTCGCTCCTAACGGCAACCGACATGGCCCCCCACGGGCTGCCTTTGGTTTCGCCGACTACATCGCCGTCCACCTCTTCCTCTGCTCCGACAACCGTGGTTGACATCGGCACCTTCTACCCCAACACCGACTAGCGCTGCAACTGTCGTCGAGCCTTCGTCCACGACGTGTCCCCGGGCCCGGCAACCCTGGTGCGACGCGTTGTCAACATCGACTTCGTCCTCTACGCATCGCCGTCATCTTCTCGACCACTTCCTCTGCTCCGACAACCGTGGTTGACATCGGCACCTTCTACCCCCACGCCGACTGGCGCTGCAACCGTCGTCGAGCCTTCGTCCACGACGTGTCCCCGGGCCTGGCAAGCCTGGTGCGACGCCTCGTCAACATCGACTTCGTCCTTCTACGCATGCCCGGTGCTGGCAACACTGGCGCGTGCCTTCGCCCACGACGCGTCCACGGGCTTGGCAAACCCGGCGCGACGCCTCGTCCATACCGTCTTCTTCCCGGCGCACCACTACTTCAACACCATTGCGCCTATGTCTAACTTGGCGCTTCCTTGCGCCCCGCGGCTACACGGCGACTACCTCGACACCGGCTACCCCCACTCGACATCGACCTCGGCAACCCTCGCACGGCTACCTCGACCACGGCTACACCACCCTACGCTCTCGGCTACCTCGACCTCGGCACAAAGGGCTATCATCTCGCCTTGAGCACTCATCAGCTTCCTCTACGGTCCAAACTCCAGCGCCGTGACACCGTCCAGATGTCAGTCCACTGGATTTTACTTCGGTTTCTCTCCAGTCTGACCGTCCGCGACGCTCCTGTTGTTCGCAACACTGCCGCTACGACTGCGGGGGGATGTTAGAGATATATTAGGTGTACGTATCTTTGGTAGTTTAGGATTTGTATCAATCTCCTACTCTATCTCTACGAGGCTTCTCGCCCTCCAAGTTTGTACCCCAATATATACTCGCCCATGATGCTCAATAATACATCCAACATATTTCGCCAATCTCATCCTTCTACATATATCACCACAACTTTCCTTGGCTGAGTCGTCCCTGCTGATCCGTGCTGATTTAGTGCGTGTATGTGCTGCAGTGTACGGATCGGAGGACGCGCCGCCATCATAACCAGCAACGTGAGCCTCCTCCACAGACGAGGGGACGAGACGCACCTATGCAGGACGCGTTCGACTTGGTTGAGGCCCTGCTCGACATAGCTGAGCAGGAGCTGCGTCCAGATGGACTGCACACGCGACGACACGGCGCGGCTCGACGTCAGGTTGATATCTGGCTCGGATCTCCTTTCTGCTTGATTCCAAGCTCACATCGGAGACTTTCGTGTTCTTTTCCTCAATTTGATTTTGTTTAGATCTCTTTGTACAGTTCTAGGTTGCAGATTGGATGAGACAACAGGACCTGGCTCATTTTGATTCTTACACAGTAGTACGTGCAGATTCAACTTACTCAATGGCTACTTTAGATTCTAACAAAGAATGCAAAATTGTGCCGGATGGCAATGGAGAGATGGGGACTACGAGAGCCTGCAGTGGGTAAGCTATCTTTGCATATACTTTTTATCAGGTGCTTCAACACTTGCTTGATTAATTTTGAGTTATAGTACAGTGATCTAGGTTCTTGTTTCTGTAAATTCCATTTGGTTTTAGTGACTTTGTTGAAGGTGTTGCTCATAGGAACACAGATGCCCACAAATTCAGATAAGAATGGAATATATTATTTCTAGCAAGGGATACCAAGGTTCTTGGCCTACGATTTGGAGACAAAAAGAATTATTTATGCAAGCAACAATCAAACCTATATATTATTTAAAAAGATATCAATTTGTCACCTATATATATCTTCAGAGAAACAATCATGATAAGAACAGCTACAAACTTGGTCAGGCTCTCAATCCTGATTTTTGTTTTGGGCTTCTCGGGTACAATATAATTTGGTACACACAAGTTTAAGGTACGGCTTTCTTTTGTGTTTTGTGGCATTTTCAGTTTACTTTCTTGATAAACTTCTATTTAGTTGCTGCCAAGCATATACAGACTACCACTCAATAATTTTTTTGAGTTTTGAATGTCGCGGGAAAGGTTGCGTTTGTGTGACCTTCCATGGTTCCAAACCCAGCTTTGCAATGGTGCTACAGCTATAGATGTGGCAGTCAACCACGAATTTACGTGTTGATCCGGTAGTCTCTTAGGAAATTTGAGACAGAGGAACTGAAACTTACGAAGAGCATTTAGTCATCTTCAACTTGTTTATACTTTCAAAAGGAATCTACTATTCGACTAGAAGACAATCTTTAGTTTTAGTATCTTATGAAGGAATGACTCGCTGCGGGTGAAGCCTTCCGTTTCTCTGCTCCTCTCATCCTTGCAGCACAAGACTTTGCACTCCTATAGCTGTCCACGGCTGGTCTTTCCAGTGTGTTTGCTTCAGTTGTGGTGGTCGAGCAGCACACGCTCAGTGCCTGGTCGACAACACTGGCTTTCAGGTTTGCCTTCGTCCTTGCTTTGATGCTTACTAGGTTAGGCTGCTCAATTTTCTCCCGTGATTATTTCATCTGGTCTAATGTCTCCTTAGTCCATAACCAATCTGGAAAAAAGATTGAGGAAGTGAGCCACGGCGAGCTCATTCCCTTCAGCTCCAGTTTATCTATGTAGATTTTTGCACATGATATTGAACTACACATACATGGTTTCTTGCTTTCATATTTGTGTATAGAGTGAAAAATATTAGATTGGTTTTCTACTTTAATAATTTCTATGATGAGATATAAAGATATTATATTTCAAACATTTCACCAGAGATTAAAATGCTGCTTTACTTGAATGTTGGTCCCCTTCTGTACCGTAAAGATAATGTAGTTACAGATACCAAATGTTGAGTATTCATTTGCACTTGAAATTATACCTTTCCAATTTTGGAGATCGACTGGGATTCAATTATGGTTGCGCTTCCATTGCAGTAGTCCTTTTTGAAGATACATTCTGTATCAAGTTGTGCTTTACTGCTTTGTATTCTCCAAGTACCTTTAATGTTAGTTGCATGTAACTGATCATGAATGTGCCTTTCTTTCCTTTTAGGTTCTGTGGTATTTGGAATATCATCTCTTCGGAATGAATCTATATATTGTTGGTTTTGTCATTAAATCCAATAACAATTCCAATGTATATTTTTTTTTGTAAATGATGTTTGATTCCATGGTGCTATACTCATAATTCACATATGCCTCTGCTTTTCCCTTTGTCTAAACTACCCTCTTTATGTTCGTGCCTAGATGGATGAATACACGCGTCTTCGATCTCTACGCACACGTGTTGCTGACGGGATTCTCTAGGTATGAATGTCATGCATATGGTATCATGAGGTGAAAACAATCAGGGACCTATCAAGGATTTTTTGTGTGCTTTTGGACAGTCAGGTACAGTCCCAAATTAAGGTCTTATCACATTATCTCTCTAGCTAAAGAAAATCTTCTAGCTTAGTGCCCTATCTGCCTTTTTCTTGACCTAATCATCTAAAAAAATGATTCTTGTTGCGGCTCTCAGTTGTGTGTTGCTGAAAATTATTTATTTCAACAAATAATAGTTATGGAAGCGGTATCAGCTATCACATACCGTTATTATTCAGTTTTTTTTTCTTTAGTTAGCTTCTGTTGTGCACAAAAGTTTCTTCCATTTTCTTTTAGCATTCCAAATTATTAGTGCAGAGTGTTCAAATTCGCTAGATTATGATGTCGGGTTTCGGGAGTGATAGAGTGCAATCTTTTTTTACCACTGATGTTCATGATCTACTCTGGTATATGGTAGTCCCTTTTCTGCTTAATTTTCATATAAAACAGTAGCTATAACTGACTATGATATTTGTATCATGTTTTGATCTCTCAATTATTTTTCTATATATACTTCAATTTGTAAGGAGTTGTTTTAGCTTTCATCTTATGTCTGTACCTTGCTGGTTCCAATTTGCATGACAAGGTACTAGCAGCAGAGACAGAGAACAAGAATTTAAACAAGAAACTGTGTTGCTACTAAAAAGATGGTTACATTTTGTTGCCGGATCTTTCAGCTTGCAGCTCATTACCGTTCTTTACGATACTACGCTTGAGCTCTTCGAGGAGGTACCTTCTGATCTTGAAGCTGTAGCCTGTCAGATAAAACAAAGGACCGAAGATATACCATGAACTCGCAAAAGCAAGTTATCTATGTTAAGGAGCATAATTCCTGTATTAGGAACTCCGTAGATCCTTGTATTAAGTGATGCTATCAGAAGTGTACTCTTCACTTGAGTTTTAAACAGCCACTAATATTATGATCCAGTGTTATATGGTGGTGATAGATGGTACCCCTCCTGTTAGATGTAACACAAGTGTGGAACTAGATCTTGTTCTTTCTGTTAGATGCATTTCCTGTATTTGATCTGTGGAACTATATATAGTCTTATGTTAATCTTCATATATTCGATGTTAAAACCAAGACATATAGATGCAGTTTTTTTGTGTGCCTTATTCCCACGATGAACAAGTAATATGCGAAAAAACACACTCAATGTAGTTCCTATCTCTTTGTCTTTGTACGCATGTAGTTTGGTAGTTACCAACTTGAACATTTACAAGCACCATTTGGCTATTCACTTATTAACTTATATGTGTTTTTTTTTTGCTTCAACCACCGTGCCGGCACGTGTTCTACCCCCTATCAAGCCTGACTTTGATGAGGGCGTGGGTTACGATTTGTTGATCCATATAGGCACAACTGGTGTATCTTCCTATGACGATGATGAAGACCTGGCACACGTTTAGGACCTGGCGCGAGAAGATTGACGGCACGTGACCCAGTATTACTCTATGTGCCTCTCTTTCAAATTATGAAATCAACCTGTCAATAGAGTGCTCGTCGGTGGCATCTCCGGCTGGGTCCTGTCCGGCGGCTATTGGTGGCCGCAGGAGCCCGACGGGTCACCGGCTAAAGACTCCGGCGGTGCGGGTGGGCTGGCGAGGGCCTATACCACGTCCAAGGATCACTCCGCCCCCGTGCCTAGGGGATTTCTTCCCTGCGAAGTTCAGAGAAGAGGCGGAAAGTTCGTCGCCGGCGTTGCCGATCCGCGATCCACGATTACCGGAACCCGACGAATCTTCGGTGGTTCAAACTGCAACTCTTCCGCGTGGGACCGGTGCGCCAAGTTCGAGGCCCTGGGGCCACTTCCAGGCCGCTTTTGAGTACCTATGGGCCAAGTCGAATCGGCCTAGGGTTCTCACGTCTTCGAGAGCTGCGCCGTCCTCATCGACAGTCAGCGCTTCTGCAACTGCCGACGAAACCCATCGAGCCGAGCGCCGTCGTTCTTTCCTCCAGGTGCTGCTCACGCCCACGGACATGGCGGCTTCACAGCGCGCCGGCGGGCCGAGTGGAGGCCAGCCTCCTGCGCCGGTTCCGGGCGGTCGAGGACGGGGCGTCGGGCGCGGCGAGCCGGCGGTGATGGGGGCCGGGCGTGGCATGCAGGCGGGAGGGGGTGCTGGGCGCGGCCTGGCACCCAGCGTGGCCAGACCCATGGCTGGCCCACCGTCGTTCGCGCCCGGGCAGGGAGTGGTGGCCAATCCTAGGCCGGCGCCTCCCCTCCCGGGTCTGGCTCACGCGGCAGCTGCGGTCGCGGGGACGAGCATGGCGCCGGCGGTAGCTGCACCCGCAGCGGTTCCGATGGCTACGACCGTGGCAGCGCCCGGAGTGGCTGGTACGGCCGCAGTTGGTACAGTTGGACAGATGTTCGCGGTTGGTACGGTGGCGGCAACTGGTGGGGCGAAGCGCAAGAATAAAAAGAAGAAGACGGCTCAGGCAGTAGCTACTGGGACTCACGAGACAGCTGTAGCATTACCAGCTCCTGTGGTCGAACAGCAGGCCCTCCCCGCCGCTGGACCCGTGGGAGCTGATGTTGCCGCGGCTGTGGCGGTTCGGAAGACTAGATGCTGGAGATGCGAGGTGAACACACATGCGACCAGGGATTGTCCGGTGGAACACTACTGCTACGTGTGCGACTCTAAAACGCACCCTATGAAGAAGTGTCCTACGCTCAGGCTCCCTAAGCCGACTGTGTCCATTGGCGGGATTGGTAGCTTGCATACTATGTTCTCCCAGTTTCCGGACAGCTTGTTTCAGGAGGGAGATGTGTCTGGAGGACCGGTGGCGCTGGTCACTGTGGTTGGTTCTGCTGCTACGGCGAAACAGGTCGAGGTCACGGTTGCTCGCATGAGTTCTACACCGCGGTGGAAGTGGGAAGCACTTCCTAGCGGGGATAATCGGTTCAAGGTCGTGTTCCCGTCTGTGGCAGAGTTGGAGAGATTTGATGGGATGGATTTCGGGGTGCCATCTCAGTCTACTAGACTGCTGTTCAGCAAGTGGAAGCCAGTAGACGTTGAGCCAAAGCTGGAGTTCGAGCAGGCATGGGTTCATGTGGAAGGAGTGCCAAATCCACTGATACACTTCTTGGGTCTGTGGGCGGTTGGATCCCTCATCGGTATTACTTTAGATGTGGATCTTTTGGCTCTACGTCGCAGAGGCATTGTTCGGATGAGGTTGGCACTGTCAGATGACGAGGTGTTCAACAAGGTGGATGAGGTGGGTCCTTATGTGAGAACAGATGGTGTGTTGCGTTTGAAGGGGTATAGTTTCACTTTTCGCCCGGAGCCTGAGGACTTTGTGCCAGAGACAGATTTCGTACCTTATATGTGGGACTTGAAGACGCCCACAGAGTCTTCTACCAGAGGGGTCCGAGATGATGTTCCTGATTCAGATGCTGTCGTAGAGGGCGAAGCGGGGGATGTTACGAGTATGGCTATTGACTCGGGCCCTGCGGATGGTGGTAACACGGTCCATACTGAGGCGTTGGAGTTGCTGAAGAACTATGCATTGACGCCAATCAACTTGTCCCCGGCCACTCCTAGGGGAAAGGAGATCGTGCGGTCACTGCAGTCATCAGGCGATTTTCTCGCCAAGCTGGCGTCGGTGGAGACACCGTCATGTGTGGCTTCTTCGGGTGGCTCACAGGTGGCGGGATGCGTCAGTCCGTTTGTCGCCCAGGAGGGGCGGAAGGACGCGCTGCGGGCAGTCCACAGCAGCTCCCGACTAGCTGCTGGGCCAGGCGGGGCGGCCCTATCTGTCACTCAGGCGGAGCAGACGGTAGGTGGCCCATTCGGCGCTGGGCCCAGCTGCTCCAGGACGCATGCTGCTGGGCCGGGCGGCTCGACGGTATCCACCGCCCAGGCGCAGCGGATGGCGGATGCTGTGCCGGGCGGCTCGACGCCAGCCACCGCCCAGGTGCAGCGGTTGGAGGCCCACTCAGCGGCGCGAGGAGAGGAGCTGGAGGCTACCGCCCAGGCGACAGTTAGTGGCGGAGGGCGGGCTGGTGCTGGGCCTTCGCCTGCACTGCCTGTGCCTACCGCTACTAGGCGGGGCGGCTCGCAGTTACCTGCTGTGCGCGCCGATGACGGGCCGAGGGAGCGCACGCCTCCCCCGGTTCGTGAGGATTCGACGGCTGCGGTACCGGTCCAGGTCTTGGCGGGTGCGGACATGGTGGTCGGGGGGGGGGGGGGGGTTTCTTCTTCGACATTGCCCCCCTCCGCCGTGGCGCCTTCCTCTGGAGTTCCTGGGCAGCCTAAAGGTGGGCTGAGACGTAGCGCTCGCCACCTAGTTGCTGCAGACGGGGCTTCATCGACGGACGAGGACGCCATGTCCAAGGCCATGCGGCGAAAGGCGGCACTGTACTCAGCTCCACCGCAGGGTATGGGTTCCTATCCTAGTTCATTTCTTTCTTTTTCAGATACCAAATTATCCTCTAGTTTAGGTGTAGTTGGTGTTTCTTTAGGAAAGAATGACAAGGAGATCACGTTGTCCACTAATGTGTTGAAGCATATGGAATTTGATCGTTTAACGGTCAAACCGAGTGCTTCTTCCATGGTGGACATACCTCACATGGATGATGATTCAGCGTATGCCTCTTCGGATGGACAGCTTTTATCACATCTAGTGGGGGAAGTGACTGAGGTGGGATTGGATGAGGACGGGCTTGGATCCTTAGTTGATCTATATGCATCCGGCCGGAAATCCAAAACCGCTAAGCTAAAGAGGAAAAACTCACCGCGAAATGTTGCGAGACCGCCTAAAAATCCATGTGTTTCCCGATGAATGGCTTATTCACTAATAGCAGAGGTCTTGGAGACTTGGCTAAACATTTGAATATTGCACAATACGTCAGGGATCACGATTTGGAGTTTCTGGCTATCTCCGAAACAGGGAGGCGAGATTTCCAAGTGAGTGTCTTGAACCGCCTTTCAGGTGGTATCGACTTTACTTGGCATTCTATTCCTCCTCGCGGTAGGTCGGGGGGCATCTTACTAGGCGTTAAAACTGATTCCTTTGATGTGTTAGCAAGGTCGGATGGTGATTTTCATATCAAATTACACCTCCGTAACCGTGCCGACAATTTCGTATGGAGTTTAGTCGCTGTGTATGGTGCTGCCCAGGAAGAGTTCAAAGAGGCTTTTCTTCGTGAGTTGGTTAACCTGGCTAATACTAATCCACATCCAATCTTAATTGGTGGTGATTTTAATATGCTAAGGTTTCCATACGAGAAAAGCCGGGGACGGTTTGATGGTCATTGGCCTTTCTTGTTCAATGCTGTCATTGATAGCTTGGACTTGAGAGAGGTTTACATGTCCGGCAGACAGTTCACCTGGGCAAATAGTTTGCCGGAGCCTACATACGAAAAGCTAGATCGCGTACTAATGAGTACCGATTGGGAAGATAAATTCCCATTGGTAACGGTACGTGCTCTAGAACGTATTGAGTCTCTGTCAGACCACGCTCCTTTGCTTCTTTCAACTGGTACATCAAAACCAAAAGGCCATACACAGTTCAAGTTTGAACTAGGTTGGTTTTTGAGAGATGGTTTTGATGAACTAGTAAAGAAAGTCTGGCATAAACCGGTTGTAGGTGATAACCCGATACGGAGATGGAATAATAAAATGCGCAATTTGCGTAATTATCTCCGTGGATGGGCGAGACATACGACCGGGATGCTAAAGAAGGAGAAAGAACGTCTTTGTTCCATTATTGATGAGCTGGACCGGCTCGCAGAAACTAGGTTGCTATCTATGCAAGAGATTGAACTGAAAAGTCAATCCAATGCGAAAGTAGCACACATGTTGCGGGAAGAGGAACTCAAATGGTATCAAAGATCGAAGGCTCAATTCATTCTTGAAGGAGATTCGAATACTCGTTATTTCCATAATGTTGCTAATGGCAGACATAGGAAAAAACGGATTCAAAGTCTTCAACAAGAGGAAGGTCTAATCGAGGGACAAGAGTGTCTCAAGACTTATATCACAAAGTTCTATAAAGATCTGTTTGAGGCTCCTGAAGTAGGTAATATTACCATGGATGAGAGCCGCACAGATGATATTCCCCAAGTTTCAATGGAAGAAAACGCTTTTCTTACTGCTCCCTTCTCTGAAGAGGAGATAAAGAAGGCGATATTTCAGATGGAACATAATAAGGCACCTGGTCCAGATGGTTGTCCGGCGGAGTTCTATCAGCATTTTTGGGAAATCATTAAACATGATCTCCTAGAAATGTTTGACAGCCTGCAGAGTGGACATCTGGAGTTATATCGTCTTAATTTTGGGGAAATCGTTTTGTTACCTAAGGTTTTGAACGCAGAACGGATACAACAGTACCGTCCTATTTGCCTTCTTAACGTTAGTTTCAAAATCTTTACTAAGGTTGCAACTATTAGGCTGAATACGGTGGCAGACCATGTGGTAAAACCTACACAGACTGCTTTTATGCAGGGTAGGAATATCCTAGATGGGGTCGTGACTTTACACGAAACCGTACATGAGTTGCACACAAAAAAGCTTAATGGGGTAATCCTTAAAATAGACTTTGAAAAGGCCTATGATAAAGTGAATTGGGAGTTCCTACAACAGACTCTGAGAATGAAAGGATTTTCAGAGGAGTGGTGTACCCTAGTTCGCAGTTTCGTAGCTGGAGGTAGTGTGGCTATCAAAGTCAATGACGATGTTGGCCGGTACTTCCAAACAAAGAAAGGCTTGAGACAAGGTGATCCGCTATCGCCCGTATTGTTTAATATTGTGGCAGATATGTTAGCAATCATGATCGATCGAGCCAAAGAAAATGGCCTAATTGAGGGAATAATTCCACATCTTGTAGATGGGGGACTGTCGATCCTTCAATATGCAGATGATACAATTCTATTTATGGAGCATGATTTGGAGAAAGCGGCGAATCTGAAATTAATACTTTCAGCGTTCGAACGATTATCCGGATTAAAAATTAATTTCCATAAAAGCGAATTGTTCTGCTTTGGCGAGGCACATGATGCAGTTGTGCAGTATACCGAGTTATTCGGATGCGAGCAAGGTCAGTTTCCTATTAAGTATTTGGGAATACCAATACATTACAGGAGATTGACTAATGCAGAATGGGGCCAAGTCGAAGAGCGTCTGCAGAAAAGGCTAGCTAGTTGGAAAGGAAAATTGTTGTCACTCGGTGGACGACTGGTACTCATTAACTCAGTCCTTACTAATATGGTACTGTATATGATATCATTCTTCCAGTTACCCAAAGGAGTCTTAAAAAAATTGGATTATTTCCGATCTAGATTCTTTTGGCAAGGTGACTACGAGAAAAAGAAATATCGATTGGCCAGATGGGATGTAGTTTGTCGTCCACGGGATCAAGGGGGGCTTGGTATTCATGATCTTCAAGTCAAGAATTCAGCCCTACTTGGTAAATGGATTTTTAAACTACTAACCGAAGACGGCGTTTGGCAGACTATCCTGAAACGTAAATACATAGGCTCGAAAGCAATGTCACAGGTCACGTGGAGACCAGGTGATTCACACTTTTGGGCTGGACTCATGGCGACCAAAAATAAGTTTTTTCGCTATGGGGTATTTAAGATTAAGGATGGATCACAGATACGGTTCTGGGAGGACAAGTGGTTAGGCAATACCACACTCAGAGAACAGTATCCGGCCTTGTACACCATTGCGCGACATAAGGAGGATACGCTGGCTACGGTCATGCAAACATCACCCCCTAATGTTACGTTTAGGCGAGATTTAATCGGGCCTAGACTAGTGTCTTGGCAAAACCTGGTTGATAGATTAACTACAGTTACTCTTACACCAGGAGCCGATGAATTTCGATGGAAGATCACTAAGAATGGACAGTTCTCGGTGGACTCCATGTACAGAGCCATGATCCAGACGGATATGCCAATCGATATATTCAAAAATGTATGGCGTATGAAAGTGCCGCTGAAGATCAAGATCTTCGCGTGGTACCTTCGTAAGGGGGTCATACTCACAAAGGATAATCTTGTCAAACGTAATTGGCATGGAAGCTCTAAGTGTGTTTCTTGTTCTCACGATGAGACAATTAAACACTTATTCTTTGATTGCCCATTTGCGCGTTCTATATGGTCCGCTATCCAAATGGCTTCGAATCTATATCAACCCACTTCCGTTGCGAATATATTCGGTAACTGGTTGAATGGGGTAGATAAACGATTTAAGACTATTATTAGGGTAGGAGCGCTTGCCGTTATCTGGTCGCTCTGGCTATGTAGAAATGACAAGATTTTCAATGATAAAATTTTTTCTCGTATGCAGGTTCTATTCAGGAGCACAGGTATTCTCCGTTCGTGGTCCACATTACAACGAGGGGAGTTACGAGGCCTTTTTATGGAGGCATGTGCACGACTGGAGCAGGTGGCGAGGGATATTTTTATCCCACATGGATGGCCGCTTGATCTACGGATTGAGGCTCCATAGCTTTGACAGTCTACAGAGGATTTCGTAGCTTTCACAGTCTACAGAGGATTTTGTAGCTTTGTCACTCTTGTTTATTTTCAGTTTCGGATTGAGGCTGTGTGCATCTCACGATGCAGAGGCCGGGTGTAATGCTTGAATTTTTGAGTAATAAAGCCCTTTATCAAAAAAAAAAAAATAGAGTACCGCAGAAGACAGTTGTTAAGTTAATCAACTTCGCTGAATTTACCACCACGGATCTTTGTGACATTTGTACAATATAGTTCACGATTTATTTTTCTTATGCCAATAAATCCGCGGTAACTCGGACGTTTGCGCCAATCGGCGCAACGGGTCATCTAGTAATTTAACAAATAAATTAGTTTAGGCAAAAGTAAACGACGATTAACATAGTTGTGCACCATGTCCAAACAAATCTCGTCGAAATTCTCACCTTATCATCGCGAAACAAATTATCACTATCACCACCATTTTCCAAGCCACCGTCGCCGCTGCCACCACCACTACCGGCAAACCTTGGCACATCATGGCCTCTACCCATCATAGCTAGCTTCCTTCGCTATAAGATTTCATTTCTTTTTATGTCATGTCACTCTTTGGTTAAATCATTCATCCCATCCCGGATCATCATCAATTATCTTGTTCTCCTTGGCAAGGAGCTTGGCCACGAACTTGTTCTTCTCGGCTATGGCTCGTATCTTTTCGATGGCGACCTTGCGCAACCCCTCCTCTTGGAGTAATTGTCACTTCTCTTGTTTCTCTTGGACCTTCTTCTTGGCTATCTCTTTCTTTGCTTCTAATGTCTTGGCTATCATGTCCTCATTTGATAGCACCATATGATCTATCTTCTCCCTTAAGCTTCATGCCCCGACTTGGCTCTTGAGCTTATCCTTGGCCTTCTTGTTACCATCGGGCCTATTCTTATTTATTCCTCCACTTGGACCATCATATTCATCTTCATCATCTTCCACTTTGGTAACATCCCCTTTTTTTTTTCTAGATTCTTGCTCCCTCAACTTCCATTGCTCGCTTCGTTGGAGCAATTTCCAAAAATGATCTAGTGCAAAATCCTTGCACTTGGAAGATGGCATGTCATTGTACCGATTTTTTTTGCAATTTGTTCCTACAAAAAAGAAACTATGTCAATGTGACAACTATTCAAAACAAAGCTACACTGTAAAATAATGCAAAAGAAACTCACCGAATCATCCCGATTGGTACCACTTGGAGGTGCATTCCGCACTTGCTCCAAGCATCCTCCAAAATAGCTACACACCGGATGTGATCGCATCTTAGCGACCTTGGAGTGATCGGTAGGTGCGCTGTATTGTCGTGATATGGAACACGTCAACACCGTCAAATCTCTTTCGCTAAGATGGAATTGACAAGCGGAACACTTCAGCGGGGCGATGGTGCCCGCGCGGGATTGCGCACAAACGTGACACACGATGTACCCAGGTTTGGGGCCCTCTATGTGAGGTAAAAAAACCCCTACTGTTGCAATATGGAACTACTGTGGATATTACAGAGGTTCTCCTGGAGCTGTATCGAGGGAGAAGGCAATGGAAGCCTCTAGGGTTTCTACGAGAAAACAATTGGTCGACCCCCACTATGCAGATCCTGGCTTGCCTTATGTAGGTGCTGGCAGGCCGCTTACAGGTGGGACCGACTACTCTACAGTAAGACGACTGGGTCCCGTAGACTAATACTACACCGCCGCGCCCCTGCTGACAGGGAGCGCACTGCCCAGCCGCCTGGTATCGTGACAGTGTTGGGGACATGGAGGCCGGATCCTCCGGCTACGCCTTCTGGTCCTTGTCCCGTCGAGGTACTTGGCGGCGTGTGTGTGTGTGTGTGTGTGTGTGGGGGGGGGGGGGGGGGGGGGGGAGCAGCGGACGGCGCGGCTATGCACGCCGCCCATACCCCTGTGTCGCATTTGACTTCTGGTAGCCGGCTTGGCCTTGGCAGCCGGTGAGCTGATCGCGCCGCTTGGCGTGTGACCGACTAGACTCGCAACCAGCCTTCTCTAATTCCCTTTGGCCGCTGCATCGTTCGGCCCTTCAGCCCGTAAAATCGGTTTGTCTAGTAGTGAGGCTAATCTTCTGGGTACTTTGAGCCACTCGGGGGTCATCCCCCCGGCAGGTATGGTTTACAACCGTTTTCCAGATTGGTCCAAGCGATGCATCAACTAAAAAAACTTGTCCTTTACCTTTGCCAATACCGTTTGCTGGTTTGATCATTGCCGTTAACGGAGTCAAGAGAAATTCTCTCCCAAGCGTGGATCAAGACCTCATCTTCCATTGGGTGTAGTTCACGTCCCTCGGGTGTTTTTTTTTGCTTGAGAAGTTTCGAACACCATCCCTTCAATCTCCTCCACCTCATCTTCTTCTTCCTCACCGCCACCATCGGTCTCGTTGTAACCAAAGTCACCCAGAGGAAATCATCAAGGTTTACCACATTGTCATTCAATATGTTAACATATGAAGAATTGGGTACTTCATACATGTTGGAGTTACAAATAAAAGCCACAATTTCACAACAAAACTTGAATTTGAAGCGAACCTAAAAGTGAAAGGAGAATCTTACCTCGGTGCATGCATTTCTTCGCGCCGTCGATGGTTTCTTCCGTTTCACCACGGCCTTCCGCACCTTCGACGGTTTCACCGTCACAGCCGTGGCCGGAATGGAAGCAGGGTGGCGACATCGACTGCACAAGCAAGGCCACCAGTAGAGACGATGGTAGCGGATGTAGAAGTGCACTCGTTGCCGAGCCGCTTTCACTTTGTCGTGGGAGCGGTGGAGTCTGCCACCGGCACGAGAGCAGCGTGGGAGGAAGACAGGCAAGCCGCGAGATCTGCCCGGTCTGCTGGATCAGAAAATGGCGCCGCCACGATGGGGACAACGACCATCGATGGCTAGGAGGCATCCATGATGGTGCTTGAAGGCCGCGGCAAGGTCGGACGGCACGGGGAAGGGGGTTTGGCGGTGGCGGCAGGTCGAGAGGAGAGGGAACTCGCGCGCGTGAAATTTCCCTCCCACCAAGTGCTTCCTTGCGATTCAGGGTACCCTCGTTTCGGCAGCGGAAATCGGGGTTTCTCGGGTTGGAGAGGTGAATTCTTGGGAGCCCGAAAAATATTTTACAGTTCGACGCTGTTTGCAGGTTCCGATCGGGTGCTTTTTCGGCCAAAAAATTAGAAGCAAGAATTATTTTCTAATTCCGCGCCTTTTACGGGCTCTCCTAGCATATCCACTTGGTGCTCCAATAGGCATCGTGGGAGCTTCCGAACGAGATGGGCCTATGAGGGCCCCTTCCCCACTTGCTGCAATCTTTCTATAATTTTTCTTTTGCAATTTTTAATATTTGAAGTTCTATAAATGGATAAAAATGGAACCGTGCTACGTTATCAACAAGGAAAATATAGTTGAGAAATAGCTAAAAATAAAAATTTACATACTATAAAAATAAATTTGACTTTAACTATGATGCGGCCAATCCTTTGCGCACCCATAAATGTTTCACTAGATCATTTTGGAATTGATCATTAACAACTTCATCTCGTATCTGCATATGCATGTCGATGAATTCAGTCCAATCCGTTGGCACATTATGATCAACAATTGCAAAAGGATCCTGAAACTCATACGGAAGGGGATCATGCACTGGATTTGCACGTCCATCCTCAATGATCATGTTGTGCATGATTACACATGCAATTATGACCTCCCACATCTGCTCGGACGACCAAGTGAGAGATGGGTACCGGATAATGACAAACATCTGTTGGAGCACTTCAAATGCACGTTCAACATCCTTTTTTATGATCGTGTGTATCGAGAAAAACCAAGATCTCTTGTTGCCGAGAGGCGTAGAGATTGTCTTCACAAATGTATACATGTAGACCACCTAGGATAGATGGTATCGGTTAGGTACCACCCCTTAGTGTATTCATGGTAATTGATCACATAGTTGACTAGCGGAGCATGGCCTTCGACAAGTTTCACAAACATAGGAGAGCGCTGTAGCACGTTGATGTCATTGTGAGATCCTGCCATGCCAAAAACAAACATGCCAAATACATAGCTCCCGGTCATCCACAATCTCAAGTATCAAGTTGAAAACTCCATGATGCCCCCCTTTGTACAATCATTTCCGACCAAATGGACAATTCTTCCGGCTCCAATGCATGCAATGGATGCTTCCAAGTATCTTAGGAAATCCTCTTGCTTCATTCATTGCCATGATGCGATTTGTTTCTTTCTTATTTGGTCCTCTCAAATAGTTTGGTACAAACACAAAAACTATCGCATTGCAGAACTTGTACATGGCTTTGATAGTTGTGAACTCTGATATGCATAGATAGTCGTCTTGACCATCTAGTGGGGATCTATATGCAAGCATTTTCATGGAAGCATTGCACTTCTGGACTGATAAGAAACCAACCATTCTCACTGCATCTTTCTTTAACTTGAACCAGGTGTCGGGCTCCCACACACCTTGCACCAACTTCAGGAACAAACCTCGGCTCATACAAAATCTCCGACGAAAATCCTTTACATCAAATCTCGGATCATCGGAAAAATAATCGACGTAGAGCATGCAATGGACCTCCATCCTCATCCTCGGTTTGGCCTTCTTCCTCCCAAACTTAGATCTCCTCGCTTGGGTTCAACATTGGCGGCATCCTCAGTTTGAATCTGTGTAAGAAAACCAAGAATAGCCAAGTTCTCGTCTTCCTCGTCATCTATATCGGCCTCTTCCTTTATGAGAAAGTATGCCATCATCTCATCGTCGTTGTCCATCTGTTGGAATGAAAGTGGGATGCAATCAAAAGGCGATCGTCGGTGGCGGGAAAAAAGTTTAGAGAAGACGACGCCTGGTATCATGAATTAAGACGTTCTTCCTACAAGAATGAAACGAGTCTCTCTAACTAGATGGCCGTGATATCATGTCATGATTTTTTGGATCGCTACCACGGGATGAGTAGAACAGAGGATGTCAAATTCATCTCGGAGGTGTCGAATCCGGCCAATGATTTTGCTGATTGTAGGGGCACTTCTTGTGTAGGTTACACATCGTAGAGCTTCCTTCCATAGATGAGTTTCTGTGGCATGAAGGGGTCACTCATGAAATTGACCATTTAGGAAACCAAATAATGTAACAAGAATTAATCAGGGTGTGATTTTCTATAACACTACTTCTGTAGCGTTCCCATATTTAAATAATGCAAGATCACAAAATGAAATATCATGCAAATGCGTCAAAATCTATTACACCGCATGATCCAGTATTTACAAAATAACTTTACAACTTGCATAGTCTCAGAAGACTAGCGGGAAACAAAATTACAGCGGAAAACTTAGTACACCATTTGTTCCATCTGCAAATTGGTATATGCAGCCACAAGGGGGCCAATACAATTTAATGTATTGGCAAGTAACAATATGGTGGATATAAATGACAAGATTAATACTACATGCATATTTGGCTGAGTGGAGTTTTGGCTAAGTTTGCACAAAGCAAGTTTTCTCCTATCTCATTTGTAAAACGGATATTTAAGTCTGTGCCCCCGGTTTCTTAGTTTTGCTCACTTTTCCCCAATCGCTCATTTCGCCGTGGTTTTGAGAAACTTTTCGGGGGCAAAAGTGAGAAAAATTTGAAAGCAAAAATTTAGAGACATGGGGAAAAGTGAGAAAAAGTTAACGAATGGGGAAAAGTGAGCAAAACTTAGAAACCGGGGACACAAACTTAAATATCCCGCAAACTTTGTAAAAATAACCTTTTCTTTTCAAAGGGTGGCAACATTGGATTAAGTTCCAAGCACCACATGTACTATTCACTTAGTCAAAATTTTACTTATTGAAAATGGTGTTGAGATTGTTTCGTCATTTCTTGTCCATTTTCTCATAGTTGTCCATAACAGGGGACACGACTAAGATTTGAGTTTCTAACTCTACGGAGGTTGTGCACTTTCACCTTTTGTCTTCAAGTATCCCAAACATTCTATACACCCGGAGTGCATCATGGAAAGGAGATAATTGAGTCAAGATCTTTCAAAAGAAGAAGTTCAACCCAACCGGCAAGACCCGTTCCACCTATAATTATGCTACATCTGCTTGTCAAGCCTGGGCTGAACTCTCACAACTTAGTTGATCAAGACAGATCCCATATTGTCAAAAGGTTGCGCGGGAAGCTACTAAACAAAGAAGGATAAGTAATCTCTTTGTTCCTGGGAGGCCATCCACAAGTGTACTCTTTCAGTGGAGAACACCATAGAAGTGTCCCTACTGAGTCACTCAACATAAACCATTCTTTCCACTTCCACCCAGGTGTTTCATCGGGGGTTATACTTAGAAATTTTCCGCAACATCCAGTAAAAACAATTTCACAGCATTGCTAAGCATCTACAGAGCTTAATGACTACAAGGTAAAAAGTGATGGATACACACTACTAGGATAATAGCATAGCATAATATAACCCAGTAAAATTTCCTATCATGCATACTACTCAAAAATCAACTAATGCATATAGAAAATAATGGGTAGTTGATGGTGTATTACTTGCCTATTTAAAGTTGGTGTTGATCCACCCACTTTATTCACGAAAGAACGTTGCTCTCCGTACTATCTAAACAATACAAGTAACAAAATTAAACAAAAATTCATAAACAAAATAACAACGTATAACAATCAACAATCTAAACACAACAATTTATTCTACCAAGGAAATTATAGTGATTGGGTTTAGTGTATAGCAAATGGCCAAGGATTGGTCAAGAATTGTGTTTTGAAGAGTTCAAACTTATTAATAAAAAAATTCACTCATGATGATCATATTTACTCTAATATGCAAAAAAAAACTTGTTATTTCAATACACAAAGAGAAACTAAGTAATTATAGTTAGTGTTTTCCATTTGCGACTAAGGGTTGGTCTTTGATCAAAAGATCACACAGAGGTCTAATCTATTTATGTCTTGTCTTCTTCAAGTCTTCTTTTGCTTCCTTGAGTTTCTTCTGATGTCTAAGTCTTTTTGCACATTGCTTCAATGGCCCTTCTTGTAGTCCTCCTTATTGAGTCTAGAGACTCAGTCTAGGGAAAATCTTCAGGCTCCTTTGTAGCTTCCTCCTTGGTGTGGTGACTTCATTGAAATTTCCAACACTTAATGGTTTTGGTACAACTAGGAGCTGGTCTTGATCTAACTTAGCCACCATAAAGTATAAAGGAACATAAAAGAAAGGGATTATTACTCTTGTGCCCCCTATTCCTTAGTCTTGCTCGTTCTTCCCCACGCTCTAAACTTTTGTTCACTTTTCCCTATTCTCTTAGCTGAAACTCTCGCAAAAGTTAATAACTGGCTTGCCGTCCAGTCAATCCATTGACCGTCAACTTCTGAGTTTGTGCTGACAAGTGGGGCCGGGTTCTCCTTTGACCGTTGCGTGCCTAGTGGGACCGCAAGGAGACACGTAAGCGAGCTTGTCTGAAGCTGAAACAGATCGACACTGCCGCATCGCGCAGCCTCGCCCCCTCCACCGCCGCCCCATCCCCTCTGCCGCCGTTGTGGCGTGTTTGCCGCCGCCCCATCCCCTCTGCCGAGTTATCAGTCTCATCTACCCCACCTCACCATCTCTGAAGCCATGTTGATCCAGGACCCCCCAGAATGCCCTCAGCCGTGGAGAGGATTGGGTCGAATCAACGGCAGATACTTCATGGATTAGACCCGGGTAAGCAACGTTTCCCATTGAATTGGTGTTCTAGCTTGTAAGTAAGGCCGTATTTGACATTTTTTAGCTTGAATCGTTCCAATTTCTCTCCTCTGTCCCGTGCCTAAATGCAGCCATATGTTTGAACTAAATAGGATTGATCCTGCGCTGGATTTCCGGCTGGCGGTTAGAATGGAAACTAGTGTGCTGCGTGGTACTAAACCGCATTTTCTTCACTCGTTTTTCTATCCGGTTGTGATAGAAACAAACATTTGCTCTAGATATTTTCTCACTACCCTCCGTTCACCCTTTCTGTGGAGCGATGCCGATGCTGTTGAACTGGGTTGCTTCAACAGTACCGAGCAAAGATTTCTCCCACTAACTTGCAAAGAGCATCTCGGGTTGTTTTTTACTCTGAATGCTGGCAGCCATTTCAGTAAACTTCATATCGAAGTGCTTCAGGCACGCGCAGAACCAGTCAAGGGGAAGGGTGTTCGGCAATCATATGTCTCTACTAATAGCCAGCACCCTGGGACTCCTTGTAGGTTGAGACCAAATAAAGCGAGTGGTTCGTGGAGCCACAACATGTCTGCTGCTGAATCTGCTACCGGTAGTGCTGCTGCTTCTCCTGTACCTGCTATGGTCGTTGTAGAAGAAGATGCAGAACCTGCTGAGGAAGTGCCTCGAAATGATGATGAAGACGAGATGATGTACCTTGAACTGGTAGATAGAGCCAGTCAGCAAGCAGTGGATGATGAATATCCGGAGGAGCCCATGAGCCGAGCTAGGTTTGATGACACTAACAATGAAGAGGATGCGAAGAACAATGACAGCTTAATTTTGGATGAATACGATGGTGACGACGTGCCAACAATTGAGTGGAACAGGGAGAATCCTGAGCTTACTGAAGGCACCATATTCCAATCGATGGTGGACTGTCGGAATGCAGCAACTACATATTGCATTCTTACTGAAAATTCGTATAAGATTCAAAGGAGTGAGCCAAGAAGGTTCACAGTTTATTGTCCATACGATAGGTGTATGTGGAGGTTGCATGCATCCTGTATGCTAAAGAGCAAACTGATTCAGGTACTCCAAGTTGATTGATTGTTTTATTTCAGATAATTGAGTAATGTTTCTTATCCATTAATTTTTACCCTTTCTTTTGTTTCAGATAAAGAAAACCCCACACAATCACACATGTCCACCTGGAGGGGGACGGGGGAAGGAAAAAAAATCCAAACTAGCAAAAACTCGATGGGTGGCAGATGCAATATTGGATCGGCTGAGAGAAAAACCTGGTCTTGGTCCAACAACACTCCAAGGGAAGCTTTTTGAGAAGTATAAGATTGTAATTCCTTACATGAGGATTTTCAAAGCTAAATAAATGACTCTTGACAGGATTAATGGTCAATGGAATGAAAGTTTTCAGTTGCTTTACACCTTCAAGGCTGAAGTGGAGATGGCTAGTCCAGGCAGTGTTGTAGAAATTGATAAGCATACAGTTCCATTCAAAATAAAAGGGAAGACATTTGAGAAGGAGTGCTTCAGAAGGGCTTTTGTATGTTTCAAGGCTTGTTGGCAGGGGTTTCTTGATGGATGCAGGCCTTATTTGGCTCTAGATGCTACCCATTTGACTGGAAGATGGAGAGGACAGTGTAACACCCCGGCCTCCTCGTAGCCGGCGGCTGTCACCCCTGGTAGCTCTCTAGGATCTCTAGACTGGCCCCACAGACCAACACTAGTCTTTCCTGCGCACTTTGTCCTCACTCATGCGCACCCGGGAAGGACTTCCCGGTTGGTCACCCATCCTCAAATTGCTCCAGGCCAAGCACGCTTAACACTGGAGTTCTTTCAGAACGAGCTTCCGGAAAAGAAGTTGCAACTTGTTGATATGAGTATCCTATTAATCCTATTGAGCCCTGCGCTAGGATCTCACAGACAGCTAGTAGCAACTTTTGCAGTTGATGGACACAACTGGCTATTCCCAATTGCCTTTGGAGTTTTGGAGGCAGAGTCCGAGGAAAGTTGGGTCTGGTTTCTACAGCAGTTGCGCAACATTATAGGCACACCCCTAGGTTTAGCTATACATACAAATGCTTGCAAAGGTCTAGAGAGTGCAGTAGAAATTATATTCCCTAGAGTGGAGCATTGGGAATGTATGCGACACTTAGCGCAAAATTTTAAAAAGAAGTTCAAAGGAAAAGTTTTTGATGAGAACTTATGGCCAGCATCATACACATGTAGCGGAAGGAAGCATGAGCACCATTTGAGAGTGTTGTATGCTCAGAAACATCCAGAGGTGAAGGAGTATATGGATGCATATCATGGAAAGGTGTGGTCAAGAAGCAAATTCAACACCATATGCAAAGTAGACTATGTGACCAGTAATCTTGCAGAATGCTTCAATGCAAAGTTCAAGTCAGTGAAGGGTTATTTGGTTTGGCAAGCATTTGACAAGATGAGGCAGATGATCATGATAAAGATGGCTCTTCGCAAAAGAATTGCTGAAACACAATATGTTGGCCATGTTATACTCCCATGACTGATTAAGGCATTGCATCACAAGGCAAGAGGACTGAAGATGAGATGCATTCGATCGTCGACATACGAGGCTGAGTTAGCATACACTGACAGTAAAAATAGGGAATGGAGGTATCAAGTGAACCTAGCAACTAGGGAATGCAGTTGTAGGCAATGGCAGATTCGTGGGAAGCCATGCATACATGCTCTACATCTGATGACTCTGATTGGGGGGGGGGGGTGAAGACGGTGAAGTTGATCAGTATTGCTCTGAGTATTTCTCTGTTGCTAAATTTAAGGCTGCTTATGCTCACAATGTGCCTGCACTCATGGGAAAATACCAATGGAACATAGTAGATCCAGGGTTCAAACTCCACTCTCCTTTACTGACTAGACCACCCGGAAGACCAAGAAAAAACAGGTACAGAGCAGGTGAAGAGGGTCGTGTACCAAAAAAGAGGGCGTGCAAAAATGTGGAATTCTGGGGCACATTGCTAGGCTTTGTTCCAATCCAGTGAATGCATCATTTGGAGAAGAGGACCGATGGATAGATGCAAATGCAGAGGAGAATGCATCAGCAATGGAGGGGACCATGTAGCAGCAATTGAGTCTGAAGATGCACTCCTCGTTGAAGCAGCACCTTGGTATGTGTGTGAATTCCCTTTTTTATGAATTTTGTTCTCTTTTCTCCATATGTATTATAATTTTATTTCTTAGCACTAGGATAGATGGAGGCAGAGGGAAGAAAAGGTGTAGAGAGGAAGCTATAAGAGAAGAAGAGGATAGAGCCCAAGAAAATGAAGTTCAGTCATCATCGGATGGCTTAGAATTTGAATCCATGACTCTTGGTGGTTTTGAAGCTATAAGAGAAGAAGAGGATAGAGTAATTGTTCCAGTTGTTCCTTTAAGGATTACTGAACACACAGATGACCTTCAACTTGTCGTCAAGTGCTCGCCGAGTGGAATTACTCCGTCACCACCTCCACGACCGCAACCCCAAGGGAAGATCAGAAGGAACAAGATGATTCCAAAGAGTACTCCAGCTAGGGAAAACCGGAGCAAGACGGTGAGGCCATCTGCTCACACAAGGAGCAGGTTGAAGATTTGAATTTGAACTATGAATTTGAATTTGAACTATGAATTTTAATTTGATGGATTTGTAGTTAGGTGTTTGTGTTGTCAACTTTAGATCTTGTAATAACTTATAAGTCTTAATAATATTGTTTCTGCTTTGGTATCATATGAGAGGCAAAATGCATATTTGAAACAAAGGTTGAATTTGAAGCAATATTTGAATTTGGAACAAAATTATAACTTGAGCCAAAGTTAATGTTGTACAAAAATTTCAAGTATGTTGCTCTTTAGTACTTTTTTGAGCTAAAGTTGAACTTTCACGAACATTTAAACCCCAATATTTGAAGGTGATCAATCCGAAGGAGAAACGTGCTACAAATGAGCTCTGAATCTAGGGTAAACAGCCCCATTTGTAATCAAGTTTTTTTCGACCTTCGCTAAATGAGCCAATATTTTTTAGGTGACACTTATTCCATCTAAATAGTGTCTAGTCGAAGTCTCACTATTTATTGAATTTTTTCCATATTATTTATTTATTTTTTGAAAAAATCCTTTGAATTGAAAACCACCAAAACACACGATTGAGATATGAAAATGTAAAAGTAAGTTCAGAACCGTCTTATTCACTCCAAGAGGAAGCATTGGTGATTTTTTCGATTTATTTGAATTTTTTCAAAACCAAAACCCTCATTCACTCTCCATCGAACTCTGAACAGGTCTATACACGGTTGCTCATTTGTGAGAAGCCTTTTTCATGAAAATGTCTTGACACCGAGTTTATATTTTTTTTCTCATAACCATGTCACATATGACGGCTATGTGAGCTTGCCGTGCATGTTTTGATTTTTTTTTTGAATTAGTTATGGTCATTTGAATCTGATTTTGATGGCTCGCTTGTGAAAATGATTTTTCTTGAAAATGTTCCTATATCATGTTTATATTTTTTTATAGTAAATATATCTTATAAGCTGACAAACTACGCTTCGTTTCCATTTTTTTGATTTTCTTGAATTAGTTATGGGCATTTGAAGTTCTGTCATACCCTAATAACCCCAAAACCCCAAAACCCCGATAACATCATAACCCCAAAACCCTAGCGCCGAACATCAGCCATCCGATCATACCCTACCGCCAATGCCAGCCGTAAGATCTGACCTTCTAGAAGGAATTCTGGGGACATGCCCACGCGTCGTCTCCGCGCCGTTGGATGGCGTCGACGGTTGATATCAGAGTTCAGTCTTATAGAAGGGCGGGCGATCCGCGGGCGGCTGGTTCTAAATCCTGATTGGCCGCGCCGTTGTATTCCACTGACACATCAACACAGTTACACAGCAGCCCGTGCCCTCCTCCACCCATCGACACAGTCACACAGCAGCCCGTGCTGGCCTCCCCTTTGGATCTCGGCGACAGAGCAGTTCTTCTTCCTCTCTGGCGAAATGTCAACCTCCATTTCATCCTCCCGCCCCTCGTGGCCTACGTATGGTCCAGTGCCGATGCAGCAGTGACCGGACTGCCCATGCACCGCTCCACTGAAGCGGTGGACTTCGAAGGAGGAGAAAAATGACAACTTTGGGCGCGAGTTTGTCAGATGCGAGAGCAGGTCGGAGGGGCAGATAGATCTTGGTTCCTCTCGCATCCTTTAGCTCTGAATTTTTTGTTTCCAGATCTGGGTTCTCTTCTTGCATCCACGGAGTTGGGATTTATGCTTCATTATTTCGTTTTCAGATCGTGAAAAAATGCAATCATTCCGAGTGGATGGATGAGTATGTGGAGAGGTTTCAAAGGGAGGGTTTGATTGATTTAAAGGGGGCTCCAACCCTCGAGCTCAATCTGCCTCTGTCGTGGTGGTGTCACGGCAGATGCCATGGGATGGCTAAAGATGTGGGGACGATGGACGCTGGAGGTGTCCGGGGAGGGATCACGCGACGAGTAGCCGCGTGAGGTAAGATCCACACAACACAAACAACACGATGTACCCAGGTTCAGGGCCCTCGTGAGGAGGTAAAACCCCTACTCCTGCCTTTCTCTATGTATTATGATGTCTCTCCGAGTAGCCACGGTACAAATGATATCGCTACCGAGTAGCTTCTCTCTTCCCTCCGGGTAGAACTAGGTCAAGAACTTAGGGTTTCTAGGGTTCACTATGAGCGTGGAGCCAGATCCCTCGCGCAGGAGGCGGCGGGGCACCTTATATACACGGTGCCCAGCCGGATACGTCCAAATACGAACAAGTGTCGACATAGTGTGCACATCGTCCTTTCTCCGAGTACCCGCTGACAGCTTTGGTTCCTAATCTTGGCTGCTTCTGTAAAGTCGTTGGGCAAAACTAGGGGACAGACTGGTATCACTGTACCTAGGCACAGAGTAGGCCCCCCTTATCCTGCCACGGCCTGCTTCCATGCTGTCACTGTCAGGCAGGCCGGTCCCAGATGAACCGTAGTTCGAATGCTGCCAAGTACGGACCCAGGATACGCGGGATCCTGTGTCAGAACGGCTCCTTTGACTTTCTGGCCCGAGTAGGTTCCCGCCAATTGTACTCGGGCCACCTCTTCTACTCGAAAAGATAGAACTTGCTTGATTTCTCCTTCTGGTCATCTTGAGGTGAGACCGAGTAGCGGTCGACCGGGTAGCGAGTACCAGGTAGTCGGCTACTCGACCAAACCTCCCTTCTGTAAGCTGCCTTTACCACCTGCCTTTACCCTATTCGGGGGTAACCCCCCGACAGCAGTCCCCGAAGCTGGTTGAGTCTTGCGAACTTGTTCACTAGGCTCTGCCAGCTTAAAACCAGCCTTCGCATCTCAGCCCTTGAACCTCAAGATGCCGAGTAGAACCTCCGAGTAGCTATCTGGAAAGTACCTTGAGTTTCCTCTCTTCCGAGTAGCACTTGCTTTCTACTCTGTACCCGAGTAAAAAGACTTAGAGAAATTTCGTAGATTGAGCCTCTGCAGCGCAGAGCACAATCCAGCCCTTCGCGCAGCAACTGCACACGTGTCAAGCATCCACAACCTCGTCGTTTCGTTGCCCAGGACATGACCTGCCACGCGTCCAGTTTTCACGCAGTGGCCCACCGGCCGTCGTGTCCCATCAAGTGTAGTTATAGGCCACGATTCGGTGGTGGGATCAGCTGTGGCCATTACGCGCGCAACCGGCGCTTGTGTGCGTTTCTAGCCGGCCACAGGATCCACCACACGCCACAATCGATCCCACTTCCACGACGGTAACGGTAAACTCGCGGAGGAGATATAAATACCCCCGCCGGTAACTTCCTTTTCCCCTTCCCTTGCACTATTCCTTCTTCGTCTCCTGCTCTTCTCCGCCACCGAGCTCTCCGCCGCCGCGCAAGCTCTCGCGCCGCTGTGGACTCAATCCCCCAACCAACTCCCCTCGAAATCTTCCACTCCTTCCACCCGCAGCAATGGCCAAAGCTGGCTGGGCCGGCTCCTCCGTCACCGCGGAAGATTGCGCCTGGCTCGTCAATACCAGGCGAGTTCCTCCCGGCGTGGAGTGCCGGGCGCCAGACGGTGAAATCGTGCCATCCCCGCGGGAGGGTGAGCGCGTGGTCTTCATGTCGCATTTCGAGCGCGGCTTCGGATTGCCGGCCTCTGATTTCCTCCGGAAGTTCCTCAATCACTTTGGCATCCAGATGCATCATCTGCCCCCCAATGCCGTCGTCTTCCTCGCCTACCACGCCGTGGTCTGCGAGGCCTTCCTCGGCATCCGGCCCACGTGGGAGACGTGGCTCAGGTACTTCCACCTGCGCCAGCAATCCACCGGGAAGAAAGACTCCGCGGGCGTCGCCCGCGCCACCGACACCGGCTGCGCCATGATGGTGCAGCGGTCCGGGACGAACCACCCCCGCATCAAGGGGCTGGACTCCGTCAAGCTGTGGCAGAAGACGTTCCTCTACGTCAAGAACGTTGCCGCCGCGGAAGGAGCCCAGGTGGACGATCGAATCAACCTGCCCGTTTGGAGCAATCGTGCTCCGATCGGGATGTACTGGAAGGAGAAGCCTGCCAATGACGAGGACGCCATCGAGATGGAGAATAGACTTGGCTGGCTGAAGGCGCAGGGCCTCAAGAATGACGATCCGGTGGCTTGCTGGATCCAGCGCCGAGTGCTGCCCTTGCAGGAGCGCTGCCATCTCATGTGTTACATGGGAGGCCCCCGCGACTGCACCAGGACCACCACTATCGAGATCGACAACATCGACGTTCCCTGGCACGCAAGGAACATCTTGTCGACGAGTCTTGGCGACCACTGGCAATACGGGTTCGTCCCGTACAGCCGTACAAAGCCGATTGAACGGGTACGCCTTTCTCACTTTGCTCTCTGCATCTACTTTCCGAGTAGTTAATTCCTCCTCCTGCCGCGAGTAGCGCTCATCTTCTGCACCGAGTAGGGTACTTAGCCGAATTGCGTAGGCTTAATGTGCTTCGTGCTTGCACGCCTTGCCGGATAGCCTATTCGAGAACAATTCTTAGGCTCGATGTGCTTTATACCTGCACGCCCTTCCGAGTAATACCTTTCAGCAAACATGCTTAGGCTTAGTATGCTTTGTGTTTGCACGCCTATCCGGGTAGAATGCTTAGTAAACTGCCTAGGCTTTGTGTGCTTTGTACCTGCACGCCTATCCGAGTAGAATTCCTTCCTGGTACTCGGCTAGTCTGTGATCCTTCTCTGTTTTTCAGGTTCTCACTCGCCAGATAATCGAGAGCTGCGAGGTTTTTGAGGGCAACTGGTCTCCTGATCGTGAGGAGGACGATGTGCCCTCTCTCGATGCCGCGGAGCAGACCAACCTCTCTCGTTCCCCCACCACTGACAAGCGCGACGCTCTCCGCACCTGGTCTGATGAGGATTTTGATGGTACCAGCATCTTCACCTTGTTTTGTTTCCGAGAGGCACCAATCCCTTGTTTGCTGTTTCTGATTCATTCCTCTATTCTCTTGAATTCTCAGATGAGGTAGCCGTGGAAAAGGATGACGAGGACGAAGACGAGAACGAGGGCGATGCGCCCCTAGTCGTCAAGCCTCTGTCCGTCGCCGCTCCTGAGACCCGCAAACGGACTGGTAGCGGAGCACCAGCGCCTCCTGCCAAGAGGAAGAAGCCCGCTGAGAAGAAGGTGGTCGTGAAGAGGTCCAGACGAGAGCTCAAGTCCACCACCGCGTAAGCCCTCTTCTCGGTCGCCTCCCTTCTCGCGCTGTGCTATTCTCCCCAAATTCCTTCTAATTTCTGGTTTCTTCCTTCTCTATAGACCTCCCATGGATGCGAGCGCAGCTCTCGCGTCCGACCAAGCTAAGGAATCATCAGTACCTCTGATCAATCTGGATGATGATGAGGACCACACCGTCGACGTTGCTGCTGCCAACGCACGGACTGCTGATGCTCCAGAAGCAGAATCAGAACCAGCAGCACAGGACACTACCATCCACGATGAGAGACCCCCTTCTCCTCCGGCTAGCAATGCCGAGGAGAACCAAGATCAAGAGATGCAAGACAACACCGCCGCCGAGCGGCCTGAAGCAGAGCAAGATCAGCCCACCACAGGGGCTGCTGCACAAGAGAATCTCGCTGCCGAGCAGCGAGTAGAAGACACCACCGCCACAGATGCCACCATGACGGATGCTTATCCATTGAGCAGCGTGCAGCCAGGCGACGCGCCGAGTAGCGCCCAGCCAGGAGCCGCACAGGGCGACGGATCCGCGGCGCCTCCAACTGCGCAAGGCCCTACACCGCCGACTTCTTCCTCGTCGCCGCAAAGTAAAGACACATCCAGCCCTCCTGCCGGGCGAGTAACCAGGCAACGAGCGCTGGATGCTCTGAGGGATGAGGTTGCGAGAAGAGCAGCCGCTAAGAAAGAAACAGTTGAGAAAGGCCCTTCCGAGAAGGAAACTGCTGATAAGGAAATTGCTGAGAAGGCCAAGGCTGAGCAGAGGATAGCCGAGAAGGAATCTGCCGAGAAGGCAGCCGCCGAGAAGGCGAAGGCCAAGACTGACGGAAAGAAGGCCGAGGACCCCGAGAAGCAGAGGGCCGAGAAGGAGAAGACGAAGAAGCGGTCCAGAGACCAAGTGCCGCCACCAGCCTCAGGTGGAGCACTCGTGATCCACGAGTCTGGCCCGATTCCCGCCGCGCTCTCAGCTGATGCTCGCGCTGCTGGCCAGCCTTGCTACCCGGAGTACATGATTGAGGTTAGCCATCAGCACTCAATCGGCTTCCCTCCCAAGGACAAAGCTTTAGCTATCCAGAGGGGAAGGAAGGTTGTAGCCATGAACTCCCCTCCTCCAGATCCAAGCCAACTCCAGTCTGTCAACATCGCTTCTCGTGGAGTCCAAGACAAACCAATAACTTCAAAAGGCCTTGAGCAGGTACTGGACACCATTGGCTTCATCGACGCCAAATGGGATAGCAAGGTTCTCGGCGTGGAGAAGTGGCACGGTCTTAGCCTTGGCGGCATCGACCACATGCGCGTGGACTGGAACAAGGTCGACCTGGGACACAAGCCCATGTCCGTCTCCACCGAGACCGCGACACTCGCAGCCAAGATGTTCCTGCATCGCAAGAATGCCGAGGACATCGAGCAGGCCTACGCAGTAAGTTTTCCTTATCTTTTCCGAGTTGAATTTTCTTCTCTTCTATTCGCCTTTCTGCTCCTTTCCATCACTCCCAGTCCCCGAGATTCTAGCCGAGTAGGTGGATACTCTCCGAGTAGCCTCCTACTCGGGTTGAATCTACTCTGCCTTTTCTAACTTGCTTCTTCTCGCTTCTCAGGATAGCGTCCTGAAGCGGACCAACCTATACCGCCATCTTCTCTGGAACCACTCTATCGCCAGGAGGCGAATTGCTGCTTTAGAGAAGGAAAAGGCAGTTGCGGAGGCAGCCAGCAAGAACGCCAACGACAGCACCCAGCAGCTGACTGAAGTGCAAGGTACGCTTTTAGCTGTGCGGTTCATGCGTTTTTTGTTTACGCTCGCTTAAGCTTTCTCTTGCGCTAACCTTTTCTACTCTGCAGAGAAATTGAAGAGCCTAGCCGAAGAGCACGAGAAATGCCGCACTTTCGTGAAGAACGCCGAAGCCACCATCAAAAGGCTGGAGGGTGAGTTTGTTGCTCACTTGGTTTGATCTTGAATCTGTTTCTTCGCTGCTTCTCTATTGACCTTGTCTGGCTCTTCGCAGAAGATCACAAGTTGTTTGCTGAGGCACACCAAGATTGTGTCAAGCCAGCAGAGGTGCAGAACCAACTATCCAACCAGGCCGCTGCGTTGCTGAAGGATCACGCCACCGAGACCGAGAAGCTGCAACTCCAGTTGCAAAAGGCACTCCAGGATGCCATCAACATTGGCGCCGAGAGGGACAGAGCAAACGCCGAGAAGGCCAAGGCCGAGACCACTTTCAGAGCCAAGGAGAGGGCCCTTGAGCAGGAATGCGAAACTTTAAAGAAGACCAACGCTGATCTCTTCGCTCAGATGGATAGCTTGCGCCTGATCCAAGAAAAGCACATTTCTAACGAGGAGTCCTGGAAGACCCAGCTGCAGCGGCTGCGCAACAAACTGTCCGGTAAGTCTTTTCTTCGCTGCTTCTTTTCTTCTCGGTCGTATTTCTTCTCGGTTTTCCTCTACTTGGTTCTTCTCTTCTCGGTTCTGAAGTTACCACATGCTATTTCAGAGATCTGGCCTCATCTTGACTCCCCTTCTGCGCCTACGGTGGCCAAGGCCAAAGCAGCTCGCCTTGCGAAAGGTGAGGCAGCAGATACCAGAGCCGAGATCGAGGACAGCTTGCTGGTGCTCAAAGGCTATTTCGAACAGCTGGCTGGCGTCGGAACTGACTTGGTGCACGAGGGCTTTGAGCTCCACAGGCTGTTTTGGCCTCATGATCTTCAGCCAACCACCATGAAGGGCCTAGCCTTCAAGCTGAAGAATGTGAAGAAAGAGTTGAAGAAGTGGCGTGCTTCGGGAGCCCGGGCCGGTGCGGACGTGATGCTTCTCTGCATAGCATCTTGGTATGAAAACCTCAACATGCAGCTCATCCGCGGGAAGCGCAATAATTCCAAATGGGAGGTAGATCCCGACTGCGATAGCAATAAGCCCCGTACGGGGTAATGAAAGCAGTCTTTATTTGATCAGCAGGATTGAGTGCAATCTGGTGAAAACCAGAGTAGGCATCTATGAAAGACAACAGTTCACAACCAGCAGTGGAATCGATCACCTGATCGATGCGAGGTAGCGGGAAAGGATCCTTAGGGCATGCCTTGTTCAAGTCGGTGTAGTCGACACACATGCGCAATGCAGTGGCAGCCTTGGGATCCTCCTTCTTCTTCTCGACCATGACCGGGTTGGCTAACCAATCCGGATGCAGCACTTCCATGATGAAGTTACTTATCAGCAGCTTGGTGATCTGATCACCGATGGCCTTCCTTCTCTCGTCTCCGAAACGGCGCATAGCCTGCTTCACGGGCTTGGCGTCAGGACGCACATGCAAAGAGTGCTCAACCAACTCCCTCGGGACTCCTGGTAGATCTTCATTGGTCCAGGCGAACACATCCCGATTCTCACGGAGGAAGTGGATGAGCGCGCTTTCCTATTTCTCCGCCAACCCGGAACCAATGATGGCCACGCGCTCCGGGAACTCAGGGTCAACCTGGACTGTCTTGGTCTCCTTGGCAGCTTGGAAAGCAGTACCATGCTGGGTACTCGGCACACCTTGTGCACCAGCTTGTGCGGACTGAGCCATGGCCACCACCTCGTACATCTTCTTCTTCTCGGCAGCAATCACCATCGATTCCGCCAGCTGGGAGCTAGCAGAGGCACACTCCATGGACTTCTTGTAATCTCCCGAGATGGTGATGATGCCATTGGGACCAGGGATCTTCATCTTCAGATAAGCCACATGTGTAGAGGCCATGAACTTGCTCAGAGCAGGCCTGCCGAGTAGAGCATGATAGGGGCTCTGATGATCCACCACTTCAAACTGCAGGCGCTCTGTGCGGCAGTTCTCCCGGGTACCGAATAGTACATCAATCCACACTCGGCCAATCGGGTTGCATGAGATCCCGGGCACAATGCCATGGAAGGTGGTCTTGCTCGGCAGCATCATGTTCTCGGCTAGGCCAAGCTTCTCGAGTGTGTCCTTGTACACAATGTTGATGCTGCTGCCGTTGTCGATTAGCACCTTGCTGAACCTCACATTCTTCTCGGGACCCAGGAAGGTAGGATCCAGCACCAAAGCATAGGTGCCCGGGTTGGGCATCACCTTGGGGTGATCTGCTCGGGTCCACCTGATCTCCTGGTCACACCAATACATGTAGTGAGGGACAGCCGGAATCACTGCATTGACTTCCATGGCCCGCCTGTGCTGTGACTGCTTGTCGACTGCCTCAGAAGTGAAGATCATATAGCTCTCATGGTGCTCTTGGTACTGGTTGGAGCCATTGCCCCCATTGTTGCCATTGTTGCCATTGTTGTTGCCCTGATAGTTGTTGTTGCCTCTGTTGTTGTTGTTGCGGTTGTAGTTGTTGTTGTTGTTGCGGTATCTCTCATTGGTGAAGTTCCGGTTGGCTCCTAAAGCCACCTGGTTGACATTCTCTCTTCTCGGGTACACTGGCGGCCGAGCTGCGGGTGCGCGAGTAGGCTGAACAGTAGCATTGGCGGCTGGCAGGGGAGGAGGAGGAGGCAAGCCATCACTCTTGATCACATCCCACCATTCGCATTGCCGAGTAGTGTGGTTAGCAGGCCTCGAGGGATGATGAGTGTGAAAGCTGCATGGGCCATCCTTCATGTCATCGAAGACAAACTTCTTCGGCTGCTCGGAGTTCCCGCTACCCGACTGAGAGGCGCGAAATGGATTCTTGTTGCCTTGGCCCTCGTTCTGGTTCTGCCCGTAGGCTCCAGCAGGTTTCTGCCTTTGGCCACCACCGCCTCCAACATTCACTGCATTCACCTCTTCAGGATCGTACCGAGTATCTACTCGGCGCTTGTTGCGGAACTCATTGCGCTTGCTGCTGTTGAAGTTTCTTCTCGGCTCAGAGGAGTCCATCAGTGGCTGAGTGGGATCACCGAGTGCGTACTGATCCGCAATCTTGATGGTCTCGGCCAGGGTGTTCGGCATCTCCCTCTGCAATCTCTGCCAAAGCATGCTGCCATGTCGGCAACCCTGCGCAAACCAAGTGATGGCCTGTGCTTCATTCACACCCTCACAAGTGTTCCTCAAGGTGCTCCACCGAGTAAGGTACTCGCGGTCCGTCTCGTCTTCTCGCTGCCTGCAAGCTGACAGCTGCTGTGGTCTATTCGGCCTCTTGTATGTACTCGTGAAGTTGCTGATGAAGGCGTCCGAGAAATCCAGCCAGCAGTTAATGCTGTTCTTGGGCAAGTTGTTGAGCCAAGTGCGAGCTGGACCCTCTAGCATCTGCGGCACATAGCGCACCGCCCATCTCCTGTTTCCATTCGCGATATGGACCGCGGTGACGTAGTCATTGAGCCAATCTTCAGGCTTGGTGCTGCCATTGTAACTCTTGGTGCCCCTTGCAAGATGGAAGCCCTTCACGGAAGGCTCGTTCATGATGCGCGGGCCAAAGCACTCGGGGCCAGGAGGACCCGTGCTCTCAAGCCGCGCCGACAAGCTGATACGGTCCAACTGGTGCCTTGCATCTCCAGGCGCCAACACACGCTCACCGACACGGTCATGGATGTCATAACCAGCCATCTCCATAGCCGAGTAGCCATCATCATACCTATCCACCTGCATAGCTGCGGGCTGCTCCACCGGGTTGGCGACTGGTGCCGCTGGGCGCGGCTGCTGCCTCTGCCGAGTAGGCTGAGCTGCGGGTTGCCGAGAAGTACCCGGACGCGCGGCTTCTCGGGCACGGCTTTGAGCTTGATGGGCTTGAGAGCCTGCTCTTGCAGCGTTGTGTTTCTGCCCGGGCTGCTGCGGCACAGCAACCTGTTTCGCGGCAGCAGCCGGGTCATACACCTGCATTTGCCTGTCTCTACCCGAGCGCCCGCTACAGCTCTTCTCGCGGCTAGGATGCGGAGACGAGGCCTGATCGTTAGATCTAGCCGCGTGCGAGTGAACCACCTGCGAAGCTCCCGCTCCCGGGTTGGCCTTCCGGAACTCCTCGTTCTGCCTGGCGGCCTCCAAGACCAACTCGTTGAGCCTCTCCTGCTGCCTGAGACGCGCCTCTCCATCCAGGCGCGGCAACTCGGCATCCACGGCCTGTGCCGCTCTGAGCGTCTTGGCAGGTGTGCTATACCTTGGCCTTGTGAAGGTGTTCGCGGTGGCGGACTGCGCGGGCACCTCCGCGACTGTCGCCATCTCGACACCCAAGTTACGCCGCGTAGCGCCTACTCTGCTAGGCCTCCTGGCGACTGGCGTGAAGCCGTGAGCCTTGTTGTACTCGAGCTGGTCTAGACTCAGCTCAAGCCTGATCTTCTCCAACTCCGCCTGCTCGGCAAGCAGCTCCTGGCGTTGCCGCTCGAGCTGCTCCCTCGCGGCTAGGAGCTCGATGTCGGTGGGAGTGGGCATACCAGCTCGCGCAGCAGACGCGGGGATGACCGTAGACGTGGAAGGTGGCAAGTTGCTCTCCTTCTCATAGGGCCGGTGATTCCTGCCACCAGCAGGCGGGTCGTCAACCTCCTCGACAACGGCCGCAGCGCCAGTAGCAGCTGCGCCAGTGTTTGCTGCCAAACCCGTCACCATCACCTCAGCACAGCTTGCAGAGCTGCATGCAGGCCTTCCGCGAGCAGCAACCACCGCAGGAGGATCCTCCGCGTCATGCACCAGCTCGGGGTAGGCGCTGTTGGCGACGGTGGCGACGTAGACGAGGTGAGAGCCGAAGGAGATCACCGAGCCGCCCTCGGGCATGGCCATGCCGCCGAAACAGCCGGCGTTGTCGGTGACGAAGTCGAAGGAGCCGAATCTGTGGACAAGGCCACAAACTACGTGCTCCGCTGAGGAAGATCCCGTTCGAACAGAAACTCCAGCCAGCGCCGCTGGTTGCCCCACGGTGGGCGCCAACTGTCGTGGTGGTGTCACGGCAGATGCCATGGGATGGCTAAAGATGTGGGGACGATGGACGCTGGAGGTGTCCGGGGAGGGATCACGCGACGAGTAGCCGCGTGAGGTAAGATCCACACAACACAAACAACACGATGTACCCAGGTTCAGGGCCCTCGTGAGGAGGTAAAACCCCTACTCCTGCCTTTCTCTATGTATTATGATGTCTCTCCGAGTAGCCACAGTACAAATGATATCGCTACCGAGTAGCTTCTCTCTTCCCTCCGGGTAGAACTAGGTCAAGAACTTAGGGTTTCTAGGGTTCACTATGAGCGTGGAGCCAGATCCCTCGCGCAGGAGGCGGCGGGGCACCTTATATACACGGTGCCCAGCCGGATACGTCCAAATACGAACAAGTGTCGACATAGTGTGCACATCGTCCTTTCTCCGAGTACCCGCTGACAGCTTTGATTCCTAATCTTGGCTGCTTCTGTAAAGTCGTTGGGCAAAACTAGGGGACAGACTGGTATCACTGTACCTAGGCACAGAGTAGGCCCCCCTTATCCTGCCACGGCCTGCTTCCATGCTGTCACTGTCAGGCAGGCCGGTCCCAGATGAACAGTAGTTCGAATGCTGCCAAGTACGGACCCAGGATACGCGGGATCCTGTGTCAGAACGGCTCCTTTGACTTTCTGGCCCGAGTAGGTTCCCGCCAATTGTTCCCGCCAATTGTACTCGGGCCACCTCTTCTACTCGAAAAGATAGAACTTGCTTGATTTCTCCTTCTGGTCATCTTGAGGTGAGACCGAGTAGCGGTCGACCGGGTAGCGAGTACCAGGTAGTCGGCTACTCGACCAAACCTCCCTTCTGTAAGCTGCCTTTACCACCTGCCTTTACCCTATTCGGGGGTAACCCCCCGACAGCCTCCATCCGTGAAGAACATGGGGAATGCAGAGTTGAAGGGTGCTCCGACAGTGGGGGATGCAAATCTGAAGGGTGAATTGAAGAATACGAACAAGAACTTGAAGCAGATGATTCAAGTGATGCAGCAAGCAAATATGATAGCTTTAGGCTTTTATTTTTTGCATTGTTGTTATATGATTTGTTTACGTGTTGGTAGAACCTCGTTAGAGATGTTGTGTACTGTTAACTGTATATTAAGTCCATGTCACGAAACTTTAATGCGATGGATTTCAATGCGCATCTCTCTAGATCATCTAAGTTTGTTTGTTACTGTACCTAGTTTTTTAGTTGGCCAGATGACAGTTAGCACTACTCGCGCAACACAAATACCTCTAGATCATCTCTTCTTCAGAGGAACAATCTCTTCAGTCCAGTTTAGCTTCAGTTTGGTTACACCGAGTTCTACGAAAAATCCACAAACACGCGATGCTCTGATTATTTTTTTCTTTCAACGATTCAAAGAGATTTCATTTATTTAAGGTTTGATTTCCCACCCTCTTTTGTTTGCTAGAGGTGATAGTAAAATATAAAGTGTTCACAAAATGCAAAGGGTTTTAAGAATGCCAAAAGAGAAGGGAAATAATATTATTTTTCTTTTTTTCCACAAGTTAGTTGTCATGCACATGCAAAAAAATGAGTTATTTTTCGACTAGTTTGATATCTAACCTTATTTAGTTCACAAATATGTTTTGATTTTCTGTCGTTATCTCAGCATACACAGAACTACTCCATCCGTTCCTAAATGTAAGATGTTTTAGCCTTTTTCCACATTCACATATGTCTACATGTATCTAGACAACTTTTAGTGTATATGTTCACTCATATTAGTGTGTATCTAGACAACATTAGCAATAGCTACAACATCTTATATTTAGGAGCGGAGGGAGTAGTTCATAAATTTGTCTTACTTACTTTTTAGTTTGGGATCTTTTCTTTTTCACAAACTAGTGTAACTTCTAGTTCAAATATAAGGAAACAAGATAAAAAGGCTGCGTCTACTCTAATAGGCTGCATTGTATGTGCTCTTAGTCGTGCCTTAATTAACTTGGGGCAAACCATTTGGAAATAATATGAATACAGATAAAAAAGAACACATCACGCACGGCCAATGATAAATAACTTAGATATGGGATTCTTAGATCCCTACATAGTACGGGGAACACATGATATACGGTACATAGCACGGTACACTGGCTAGGGCCGGCGACACTACGGGCGCGCAACACCAACACCGTCTGGACTTCACCGTCGTCGTCTTCACTCCACGTTGCCGCCGTACTCGTCGTCTTCACTGTTCCTCGACGCCGTCATCACCGAGATAGTAGGGGAGGGTGTGCATGTGGTTTTCCTCGGGGAAGATGCTCTCAAAGTCGGTGTATATGTTGTAGGTCGTGAATGCGATGAACTCGCATCCACACCAGAACACGCGGCCGAGCAGGTAGTACGCTTCAAACCTGTTTGTGAAGTAGACGACGAGGGCTACCACTGGAGCATTGTTGTGGGCACACTGTTCCTCCAGACGGAACATGACTGGCGAGCCTACCGGGAGGTGGTTAAAGCCCGCACGGAGGAAGAGACGGGCCAAGTCCATATTGTTCCTCCATCGTGAGAACGACCAGGCGCACAACGCGGTCTCAACGACCCTGCCGGGGGGTAGCGGACCTCCGACACGGTGGGTGGGAAGCAGAAGGTGGGTGCGTTGAACTGCATCTTCACGTACGTCGAGTCGTCTGTTGTGCTTTGGCTCTGGTTGGAGAGACGAGAATTCGGAGGAGGCAGAGATTGAAGATGTGGTGGAGGAGGTTACGAGACGAGGTTTAAGTAGCCAAGAGAGAGGAGGGGGTGGATGGAACCGCCGTTTTTTCAAACTGCATCGAGGCGTCGCGGTTGTACTTTTTTCACACTGCATCGAGGCGTCGCTGTTTTTTCACACTGCATCGAGGCGTCGCGGTTGTACTGTGAGAGGAGGGGGTGCGATTGAATCAAGCTGCGTGCGTGGCTAGGTGGCGACCGAATCACACCCGCGTGCGTGGCTGGGTCGCTGCATGCATGGCAGCGTTGCCACTGAATCGCAGCCGTGCATGGCTAGGTGGCGGCTGAATCGCAGCCTTTTAATCACGTAAATTAGTCAACGCTGCACTCATCAATGCCAACATCGGGCGCATGCATAGCAGACTGAAACGATGGTATGCATAAAAGGCTGACCGCGCGCGTGGGTATGCTAGCAGGCTGAATTTAATTATCAACAAACTCGGCCCGTTCTCTACGATGTACGAAGCATACAACGGCCCAACGGACAATGCCACAGAAACTCAGCCGCACTTGTCCCACTTGTCAGGTCCAACGAGCGACATAGTCCCACACGGGGCCCCACTAGTCAGAGTTAACGGAAGGCACAACAACGTCAGATGTGAGTATTCGTGAGAGTTTCACCTAAGGAGATGGGGAAAAGTGAGTAAAATTTTCAACCGCGGGGAAAAGTGAGCAGAACTAAGGAATCAGGGGCACAGGAGTAATAATCCCTAAAAGAAAGGGAAGCAATACTTAAAGAAAATGCGTGGTTGGTCTTCTCGAAACTCCTCTTGATTTTATTATAAGTGCTTCTATTTCTTGGAGATGCTTCTCACGTCTGTTTTCTTTTCTAAGTCTTCATTAGTCTTCTTGCTTCGTGTTGAACATCCCAAGGATGACAAAAGGGGACATCTTTCTTCACTTCATGGTTTTCACAATTCCAGACTCTGTGGGTTCCAACTAAGATGGCCAACTAGAACAAGGTACATGGAATTGGTTTCAAGGCATCCAAAGGCTTAGGTTTTGGTCTCTCTCGTCTAATGTTATTACTTAGACCAAAATTGCTAAAGACAACATATTGAAAATATTTACAGAATTTAAACTAAGTCAAAAACACTCAATAGGGTCAAACAAATCTAAATTCAATTTTATTTGGTTAAAAATTTATATTGGGACATATGACACGAAAGTACACATCTT